>CAMZMU010000102.1:29470152-29794210 GCA_947311845.1 Poa pratensis
TTTATGCATTTTCTGGGACTAACCTATTAACAAGATGCCACAGTGCCAGTTCCCTGTTTTCTGCTGTTTTAGGTTTCAGAAAGTTACTTCGGAAAATTCTCGGAATTTGCACGAAACAAAGGCCACGTCCCTATATTTCCATCACGTACACGGAGTCCGAAGGAGAGACGAAGAACTCGCCACGAGGTGGCCAAACCACAGGTCCGGCGCGGCTGGGGGGCCCACCGCGCCCCTGGTGTTTGGGCCCCTCGGGGGTCCGCCGACATCGCCCCTTCGCCTATTTATTCCCCAGACGTGAAAACCCCTAAAACACCGAGCCTTTCATCCTGAACATATTAGCTGCCGCCGCCGTCGTCAACCCTAACTCGGGGGTCTGAAGCTCTTCCCGGCACCCTGCCGAGAGGGGAATCATCACCGGAGGCTCTACATCGCCATGGCCCGCCTCCGGAGTGATGTGTGAGTGTTCATCCTTGGTCTATGGGTCCATGAGCAGTAGCTAGATGGTTGTCTTCTCCACTGTGCCATCATGTTTTAGATCGTGAGCTACCTATCATGATCAAGATCATCTTATCGTAATGCTACATGTGTGTTTTGCTGGATCTGACTTATATTGATACCTAGTGGAGCTGAAATTTATATTATCATGTCTATGTCATTTGTGATCTTGCATGCTCGCCTTACTTGTTGAAGCTTGGCCAAGTAAATACGACTCCAAAGTATTGTCAGCCCAGTAAGAACCAGTGTACTGGGCCAGGCCTCTATAACCCTCAACACTCGGCGAGTGAATCTCGCTAAGGACCAGGTCTGCAAGCCTGGGAGCCCGCGGGGCAGAATCGCCTCGCGGAGGCCTGAGGAGGCAGCTAGGGCCTGTGGAGCCTCTACTCCGCTGCCCCCTCCAAGGAAGCTTTCCCTGAAGGGAAGTCAACGCAGAATCCTCCACAGGGCGTTCCCGCCCACGCGAGGGTTCCTTCACTGTAAAGCAAGCTCTGCGGAGCGCACATGGCTTCCGCAGCGGCCGCAGAGTGACCGCGCCTCTGCGCAGGGTGACGACGGAGCTACAGTCCCACTTTGGTGATAAAGGAGTCAACAAAGCAGGGGCAACGGCGCAGACCACCAAGCTTTCCTCTTTGGTGATAAGGGAGCAGGCCGGCGCTACGCGCCAAACGCGACGTCACCGTGGGGACTTCCCCCGCTCCTCTGCGGCAGCAGCTGGCCGTCCTGGATGGACGGCGGCCTCTCTGCTGCGGCCTCAGCTTTTGTGCCCATGGACCGCGCTCATGGACGCCCAAGCAGCGGTGCACCGTGCTCCCGACCGTTGTCGCCATGTGGTAGCCCCTCCGCTGCACAAGGACAGGGAGGAGGCCCGGGGCGCTATAAAAGGAGCTGGTGCACCACCCTAAGGGGGATCGAACACATTTTACTCCTAGTCTAGCTACTTGCGCGCAAGGGAGAAGAAGACAGTAGTTTCCCTCCCCTTGTACGCGCCATTGCCACAACTGTGCCCTCGGCAAGCACGCTGTACTGTAACCTCTACAAGCAGCAATACAGACAGGCAGGACGTAGCGGTTTTACCTCCACAAGAGGGCCGTGAACCTGGGTACGCGCCGTGTCTCTCTCTGCCGTGATGTCCCTCCTCAGGCACGACGAGCAGCGTCGCCGCGCCGGATGAGGGTTGATTGACGTCGTGTTCAGCCCCTTACACGAACTCTCTTCGCGAGTGTGACTGCCCCTGTTTCGTGGGAGTCATTCTCCGACAATTGGCGCGCCAGGTAGGGGGCTGAGGCGCGCATTCAACCTCCATCGACCTCAACGCCATGGCGGACACTCGCGCTGCTCGCGCCAACCGGCGCGCGTCAGGCCGAGCTGAGACCGAGCCCGTCGTCCACACCACCAGGCCACGCGGCCGTCCGCGCACCAACCGCGCTTCGGGGCGCACTACTGCGGAGCCACGCGTGGAGCACCCCGAGGATGAGGACGACCGCTACGACGAAGACGTCGACCACGAGCACAGCGAGGACGCTGAGTCCTCGCATCCATCTCGGCGCCAAAGCGCGTCCACGCTTGGACGCCCGGCGCCCAGCCCAAACACTGCGCTGCTCATGGCAGCAGAGCTCTTCCGCTACCGCCCCACCGCCGAGGCGCACGACAACTGGCTTGGCCGTCTCCAGCACCTCGTCGACATCGCGGCTGCGCCGCGCGCGGTTCCAGCACCTTCGCGCTCCCTGGTGCACCACAACTCCGGGCGCGCAGGCACCGCCGCGCATGGAGCGCCTCCGCCTCCGCCTCCGCCAGGACCACCTCCGGCTGCGGCAAACAAAGCCGCCTCTCACGCGTCCTCGCCGCATGATTGTCAAATCGTGCAGCGGACGCCGCCGGACGCGCGGGTGGAGATGGAGCGCCAGCGGGACCTCCAGAAGCGCATCGTCGAGGAAATTGGCCAGGCCGGGCGCCAAAACCGCAGAGCTCTCCAGGGCGGTGGCCACGTACGCCACAGGCTGCACGGCCTTCACCCGCAACCTGCGCCGCGTCGTCTGGCCGCAGAAGTTCAGGCCAGACCTCCCCAAGGGCTACGATGGCACGAACAACCCCATCGAGTTCCTGCAGCTCTACACCACCTCCATCCAGCTGCGGGAGGAGACGACAAGGTCATGGCGAACTGGTTCTCGCACGCCCTCAGGGACTCTGCCCTGTCGTGGCTCCTGAACCTCCCTGAGGACTCCATCGACTCCTGGGAGGACCTCTGCAAGCAGTTCGTTGCGAACTTCAAGGGCACGTACGAGCGCGCCCTCACCTACAACGACCTGCGCGCCGTACGCCAGAAGTCTGGCGAGACTCTCCGCAAGTACATCCAGCGCTTCAGCCAAGTCCGCAACAAAATCCCCAACATCCCTGACTCGCACGTCATTGCTGCCTTCAGAGAGGGCGTCACCAACCGCAGGATGCTTGAGAAGCTCGGCATTCACGATACCCTCTCCTCTGTCGTGAAGCTCTTCGACATCGCAGACAAGTGTGCCAAGGCTGAAGAGGGTCTCCTCTTCACCAAGGTGGCCTCTGCAGACGACCCCCAGAGGGATCCAAGGCCCACAAGAAGCGTGACGAGACCAAGCGCAAGCCTACTGCTGTGCTGGCTGCTGAGCCCGGCGCTAAGCACGCTCGAGAGGACTCTGCAGAGGATGGCGAGAAGAAGATCGACAACCGTCCCTTCTGCATCTACCACAACAGGCGCGGCCACGCGACAGAGAACTGTACGACCTCAAGCAGCTGAGCAAGAAGCGCGAGCAGGAAGAAGGCAGCGGTGGTCGCGGCAGAGGCCGTAACTACCGCAAGGGCGGACGCAAAGGTGGCTACCAGAAGCCTCAAGGGACTCAGGCCAACGCCGCTGAGAAGAACAACAATCCTCCCTGACGAGGAGCCTGGGGGCTACCAGGCCCCTAGAGGCGCCATGGCGTGCATCCTCGGCGGGGCTCAGGCGCCCAAGTCCAACAATCAGTTCAAGCAGTTCGCCCGCGAGCTCAACGCAGCGCTGCCCGGGGTGGAGACATCGCGTCCCCTCAAGTGGTCTCAGTACACCATCGCCTTCGACGCCAAGGACCACCCCAAGTCGACCAAGACTGTAGGCACCCTCCCGCTGGTGTGCACCCCCACCATCAACAATATCGCCGTCGGCAAAACGCTCATTGATGGGGGTGCAGGCCTGAACGTCATCTCTGTCGAGACCTTTGAGACGCTTCAAGTGCCCTACGAGTGGCTTATGCCCTCCAGGCCCTTCACAGGGGTCACCAGCGGCTCAATCTCGCCTCTGGGGCAAGTGAGGCTTGCAGTCACCTTTGGCACGCAGCAAAACTATCGCACCGAGCTCATCGACTTCGACGTCGCGCACATTGGCCTGCCCTACAACGCCATCCTCGGCTACCCCGCCCTCGCGAAGTTCATGGCCGTCACGCATCACGCCTACAACATGGTCAAGATCCCTGGCAGCGGCGGCACCATCACCATCCATGGTCACGTACAGGACGCTACACGCGCTGTCGAGCTCGCCTACAAAGCTGCTGCCATGGCGTTCCCTGCTGACGAAGACCTGGAGCCCCTCGCGAGGCCCAAGAAGAAGAAGCAGCTGTTCTCTCAGGAGCAGGCCTACAAAGAAGGTGTCGCTGAGCACCAGCGATTCGGGGGCTGAGGGCTCGGGGGCTAGCGTCACCATAGGCGCTGGCTTACCTCCCAAATAGGAAAGCGCGCTCGTCGCCTTCCTTCGGGCAAATTCTGACATGTTCGCATGGACTCCGTCAGAAATGTCCGGCGTACCAAGGGAGGTGATCGAGCACCACTTAGCTGTGTGTCCAAACGCACGCCCCGTCAAGCAGAAGGCACGGAAACAAGCCCCTGAGAAGCAAGCCTTCATCATCAAAGAAGTAGAAAAGCTAAAAGCAGCAGACATTATTCGAGAAGTTGCCCACCCCACCTGGGTCTCTAATGGCGTGGTTGTCCCAAAACCCAATGGGGGAGGCCGGCTCTGCATCGATTACACTGATGTAAATAAAGCCTGCCCCAAGGACCCATACCCCATGCCAAGGATTGATCAGATCGTGGACTCCACAGCCGGCTGTGATCTCCTCTGTTTTCTGGACGCCTTCTCAGGCTACCACCAGATCAAAATGGCTAAAGAGGACGAGGAGAAAACAGCGTTCCTCACCCCCTGTGGCGTGTATTGCTACACTTGCATGCCCTTCGGGTTGAAGAACGCCGGCGCCACCTTCCAGAGGCTCATGAGGATCGCCCTGGGGGCTCAGATGGGAAGAAATGCAGAGGCATATGTTGACGACATCGTAGTCAAGTCTCGCGAGGGAGACACTCTCTTGAAGGACCTCGAGGAGACCTTCGCCAGCCTGCGCAAGGTGAACATCAAGCTAAACCCCGCCAAGTGCGTCTTCGGGGTACCTTCAGGCAAACTCCTCGGGTTCCTCGTGTCCCATCGCGGCATAGAAGCAAACCCTGACAAGATCAAGGCCATAGAAGAAATGCAGCCACCCGCCGCCTCAAGGACATGCAGCGCCTAGCTGGGTGCATGGCCAGCTTGGGCCGCTTCATCTCCAAGTTTGGCGAGAGGGCCCTGCCATTTTTCAAGATCATGAAGAAGTCCGGCACCTTCAAGTGGACTCCAGAGGCAGACAAGGCATTTGAGGACTTGAAGAAGTACTTGGCTAGCGCACCAGTTATGGTAGCCCCCAGGACGGGCGAGCATCTAAAGCTGTACCTTGCAGCCACTCCACAAACCGCAAGCGCCGTCCTGGTGGTCGAAAGAGAAGAGCCAGTCCTCCCCAAGAAAAGTGCTGCCACTCCAAGTCCAGAGCCTCCCGACAAGGAAAAAGTCCCTCCAGGCCCAGAGCCAGACCCACAGCCAGCTGTCGAGCCTACTTCAGGCACCCCTGCTGAGACTCCTCCACAAGGAAACCTCGCCAAAGGGCCTGAGGAGTCCCTCGAGGGAGCCAACGCCGTCACCCTCCACAACCCTTGTCGAGCATCCAGTCTACTATGTCAGTACTGTGCTAAGAGATGCTCGCGAGCGGTACCCTACGCAGCAGAAGCTCCTTCTCGCCCTGCTCATCGCCTCCAGAAAGCTGCGCCACTACTTCCAGGGCCACCCTGTCACGGTGGTCACATCATTCCCTCTGGAGCAAATCCTGCGCAACCCCAACGCCACTGATCGCGTAGCAGGGTGGAACATCGAGCTGCAGCCTTTCAACTTGCGTTTTGACACCACAAGGGTCATCAAAGGAAGAGCACTGGCAGATTTTGTCGCCGAATGGACAGACCCAACTCCTGAAGAGCCTCCTGAAGCAGAAACTATACCGCCTGGAGATACGACGCCAAGCCACTGGACCATGCACTTCGATGGAGCTTTCTCCTGCCGCAACGGAGGCGCTGGCGTTGTCCTGACCTCGCCTAAAGGCGACAAGCTCCACTATGCCGTCCAGTTGTGTTCACGATGGACAAGATCTCCAACAACATCGCTGAATATGAAGGCCTCCTCGCCGGGCTCAGAGCTGCCATTGCCCTCGGTGTCAAGCACCTACTCATCAAAGGCGACTCCCAGCTCCTGGTCAACTTCTCCAACAAGAGCTACACCCCTAAAGACAGCCATATGGCTGCCTACCTTGAAGAGGTCCGCAAGCTCGAGAAGCACTTCAGGGGCATGGAGCTCATGCACATCCCGCGCAAGGAGAACCAGGAAGCAGATGACATCGCCAAGCGCGCATCGCGAAGGGAGGCCCAGCCCGCAGGTGTCTTTGAAGAGAGGCTCTCCAAGGCGTCCATAAAGCAGCCGCTGCAAGCACCAGCTACAAGCACAGACGAAGTACTCCCACCACCTCCCACAGGTGGCGCACCCAACTGTGGCCCATCCTCAGGGGAGCGTCTGATGCTAACCATGGTGCACCAAGAAACAGGCTGGGTTGACGAGCTCAAGGACTACTTGCTAAAAGGAGTCCTTCCCGAGGAAGACGCAGAGGCAGAACGAGTCGCTCGACAAGCGAAATCCTATTACATCCTGAGGGAGACCTATACCGCAAGCGCCCAAATGGCATTGCCCTCAAGTGTGTGCCTCCTGAGGAAGGACGCATGCTCCTCAGGGACATACACAGTGGAGAGTGCGGCCACCATTCCTGCGCGCGCACCCTCGCCGGCAAGGTCTTCAGGAGCGGTTTCTACTGGCCTCAAGTGCTTCAAGATGCCGTCACCATCGTTCAGTCTTGCGATGCATGCCAGTTCCACGCCAAGCAAGTCCATCAGCCTGCACTGGGACTCCAGACCATCCCGCTCTCCTGGCCGTTCGCGGTCTGGGGGCTGGACATCTTGGGACCCTTCCCGAGATCGCAAGGGGGCTACCGTTCCTCTTCGTGGCTGTTGACAAGTTCACCAAATGGGCAGAGGTTGAAGCGGTGCGCACCATCCCAGCCAGGGCAGCCGTGAAGTTCATCAGAGGCCTGGTCTGCCGCTTTGGTGTGCCAAACCGCATCATCACCGACAATGGCTCACAGTTCACCAGCGGCATCTTCAGGGCTTACTGCGAGAGCCTCGGCACCAAGCTCTGTTTCGCCTCGGTAGCTCACCCACAGAGCAATGGTCAAGCCGAGCGAGCAAATGCTGAGGTCCTCAAGGGCCTCAAGACGAGAAGTTTCAACCGCCTCAAGGGCTACGGCAAGGGCTGGATCGATGAGCTCCCCTCCGTGCTCTGGTCCATCCGCACGAACCCTACAAAGCCCACTGGTGAGACGCCATTCGCCCTGGTGTATGGAGCCGAAGCAGTCCTCCCCACAGAGATCAAGCACGGGTCCGCAAGGGTCCTTGCCTTCAATGAGGACAATCAAGAAGACCTCCACAACGACGACCTGCTGTTCCTCGACGGGTTGCGCCGCCGAGCCGCCCTCAGAGCGGCAAAGTACCAGCAAGACCTGCGACGCTACCACAGCCGCCACATACGTCCGCGCACTCTCGAGACAGGCGACCTTGTCCTCAGGAGGATCCTCTCCAGGGAAGGTCTCCACAAGCTCTCGCCCATGTGGGAAGGCCCCTACAGGGTCGCGCATGTCGCCAGACCTGGTGCGGTGCGCCTCGAGACGGAGGACGGCATCCCGGTCAAGAACCCTTGGAACATCGCGCATCTACGCAAGTTCTACCCGTGATCTCTATCACACCAGGCATTTTTTGTCTCTAGAGGAAAGCGCACAGCTTCACCTCCAAGCTTCACAAAAGCTTCTCTCTCTGAGGGCCAGTCCCTCTGAGCTCTTCCTGTAACGTGCCGCCGCAGGCCGTGAAGAGTCTCAGCCACTGAATGTGGTCCCCATGCCTCGACATGGAAACTTTATCTTGGCAAGCCCAAGTGTAACGAACCAATTCGTTTCCTAGTGAAACATTGCGCTGCGGCGCCGCTATGTAATATTTTGGGGGTGAGTTTTAGTTCTCATTACTCTGTGTTTTCATTCGCGCTCATATCTTTCCCCTTGCGCACCTCGCGAGCGGGGGCTGAGTACGGTGACTGTGCCTCGGGAGCATCCCAGCAGCACCGCAAAACCAAAAGGATCCGAGCTCTAACACGTGAGCACGCTCTCACGCCTGTTACCTCACCAAAGAGCTCTGGCCCAGGGGCTTGCTCCCAAACCTGCCACCTCACCTAAGGACCTTTGGTACTTACTCTCCTCGCGAGGCACCCATGAGGAAACCTATAAGCGCGCATGAGTTTCTCTACCATGTTTTGCTTTGGTTCCACCTCTAACCTACACAGGGAACAAGAGTCCCCCCAAGGCTCGTGGAGTCACGCTCCAGACCCAAAGAGGGAAGCACACCTTCAGGGAAATCAACGCCCTCCACGAGGCAGAACCTCGCTAAGCTAAGTCCTGCGCTTACACCTCAGGCGTTGTGTTTTTCCTCTCACGAGCAACTTCCGTCCCTCGGGCGGGTATTTTCTCCTTCGCATTTCATGGACTGCTTGAGCGTCAAAGGGGAGCCCTCGAGCATCGCGACTCGAGAGCTCTTACCTCTCTAAGCCTTAAACACCCCCCGGCCTTGCTGAGTCATTGCTCTGGCATACCGTAGTGGCGGAGTCATAGCGCTAAGAGACGGGTCCTGACGACGTAAAGCGAAAAAGGCATGGAATAGGGATAAAATGCCCGTCGAGGGGCACACACATTGCAGCACAATAAAGTGTTTTACAGACCATCACAAATGAAACAAAGTCTTTAAACAAAGATAACTTGCGCCTCAGGCGCGACTTGTGGCAGGAGCAGCTTAAGCAGAAGTCTTGGCGGCCTCATCCTCCTCAGCGTCATCCCTCCGCGCCTTCCTCCTCGACGTCTTCCTCCTCGCCAGAGGCCGGCTCTTCAGCGACCCTCTTGAAGCGGTTGACATAGTCGTTGATCTCCTCCCGCAGCGAGTTGAAGAGGCGCGTCTCGGTCTGAGCATCCCCCATGGGCTCGGTCACGGACTCGAAGTCGAAGCATGGATATAGGCGCTTGAGGTTGACGAAGACGCGCTCGACCGCCACCAGCAGGAGCTTGCGGCACTCCTCGTCGACAACATCGTCGAGTTCCGCCACAGGGCCCTCAAGGACGGAGAAGAGCTGGTCGAAGTAGGTCAGATACGTGGCGACGTCGGCGTTCCCGTGGACGGGGACGGCAGGAGCATCCACCCCCAGCTTCGCAGCAAGAGCGTTCCCGCGCGTCACCAAAGATCGGAACATACGCTCCCGCTGCTGCGTCAAGACCCGTGCCGCCACCGCGCTCTGCTCAGCCTCCTCGACCCTCTCCACAACAGGGGCCACCTGCGCATTCAGCCTGCATGTCTGCCATCAGGGCTGTGAGGTCCTGCTCCGAGCGCTCGAGGGCCTGTTCCGTGCGGAGATTAGCGTCCTTGGCGCGCTTCAGCGAGGATTTCAAGTTGGCGTTCCACTCCTCCAGCTGGCGAATGCGCTTGCCGAGCTCTCTGCGCTTTTTCTGGAAGCCGTCCTCCTGCTTCTTGAACTTCCCAGCATACTCCCGGGAGACGGCCTGTGTGACAGCAGTGCGGTACTCTTTTTGCTTGGTGAGGGCCTCCGCCTCTGCCTCCTTTTTCTTCTCGGCAAGCTTTTGGTTGGCCTTCTCCACAAGCTCCCGGTGCCGCTCCACCTCCTTGTCGTGCTTGCCCATGGCCTCAGCCAAGCTGCTCTCGCGGGACTCCAAGGCCTCACGCTCTCTGTTCATGTCTGTTTCCGCCTGCTCCAGTTTCTCCTCACGCTTGAGCACCTCAGCTTCGCGTGTCGTCATGGCCTGCTCGCGAGCCTCCAGCGACAGACGATGCTGCTCCAGAGACTTCCTCACCACCTCAGCTTCAGAAATTATCTTCTCCTCGCGGCTGGCCAGCTCCTTGCGCTGGTCGGCGAGGGAGGTCTCGATAGCCGCTCGGTCGAGGCTGCAGCCTGGCGCTCCGCCACAGCCGCCTCCCGATCCTCTGCAGCCGCCTTGCGCTCCGCCTGGACCGGCGCCAAGGCCTCTTGCGCCTCGCGCTCCGCGTTCTCGCGGATCTCCTGGGCCTGCCGCGTCGCCTCGTCGCGCTGCGCCTGAAGAGCTTGGTCGTCAGGGCCACTCCGCCGCCTGACTTCGAAGAAGCGGGCCCAGTCAGCAGCAAGGGCGTCGTACCTCCTGCCAAGCTCCGCCTCCTCAAGGGCAAGTTGGGTCTCTAGCCCGTCTAGGGTGCCCCTCACCAAACGGAGGGCAGCTTGGCGGCGCGGCTCCGGCTCCGGTCGCTCAAGACCAAGGCCCAAGAGCCCTCACGTGGCGCAGCGTCCTCCACCCCAGCGCCAGCCTCTGGTGCTGAAAGCACAGTGCTTGGACCAGGGTCAACACGGGGCCACGGAGCGGGCCCCCACCGTCTTGTGCGTCGTTGTTCTCCACGACCTCCTCGTGGGCCTCGGGGGCTGGCGAGGGAGGCCTAGCCACCAGTGGCTCAACCGCAGCCTCGCCTGCTGCGGCCTCAGAAGAAGTGGCCTCCCCCTCAGGCTCGGAATTTGGAGGGGGCGGCGGAGGAGTTCCCTCCTCCATCTCGACGTCGGCGCCTCCCGGCGCCTGTGTGCTGGTCCCCGCCGTCTCCACGGCGGGTGTCTCTGGGGGCTCCAGTGGAGCATCAGGGCGCGGCGGCGACGGAGCCTTCACCGCCTCCTCAATCTGACTCTCGGCAGGAGGTGGCGAGGCAGTTGCTTCTTCAAGGGGCGTCTCCCCCACAGGCCTCATGGCCTCGTCAACAGCCGGGCCCGTGGTGACTGTCACCACGGGCTCCTCAGTCTCTTCTCCAAGGGGCGCTGTAGGCCCCTCAACAACGGGCGTAGCGTCGCGCCGCACGTCCGCAGCCTTGCGGAGTCGGCGGCGCTTCGCATGAACCAGACCCCTGATAATCAAGACAGTGAGATCCTCGAGAAAGGCAAGAACTCTCGATAAGCAAGAACGAGTCAAGAAGAAACAGTACTCACCCAGATGGCTTGGCGCGGGTGTCCACCCACACCTTGTTGGCAGAGCGCCAGGCCTGAGGCTCCAGCGCTGGGCTCCTCAGGGGCCGCCCAGCTTTCCTCTTGAGAGGAGTGCTCTCCAGGCTTCTGGCGGCCCGTCGTGGATGGCCTTGGTGCGGGGCTCGCACCGCTTTGCCGCGGCCTCCGGGCCGCTATCGTCTCCGTCTTCGTCTTCTTCTTCTGTGGCCCGTCGTGACGGGGCCACCACAAAATCCTCGTCCACATCGGACGATACTCCAGGATCTCCTCCTCAGGGGCCGCCTGCTTTGAAGAGCTCGCCTCCCCTGACGAGGGGTTGACTCCTCCGTGGCGGCGTCAGCTTCGGCGTCTGAAGCAGCAGAGGACTCGCCAAACAAGTCTTCCTCCACCACAGGCGCCGCAGCCCCCTTCGCCTCTTCTCCCTCCAAGCCCTCTGGCGTGAACGTCGGCATCATCTCCAGAACTGCGAGGCGCTTCTTTGGAGTGAGCTGGTGGAGGGGCCTCAGGTGCTCAGTGCCCGGAACAGGGATCTCCGGGGCGATGAAGAGCGTGCCTAAGATGGAGGCGACGTCGTCTGGCGCGTGGGCGCTGAGGTGCAAGCGCATTGGATCTGCCGGGCCGGAGTACATCCACACCGGCTTCGTGTGCGCCTGGAGGGGAGCGATGCGCCGCCTCACGAAGTCCTCAGCGACCATCTGCCCCGTGAGGCCAGCCTCGCGGACGAGCTTCATGCGCGAGACCAAGTGGGCAATCTTCTGGTGCTGGAACTTCTCGCTGGACCAATTTGAGTTCTTCAGCGGCGGCGCCTCAGGCTCATCGAAGAAGGCATTCCGCTCCTTGGCGTCGACGAGGACCCACTTCTGGCGGAAGTCCTCCACCTTCTTCGTCACCCTCGTAACGGCCTTGTCGCCATCCCACGACATGGGGATGTAGACGGCGCCCATCCCGTCTGCGATGCGGAAAGACACGCACCCAGACCGCTCGCCGGGCCGTGTTGCGGAGCGCGTAGAAGCTCCGGAAGAAGGCCACGGAAGGCATCACTCCCAGATACGCCTCGCAGAGATAGGCGAAGATGGCGAGAATCAGGATGGAGTTCGGGTGGAGGTGCAGGAGCTGGATCTGATAGAAAGCCAGCACCTCCGCAAGGAAGGGAGAGAACGGCGGCACCAAGCCGCGCGAACAGCGTGTGGACGAAAATGGGGTACCACCCCGCCGCCAGCTTGCCGAAGCGCGCCGCCTTGACGCCGCTGGCGCCATGCTCATTATTCCTCCCGGCGACGAGGACCTTCAGCCTATCCAGCGCCTCCGCTGTGGAGACGCGAGTGCCGATGAGAGCCGGCGCAAGCTCCTCCTCCCGCTGCGCTTCAGCGGAGGCCTCCACCATCGCCGCCTTGCCTTCTTGGGGCCCATGGCTCGCGAAGGAAGGGCGGCGGAAAAGCTCGGAGAAGAACGGAAATCGCCGGAGTAGTGGAGCACCGGAGGTGTATGCAAGAAGGAAAGGGCGTAAATGCGGCGGAACTGCTGCCGGCACAGCCGCGGCAGCCTTTATATCACCTCAGGCGGTTTCCGAGGCGTCGTGGGTCCCGCCACGACGCCCACCTCCTCCGGAGAAGCCGAGACGCACCAACCGCTCGCCACGTGTCTCGGGCCGGCCGGACACTTTGGGCCCATGACGCTTCGCCTGCGCCCCCTGGACCGCGTCGTGCCCGTCATGGGCCCGGGGGCTACTGTCAGCCCAGTAAGAACCAGGGTGTACTGGGCCAGGCCTCTATAACCCTCAACACTCGGCGAGTGAATCTCGCTAAGGACCAGGTCTGCAAGCCTGGGGAGCCCGCGGGGCAGAATCGCCTCGCGAAGGCCTGAGGAGGCAGCTAGGGCCTGTGGAGCCTCTACTCCGCTGCCCCCTCTCCAAGGAAGCTTTCCCTGAAGGGAAGTCAACGCAGAATCCTCCACATGGCGTTCCCGCCCACGCGAGGGTTCCTTCACTGTAAAGCAAGCTCTGCGGAGCGCACATGGCTTCCGCAGCGGCCGCAGAGTGACCGCACCTCTGCGCAGGGTGACGACGGAGCTACAGTCCCACTTTGGTGATAAAGGAGTCAATAAAGCAGGGCAACGGCGCAGACCACCAAGCTTTCCTCTTTGGTGATAAGGGAGCAGGCCGGCGCTACGCGCCAAACGCGACGTCACCGTGGGGACTTCCCCCGCTCCTCTGCGGCAGCAGCTGGCCGTCCTGGATGGACGGCGGCCTCTCTGATGCGGCCTCAGCTTTTGTGCCCATGGACCGCGCTCATGGATGCCCAAGCAGCGGTGCACCGAGCTCCCGACCGTTGTCGCCATGTGGTAGCCCTCCGCTGCACAAGGACAGGGAGGAGGCCCGGGGCGCCTATAAAAGGAGCTGGTGCACCACCCTAAGGGGGGATCGATCACATTTTACGCCTAGTCTAGCTACTTGCGCGCAAGGGAGAAGAAGGCAGTAGTTTCCCTCCCCTTGTAAGCGCCATTGCCACAACTGTGCCCTCGGCAAGCACGCTGTACTGTAACCTCTACAAGCAGCAATACAGACAGGCAGGACGTAGCGGTTTTACCTCCACAAGAGGGCCGTGAACCTGGGTACGCGCCGTGTCTCTCTCTGCCGTGATGTCCCTCCTCAGGCACGACGAGCAGCGTCGCCGCGCCGGATGAGGGTTGATTGACGTCGTGTTCAGCCCCTTACACGAACTCTCTTCGCGAGTGTGACTGCCCCTGTTTCGTGGGAGTCATTCTCCGACAGGTATTTATGCATGATAGTTGGGTTCAACCTCTATTTAACCTGGGATAGTGACAGCAAGTTCTAAGGTTGTAGATGTGTTGTTGCCAGTAGGGTAAAACAGCAATGCTTTATTCAAGGATGAATGTATTGTTTACATTATGCACATTACTTAATGCAATTGTCTGTTGCTTGCAACTTAATACTGGAAGGGGTACGGATGTTAACCGGAAGGTGGACTATTTAGGCATAGATGCATGCTGGATAGCGGTCTATGTACTTTGTCGTAATGCCCAAATGAATCTCATAGTAGACACCACAAGTCGCACATGCATATTTATGCACTTATCAATTGTCAATTGCCCAGCTATAATTTGTTTACCCAGCATGTTAGTTATCTTATTGGAGAGACACCACTAGTGAACTGTGGACCCCGGTCCATTCTTTTACATCTGAAATACAATCTACTGCAATCATTGTTCTCTACTGTTTTATGCAAACAAACATCATCTTCCATACGATATGTTTAACCCTTTGTTTTTAGCAAGCCGGTGAGATTGACAACCTCACTGTTAAGTTGGGGCAAAGTAATTTGATTGTGTTGTGCAGGTTCCACGTTGGCACCGGAATCCCTGGTGTTGCACCGCACTACACTCCTTCACCAACACCTTCGAAGCAACCTCGTTTTCCTACTGGTTCGATAAACCTTGGTTTCATACTGAGCGAAAACTTGCTGCTGCACTCATCATACCTTCCTCTTGTGGTTCCCAACTGACGTGTGACGTTACACGCATCAAGCATAGTTTCTGGCGCCGTTGCCGGGGAGATAGAAGCAACACCGCAATATATTCCCTCGTCAACTTAGCGCCAGCATCCATGCACAATTGTTTTTGGTTACATCTCTGGTCAAAGGATTTTTCTCATTGCACGAGCCATGTTAATGAATTTCAATTTACCAACTTCACGTTGGAGTCATGCAGTTTTACACGCTGCTACTGACCAACTGCATATCGCAGTACTTCCCCTCTGCAATTGATACGTGAAAATCCTCCGAGCATTTCCCATCTACGTAAGTTCGGAAGCGCTTCACGTGTACCGATCTCACCACCACAGCGTACATCATGGGCCCACATATTAGGGATCTATGTGGTGGTACATATCTCTGTCGATCAACAAGTACCTTGAACCCCTCATCAGGGATGTATTCATAGCCCAGTACGTTGATTGCTTATATTTAAGGAGGATTATTTCCAGGCATTAGGGGGAGATTTCAAGTACCACATCGAATGCCAGGAAATCAACTGGGACTTCACGTTCCTCCTCATATCCACGTACTCAAGAATCTGGACTCTACGTTCGGATTCTCAAATTTGCAACACATGCAAATAACCTGCCAGATTCATTTACTGATCTCAAAGGTGTTACAAAATCCTTCAATCCGGTTGAAATGCGCACGAAAGAGTGGAGGTACCAATAAAAACCACTCAACTCCCGTTTTATAAAAAGAGGGGAGTAGTACGGCCTCTGACCAGGATCCAGCTTTTCGCAAAGCAACAAAGGAAATCGAGGATAAATCCTCTAAATCAGTAAATTCAAGTCAACCTTGCGTTGATAAACACCTAATGGGTAGTATACACCCAGTGGAAGGGAAACCTCCACAACCCCAGCTCCAGCTTGCACACACTGGCTGGGACATCGGAACACCCAGACTCACGCGTATTGGGAAATCACGAAGAGTCATCAAGGGTGCATGATATTTGCTCCAAACTATATCGATTCTGGAGAACCAATAACCAAAGCCTACAACTGTCGACAAACATCTCTTGTATGATTGCAAACAACCTTCACAATGGTTCAGATCCAAAGACCATGGCCATGGCAGAGTGTGAACACACTTGCTAGGACTGAACTCATCAAAGGATGCAATCCAAGCAGATATAGCCTCGCTCTTATAAATGAATTCCCTATGGGATTATTCAATGTGTTTTCTTCCGGAAACGGAATGAGAAATACTAGGTGGTGAGAAAGCAAGGCTTGTAGCATAAGGTCGGGTTTCCGCAGAGATCCGAGACCTACTCTCCAGATATGAGTGAAATCTAGTTCCGATACATATAACATTGGCAGCACAAAATCATCTATCTGTGCAGTTGATAGGTGTAGTGACAACATATCCATGTGGATCACTAGATTGCGACATGTATGGTTCCTGATAGAATCTCTGTCCAAATCGAAACACAAATGCAACATGTATTGTGTAAAAATCAATAAGTCACTCCAAGTCTTGTTGTTGTCGGTATATTTTGGTACAACCGACGTAGTGGGTTCCTTATACACAAGGATTACTCCTACCGTGAAGATTACCCATGCGTGTATGTCATAGATAAGGATAACTCCTAAATGACAAAATACGTGATCATCTAACAGACGGATTTGAGATGAAAAATCTGAATAAACCCAAATAGTGCTTGGGACTACAACTCGATCATCTTCACTCAAGTATTATGGTACACTAAGATGCCTATATCCAGAAAATTGGAGAAACTTGATATAGACAAGTATGTGTATCTCGTAGGGATTGTTCGATCTCTAGACGTAGAGAATGATCCATGGGAAGATAGAGAAGAGATGTTGGCACATAATGTTCCATATCTCAATGCCATTGGACCAACCAACATAATTGGTTAGGGGATCAAGAATATCTTTCGATATCTCCAAGGCACCAAATATCTTGACATATTGTATCAATTTCGGAGAAATCTGAACTCCAATTTACACACTGGTATTGGCTACTTACATGATCCTACAATGTGTACATACATGGTAGATCGGTCACTCCATTGACGTCTTCAAATAGACTCTGGTGACTATACTACCACGATCATTCTAAGATGCAATGATTCATGTTAACACGTGTGGCTTCACGGAATGACAAACCGCATACATTAGTCATGTGGTTTTGGTTCTCTCGAATCACCTATCATTATCTACACAGATAATGTTGCTTATGTTGCATAGATGCAAAACAGGTTACATAAAGAGCAATATCGTTAAGCATATTGCGCTAAATTGTTTTATCCCCATAAACTCATGACGAGTCGGAATAAACGTCTTGCAATTAAAATCATGCGATATCCTCGCTGATCTATTCACCAAGTTCTACCAACTATAACATTCCAGATATGATTCATAGGATTGGTTTACGACGGCTTCGGGATTTGCAAGGGACAGAGGATTATCTTCCTGAACTATTCCTGTTCAAAGCATCATATTACACTCTTTTTCCCTTTATGAGTTTACTTTTCAGGTTCTCATCGAGGTTTTTAATGAGGTAGTATCATAAGATTATATGTCATACTTTCTGTTTTCCCCACCGGGGTTTTTAGGAAAGTATACATGACATATTTATTGTCCTCTAAAACTCTATGGATTTCATTCATATTGAGTTAGCTGAGACAATAATCATTATATGTTGTATCATTTTCTCCTTACTTTTCCCACTGGGTTTTAAAGGAGTTTTAACAACATATCCAATACAATTCTCCTCACATTTTTCCAAAGGGTTTTGGGGGAGAATTTCAAACATCATATGTCATACTTCCTGTTTTCCCCACCGGGGTTTTTAAAGGAAATATACAAGGCATATTTATTGTTCTCTAAACTCGCTATGGGTTTTTCCCTTTTTAAGGTTTTCCCATATGAGTTATCAAAGAGACAATAACCATCATATGTTGCATCATTTTCTCCTTATTTTCCCACCGGGGTTTAAGGAGTTTTAGCAACATATCATACACAATATTCTCCTCATATTTTTCCCACAGGGTTTTAGAGGAGATATCATCGACTTCAAAGATCATCAAGACTACATTGAACATACTCAAGATTATACGGGTGATACAAGACATACAAGGCGTAGCTTTGTGCAAGGGGGAGTGTTAGGAATAAAGGGTAACCGCTTCGGTAGTTACCTTATGCCCAAAGGCGACGTACGGATGCCTCGTCCGTACGGACGCCTCTATTCTGTATAGACGCCTGTTCGCTAGGAACAGACACCTTTTCCCCTTTGTAACTGCTATGTCGAACCGACATAAACCATGTATAAATACTCTGATGATCAATGAAAAGATATCTGATCGATTCATTTGCTCTTGCTCTTGTTTGCTCTCGATCAATTCCAACAGATTGAACGCATAAGTGCGTCATTCTCCTTGAGCTTGAACGTGAGCACGTCCTGTCCTTCACGCCCGGAGCCACCAGAAGAGACTGCATCGGGCTGGTTCCAGCCATGTGGAGTTGTGGACGACGACGATACTTACGCTCGCTTGCGATTAACTAGGCTCGCGGCGTCTATACATACCGGTCGTTAACGCAGAGAGCTAGAACGCCGGTACGTTTAGCTATCATGCAATTTCAGTGCACATCGAAACAGGAAGATCACCACCATATCCATCAGCCGGCAATCCCAAAAATATTTCAGGAACACCCAAGACAAAAAGATCGCAATCTTTACCTCCAATATCCATCCACCGGTTAACCGCGGGAGGAATCAAGTCGAAGTAACTAGCTGTCACAATTCTGCTACACCACAAGGGGAACACTGAACCATCAAAAGAAAGATTGGCAAAGGCTAAAGGTAACCTACCAGCACAGTAAAAGGCATGAGTATGTGAAGTTTCTGTTGATCCTTTGCAAGCACCGAAACGAAGACTGGGAAGAGAAGTAGAGAATAGTCGAGCTGCTCGGAAATTGCTTTTGCTCCCAAGCAAGGTTTTGGTTACCGGTAGAATTTTTTTCCCAGGGGGTCGGGATTGCCGGTTACCGCGGTTATCGGAAAATCCCACCGGTTACCGGACGAATTTGAAAATCAAAATTCAAAAATTCAAAAAAATCGGTACTCAATTTGACCATTTACCAAGGGTTTTCGTTAAATTTAAAAATTTCGGGATTTTTCAAGCGGTATGACCATTTCCCGGGGATTGTCGGGATATCCGGTTACCGGGCGGTAACCGGATTTCCCGACCGGTAACCAAAACCTTGCTCCCGAGCACCAGTGCTCACACCGCTTATTTTTTTTTGAAAATCATATTTATGAGTTTTCAAAAAAAAAAATACGGTGTAGCCAATAATATATCCCACCAGCGTGTAAAATATCAACTTCAAATACTTTATATTTTGAGCTACACAAAAATAACAAAATATGATAAATTTGGGATATGAAAATATGCATACTTAGATCCACACATTTGTCAGTTTTGTGGAGCTCAGAATACAACGTTTTTGAAGTTGATATTTTGCACGTTCGTAGGATATACTATTGGCTACACACATTTTTTTTCAGAATTTTTTGAAACACACAAATATGATTTTCGATTTTTTTTAAACCGGAGGAGCACGAGCTCAGGAGCCACAAACTCATATCACGAGC
Organism: Poa pratensis; assembly: GCA_947311845.1. Lineage (NCBI taxonomy): Eukaryota > Viridiplantae > Streptophyta > Magnoliopsida > Poales > Poaceae > Poa > Poa pratensis. The sequence goes on from CAMZMU010000102.1 coordinate 29,489,329, forward strand.
CGCTCTGCATCTCAGGCTACAAGGGGAAGCTGCTGCTGCTGCTGTTATTGCGGGTTGACCTTGTGCTTATTCCCAGCTATGTGTAACTCGTAATCCTAACCTTCAGCTACTCCATGCTCAAGGACTCGCCTTCTCTTCACCTCCAGGTCTTCTAGGGTTTCTGCGGGCCTCTTATTCTTCTTTCGTTGCACAGCTGGTATCACGCCACCACCGACAGCAGCCGCAGCAGGTTCTGTACTTCCAACAGCATCGTTTGGAGGCTTTGCTGGTTCAGGCGTGATCGAGCCTTGTAACTTCTCCAGATTCTTCTTGTGCTTCTTACCTGTTTCATGGATTCTGAGACAGTCTATGGTTAAACCGCACCGAATCTTGCAGACTTCACAGGTTACTGCGGGCCTCCTTTTCTTCTTTGGTTGCACAGCTGGTATCACGCCATCAGCGACAGCAGCCGCAGCAGGTTCTGTACTTGCTCCAACAGCATCGTTTGGAGGCTTTGCTGGTTCAGGCATGATCGAGCCCTGTAACTTCTCCAAATTTTTCTTGTGCTTCTTACCTGTTTCATGGGCCCTGAGACCATTTAGGCCATAGCACTGAACCTTGCAGACTTCACAGGTTACTGGCTTCTGCTTCTTACCTGTTTCATGGCTCCTGAGACTAGTTAGGCTATTCAACTGCCTCTTGCAGACTTCATAGGTTGCTGGCTGTGCAGGTATTTTCTTAACGAGATTAGGCATCGGGCGGTTTTTCGCTCGTAACTTCCTCAAAATCCTCTTGTGCTTCTTACCTGTTTCATGTTGCCTGAGAGAATCTAGGGTAGTACCGCACTGAATCTTGCAGACTTCACAGGTTACTGTCTGCACAACCCTCGGTGCTTTCTTGATGAACTTTCTCGGAGCGTTACTTGGAAGAGTATGACCGGAATGGGCATTCCACTGACCATGGTGCATGACTGTGGCATCAGCTTCTGGTGCCATTCCATTTGGAGCTTTTGCAGCTGCTACCTGCGGAAACAATATTGATCTGAAGTTAATAGCAAGGGATGAAAAACAGTGTAACAACTGACCAGCAGATACAACTAAAGTAAACTGAACAACATAACTGAACAAAAGATGTGCCATGCAGTTAAGGTGAATAGAACCTTCTTTTGAATAATTATGGTTTGTGAACATGTGAAATCCATGTTACTGTGTTAAACATGGTTATTCACAAATTCACGGGGTAAATGTTTTAGGGGCGAGGGAGTAACTTTGATTTATAGCCATCCAGTCTAATGATGGATGATAAAGGTACTGGATTCATTTTCCATGTATACACTGAACACGTTCTATCCAATACTACTATTTCAATATGATGATGCGGATGACAACAAATGATACCTGCATATCAATAACACCTGCACATACACACATGATCCCCTCAGCTAGGTATCAAGAAGATAGGACTTGCCAACAACAACCTCTTATACAAACCGCTGTGCCTCAGCGCAAGGCATGCAAGCTGTAGTAGTACATCAGAGGTAAAGCTGGAGTAGGATCTCTTAGACGAGACCAGCAGACTTCCACTCCAAGCACAAGACGCCTCTGTGGAGCAAGCTGTCCACCTTTTGGTATGGTGTATCTGAGGCAAATTTTGATGATATGAAACCAATGTTGTTCTCGAATTTGACCTTGGTAAAGAAGTCTGTACAATGAAGTTCAGATTGCACGTACTGAAGATTGATATTTAACTGCTTACAACTATGGAGCAACGGCCAACATGACACTGACCTAAACTGAATCAGAAAAGGGAGTTGGATTTAACTGAAAGTGAATAAGAACAGACAACGACATGCAACTCTCATGAAATATTGAAGCACATAAAAAAGATGATAATAGAGCTGAGACAAGAGCACTGACAAACCGACCGAGGATACAAAAAAACGGGCGATATCCAGCTTGGTTACAGTGGTATAGACAAAATTGCCCACAATGTCAGCCCTGGCGAAGCATTGTGGACCTGTGGTGCACTCACACTCTAACTTGTCCTGGAGGTGGATGTACCTATCTTATATTTACTAATTGGAGGCACCGTAGAAGGCTCCACGTTAATCCTCAAGGTTAGAAAATTTTGTCCGTCCGATCTACCCATAATCCATCTTAAGCCGTTAGATTAATGTAGTTTGTCTAACGCGCACGCGTGACTCCTCTCGCACGTATCCTTCTCCGCTTGAGTTCGAGTCTAAAATAACGCATCCTCCAGATCTGTAACTAATTAATTCGTGCTAGATGAAGCACGGGACGCCGTACAAGAGTCGTCGCCTTCGCTGTCAGATCCTCTGACCTCTCGCTCGTGTTTTTCTGTCCTGTTTTTCTTAGGGTTTCCTATCTTGCTGTGAGCCACCCCCATGCCCAATCTATGGAGCAAGCAGCACCGCACAGCTGATCTATGCATATCCAGGACATCTTCAGTAATTGGCGCTGGGCACGGCTGATCTAAACAGGGATGAAGTCAACTAAATTGCTCCAGTACTCAATCCTTGGACTCCATCATATATCGTTTGCTGCCAGGTATGTCGACGATCTCATTGATTCATGTAGCTAGCTTTCATACCAGTCGTCATGTCAAGCGGCAGCGTGTTGAGTCTAACCATCGGAGCATGCTTGCCAAAAGACATCGCGAACGCACAGCGACAGGCAAAATCCTTGAAGCCAGCGTCCATCATGGAAGTTTCGCCAATGCCCAACCAAGCTGCTGCTCGCACCACACTAACATCTTGCGGAAGCTTGACCCTTTAATGAGATACTGCATTGGTTTTCAACGAGGTGTGCCTTCTTTTATTGCTCCATATATCGTCTTGCAGTACTAATTTGTCTTAAGGGAACACCAGTACACCACACAGATTCTGCATGTTCAAAGTCACGCTCTGCATATCCTTTAGGCTGAACTCCGGATGGCCTAAAATCCACTTCTGGTCAGATGACTATTGTTTTTTATGCATAAGAGAGATATATCACTGTAGACAAAAAACGCAGACTAGGTATTGAATATTGATTGCATTTGTCCGCACCGAAAAACATATTATTTTATACTCAGGCAAAAATACTTCTGTATACTATTGATTAATGAGGTCCATTTTCAAGAAACATCCCAAGGGTTACACAAGTTTCATTGGGCTGAGGGGAAAATTAGCTTAAGTGCCATCTAAATGGCCAAGCAAAGGTGGCGGTTTACTTAACAAGTTTCATGTGTCATTATAAGATTCAAGGAAGAGACCACTTGGTGCAGTAAACACGTTGATTTTAATGATTCTCAAAATACTTTGTGGTTCTATTTGTCGAACTGTGATAATGAACCTAATTGGACGCCTTCTTCTCTGTCTTGATTTTCTAAGGCGAGGGTAAGGCTTGCCACTGACACCCTTCCCCAGACCCCGCACAGCGCGGGAGCTCTCGCACTGGGTACGCCCTTTTTTTTTTTAGGTTTCAGCAAGTAATGTCTGTTTCATAGCATCCTCAAATTACTATACCAGCTTCAGAATTATCAGATGGGTGAATAAGAATAATTCCTAAGATACAAAAGTGAGAATCCAAATAAAGGTCGCTCTCCTCAATAGATGGGGAAATGGTGTCTCTGTAGTTGATCATAAATGAATGTATTACATGCAGGCCTCATGGCTATGTCTAATTTTTTGTACCGAGAGGGTGTGTTGGACACCAACTTTTCTCAATGATAAGCATTGTCCATCAGATCTTTCTCTGCATGATACTTGATGTGGTTGTTTGCTTTACTAAAGGAATGGAAGGCATGAATTGATTAAAAGAACCTTTCCATTGTTTTAATTTCCGAATCAGCATTGTTTGTTAATAGTTGGTTAAAAGGTGATTTGGCCTTATTTGTTTATGTGACTATAATATGAAATAGTAGCACTTCAGGTCTCCTCATCAGACATGTTTATCAAAAAAAACTCTGATGTGATTTGGCAGCTTCAAGAGGATGAGTAGCGGCCGTTATATCCTCGGAGCCATCCTCTTGGCCTCCTACCATTGGCACAGTAGCGGCGGATCCTGCTTTCTCTGTGGTACTTAATTAGTGACGGGTCTTCGGGCCAGAGGTCACCGAGCTTATGCATGCCATTATTATTGATGAAACAGGAAGACAATTGAGTATCCAGAGTTTCTGAATTGCCTGCGCTAAAGCATTACAGCAAGGTGGGGATGTCCAGCGTCCGGTGACGCTAGGCGAGGCTGACGGCATCGTCGCCTGGCGTTCAGCTGCTACCCATCAGGCCATATACACACAGGTGATAGCATTAATGTTTTTTTGCTTAGTTTGTATGTTCAAAATTCTATTAGTACTAACCTGCCTTTTGTGTCTTGATATGAGTCATGTGTTCTCTTTGATTTAGGCCTGCAAACTGATGACTGTAACTCTTCTATTCTCATGTTTGTTACTAATGTTTAATCCATGTTCTTGCAGCTTTGAGTAGGGTCTGCATGTCATCCTACAGATTTATATATCTGTGATAACATCGTTCAGTTTATATGGTTTCATCTTTTCAAATGTTTCTGTTTAGCTGAATAGCCACCTACTTACTATAATTGGTTAAAGATTGTAATGCAGGATAAGGATCTAAACGAATGGTGGGTTATATTACTCACGTTCAGTTTATATGGTTTCATCTTTTCAAATGTTTCTGTTTAGCTGAATAGCCACCTACTTACTATAATTGGTTAAAGATTGTAATGCAGGATAAGGATCTAAACGAATGGTGGGTTATATTACTCAGTTACTCGGAGGTATTATTGATAGTACTTTGTGTTATTCGGCAGGTTTCTCTCGGCTCTGGTCTTGGCAGGGATACTTGGTCCTTAGCATGATAATGCATGGATAAGTTTAACTTAGCAACTTGATATATGCGAATAGTAGTAGCTCAAATAGCAACTTTTCGGTTTTTTATTATGTCCCTTGCTATCTAAAATTCCATCTATGTTATCTGCTCCATATATAGAGCAGTTGTGACCTCATATCAATTGGTCAATTGCTTCCTTGCTTGACCCAAATAGAAGATTCAGATTCAGGTATGTAATGTCAGAGGTTAAATACTCTGTGTGTAGTTTCGACTGATCACATGTTAGCTCATCTGTATCGATCATGTACAAGTCTACTACTGATTTAACGACATGAGTTAATTTAATCCAGTTATTTCTATAATCAAGTTAGCTAGAATGCGTCTACAACTGATTTTATCACAGGAGAAAAAATAGCCATGTTTTTTCTGATGTTATTTCTGTAATCCACCTATTTCTATAATATTCTTGGTTTCTAAAATATAATTAAGTTTGTCGCTGACTTATATATCTCGCTCATTTTTTTCTGAAATAGGTGTAGTAATCCAATTTGTATGTGACAAAAGAGAGATGGTGAACCTGTTGCAGGACAACCAAATAGAAAGCTTTGGCACCATGATTTTCTGTAAGTAGTTCATACTAGGCATCTCTCAGTCTGAGGTACGTTGTCTTCCTATTTTGTACATGGAATATATTTTACTGAATTGTTTTTGGTCAGTTTACTCGCAAAACTGCCAGTAAACATCAGTATTTATTCTGAACAGAAGTATCTCTAAGCTTTCCTATTACAATTGTGTGTCATTATTAGCTGAACTTCCACTATATAAAACTACACTTCTTTCCACCTGATTACCTACAAATCATCTCTGAGCTAAGCTTCACTGAGTTGGTTGCAAATGATTGGTGTGACAATCTCACAATGAGCATTGGGCAGTGATGCTATGGTGTTCATTTACCCCGACCATGTGCGTGTAGCTAATCTGTTGCCCTTCCTATGGTGAAGCTTAATATGGAATATCATAATTGTCCATGTATCCGTAGAAACTATTCTCTATCATCCAATAATTCGAGCCCTTAAGGTGAGACTAGGTTTATACAGTGAGTTCCTGGATATACACACCAGCCTGCATTCCAATTCCAAATATGAATTTTGCTACATATTAATGCTTACAAATATGTGAGTTGTAACATAGTTCACAACATGCTTACATGTAAAGCTTCTGTTTGGAACTAATTTAAGGAACTTAATTTTTTTGTCATACAATAACATTGAAAAATAGTTTACATGATTTCAGTATTAACTTTGAAATATTAGCTCCAAATGGCAGTACAACGTCACTATTTATGTCTTACACCAAAATAAACTAGCCCGTGCGGACGCACGGGTTGACGACTAGTGGCAACTTAATTGTAGATGGAATGCATGTTGAATTAATGTTAAAATTGCGATTAGTTTCCTTGATGCCATAGAAGAAACAGCAATCCATTGTTATCATTGTCAAGGGTTGTACACAAGTGTATGAGGCTAGTAAGCAAATAGTGTTCAAGTTGAGGCTAGATGTGCATTGTACTTTTAAATAGGGTTTGAGTCCTAGTAGTCCTCAGTCCTTTAGTCTCCTTTTGGAGTATTGCAAATAGTGTCCAAGTTGCGGCTAGATTTTCCTTCCCTGAGCTATGTAAAAATGGTCCAAGTCACATATGCTGTAAAACTAGCCCAGGGCTTCAGCGTAGCCAGCCATCTGCTTTCTAGTTATACTCATTGTTCCGCCGCACATCATAATTACTTAAATTTACAATAGTTCAAACCAGTTGGAAAATGTAGAGTTTCTGAAATGGTGGATCGGGTTATCCTCTCAGGACCCCTCACACACATATATATATCACCAGATTAGGGTTTCGGTTACATGGGCCACCATGGGCCTTACATGGACTTAACATGGTCCAACACTCCCCCTCAAGATGATCATGGGTAATCTACCATGGTCATCTTGCTAGCATACATAACACAGACTACAACTACCACTAATGAACACATACATAACACATAGGATACATGATAGCGCCAACATCCCTTGCTCTCTCTCGGTCTTTGATCCCGAGCATCATCTGTGTCTCAACACTATGGTGTGATCCTACTGCCTCAACCATCTTTCCTCAGCTTCTCTCCTCCATTTCCTCTCATCCATCAACTATGTGTCCTCAGCCTCTCTCCTCCACACTCCATGCCCTTGACCTCCTCCTTCCTTCCCACAAACCCACGGCCACCTCCGGCCTCAACCATCTCCACCTCAGGCAACGCATGCCTCTCCTTGGTCACCATGGCCTCAACCATCTCCACCTTAAGCAACGCATGCCTCTCCCATGGACACCTCTACAACCATCACCACAGAACCAACAACCTCATCATCTCCATCAGCAGCAGTAATCACACCTTCATCAACAGCACCAGACATCATCCTCCTAAGCACATTCTCCCCCTTGGTGCAACTCATCTCTTCTCCCTCTCCATCACCACTTCTCTCCCCCTAAAAGAAAATGCCACATAGCTGCAGCTCACGATTCATTACTACCCTTCCGCACAAGCACAGAGCAGCAGAAGACTATCCTCTTTTATTTTCCTTTGCCTCGAGCAGCTTGCACACTCTGCTGCTCCGCCTCGCACAAGAGCCTCACCTCCTTTCGCTCTTCCTTCCTCTGCCATCTTATGGAACCTCCTCTCCTTCACGAGGCGCCCAAGCTTGGTGACAGGCACCTACGTCATCTCCTCATACACGGCCAAGAACCAAGCAGCACAGCACGCACAGCCTTCTGCTGAACTCATCGGCCTCCCTCGAACTGTGCCGCCGCTTAGCCGCTCCAACACCCTGCCTCCACCTTCGCCAACCACGGCCACGATCGCCGTGTGACATCAGTCCCCTACAGATCTGTGAGGTTGGGACCGAGCCGCCACACTCGGGCTCACAGCCACTTCTTCCTTCCCGGTCTGGAGCAGCAGCTCCTCCATGGACGCCCAGCCTCTGCACCTCTACCTTCCTTCTCTCCCCCTAAAAGAAAACCACCTTCTCCTCTCCAGCAGCAACAACACCCAGCCACATTCACCTTGTGGTTCACCCATCTTTCTGACCAGCTACACACAGCAGCAAGGTCTCTTCTTCTCCCCTGCCTAGCATAACACCACCAACTGCAGTTCTGCCCGAGCTTCTTCTCCCAGCGAGCAGCATGCAGCAGCAGGAACGACTTCCTATCTCTGTGTCAAACAGCAGCAGGGGAGCTCGAGCTCTTTCTTTATTTCTCTCCCCTCTGCTCCTTGGTCCCTACAACGAACCAAGACAAGGAGCAGCAACTGAAACTGACTTCCTTCTCATCCCATGTGCATCTCCACGAATTTCTGCAATTCTCATTGTCTCCATCATCAGCAGCAGGGCCTCATCAGCCTTCGTTCAGCTTCTGACAGGGCAGATGTCTTCACACAGCAGCCCTTCAGCCTTCACCACGCACAACTCAAGCAGCAGCTCGAGTCCTTCTCCCCCTGTCTCCTTCTCTCTTCTCACTTGACTCCCTCTGCTCTCAGCACCTCAGCACGATGCCTTCCGCACCTGTGGCTTCTACCTCCAGCCGTCAGCTCCACTTCCTGCAACCTTGCCTCACCACGTGCTCACTCTTCCTCCTCTGAATTGCTGCTGCTCTGCCTCCAGCTTCCTCTCGCGCACAGAGCAGCACATCCTCCTCCAGCTGCCTTCCTCTGTCCCGAGCACATACAGCAGAGCCATGGATGCCTCAGGCTCACGCCGGCGAGCACGGGCTCACCAAACCGTTGCCTGACTCCAGGACGTCATCCTCCTCCACCTCACGATCTTCTCCAGCCTGAACGCCTCGGCTCCGAGCTCCCCAGATCTAGCTCGAGCCTCTGCTCCTCCTCTCCACGCTCACTGCACCAGGACGGAGCAGCCAGCCCACGCATCGGCCTCGGCCTGCACGGCCCAGATCGGGGCCGCCCCATCGCAGCAGCAGCTCCTGCCCGATGCACATCACACGGGCTCAGATCGAGCCCACACCACAACGTCTCCTCCTGCAGATTCGCCTCCTTCTAGCGCCACCACCAACTCCACCACCAGAGCACCTTCTTTCTCATCCCCTTCACCTCTGAATCTACCTTATCCTACTCCATCTTCCTCCCCTGCGCAGAGCAGCAGCCACACTCACACAACTCACCTCGCTGTGTGAGATGGCCACAGCCCACGCAGAGCAACAGATGCGGCCTCCCGCCGCCTGGATGTCTACAACTCGCCTGGTTGTTGTGGCCGGCGAGGAACTAGTCCGCTGGTGGTTGTGGTGGGCGGCGGACAGCGGGTGGCGGCTGCTAGTTAGGAAACCTAAGCTCTGATACCATGTAGAGTTTCTGAAATGGTGGATCGGGTTATCCTCTCAGGACCCCTCACACACATATATATCACCAGATTAGGGTTTCGGTTACATGGGCCACCATGGGCCTTACATGGACTTAACATGGTCCAACAGAAAATGTCCAAGCAATTATCTTCGGTTGCAGTTAGATTTACGATAGTTCTAACTAGTATATTTTTCATGAGAAGTTCTATTGCATCAAGTTTACACATAAAAGGATGATATGCTATCTTTCAGTTGCAATCACCAAGTCTAACGCCATTAACTGGTATTGACAGAAGGCACCAATCAAATTCTCTGGAGCAGTAGGGATATAATTGCCAGTGAGGTCACACAAAATTGCCAATGAGGTCACACTACAATTGCCAGCCATGCCCTCTTTCTTATCTATTGAATGAATCCCTTCAAATCAACCTAAAATTCACCACACGCCGGAGAGAAATCACCTAATCGGAAGCAGCAAGCGCACTGACCTGCGCGTAGCGGCGGGGATCGAACCCGAAATGCTTCCCGGCCGCGCCGGGGCTGCCTGCGCCGCCGATGCGGCCGGGGCCTGAGAGGCCTGGCCGGCGCCGTAGTAGTAGTCCGCCAGCCGCCTCCCCCGTAGGGCACCGCCGAGGAGTCGTAGTAGTGGTACGTGTTGGCGTACGGGTTGTGCTGCGCCTGCGCGTCGGCCGTGGCGGTAGGGTTGGGGTAGTAGTAGGAGGACGAGGCGGCGGAGGGATCGGCGGCGGCGGCGGGGTCTGGTTGGTGGTACGTCGGGTAGGTGTACGGGTAGCCGTAGGGGTAAGGTAGGCGGGATGGGGATCGGCCGCCGGCGGCGCCGCCGCGGCGTGAGCGGCGGCGTAGTCCATGGTGAACAGGCGAGGGTGTGGTGTGGCGTGAGTGCGACCGGTGCGATCAACTTCGGGTGCAGGAGGAACACAACAATATCGGTTCTCTCGTGCTCGACGGTCCGTTTTTCTTTAAAACTACCATGTGTCCCTTTTTTTATAAAAAGTTTTGGCAAGTTATTAAGCTTGTCCCTCAAAAAAAAAAAAGCTTGTCAAAACGTATTATTAAAGGGGACAAGGGGACTCTTAAAATTTAGAGTATACCTTACATTTTACCTCTTAGGTTGACTATAATGCACTTTGCCACATTTATTTTTGTTAGAAATATTTATGTATTTATTACAAGTTTAAATCTCATTATTCAGTGGTAATTGTGGTTACACCGGGTACCAATAGAGGTTGCATTTGTGGTTTGCTGAGTTAGAAGGTAGGTAATATGAAGTAAAACATTGATCGGAGTCGACGGTCTTTCTAGGGGCAATGCTACCATCATAGTTACTAGCTTGCGTGATTTCATGCTTTGTACATAATGTTGTGTTTGGATGTAGGAAGATTGCACGGAATTGAACTGGACAGGCAATTCCATTCCCAAGATATGCGACGCGGGCAGGGGAGCGATTCTGAGCCTTTCCTAGCTCCTAATCTCGAAAACTTTGGTCGAACCGATACACGGGGCTCGAGTGAAATTGAAGCCAGTTTCCACAACCCAATACCAAGACCACCCCAAACAGCAGAATTTGGGCTGACAATTCCAGACCATCTTTCCAACATCCAAACACAACACAAGAGGTGTTCCAACACCGCTTGCCCCGCTCGGTCCAACAATGAAGATTTATCACCCAACAAGTTCAACAAATGGTGCTTCCAAATCTGTTTTCTCCCTAGGGCACAAGAAGACCATGTGTTCCACACGTTTCGCCCCTTCTCCACACAGCGGGCACTATGCAGTAATTTAATGTATTTGTTGGATAGAAAACTAGCCAAGGTATAGTATCATGCATTAGATGTCAAAGAAAAATCTTCACCTTTGCCGCCACGTTTAATTTTCATATGTGCTCCCGCATCCGATGATAGTTCATTGGTCTAGCTTGCAGATCATATTAGATCTGCTTCTAAATTGGTTCTACCACCCCCATATAGTATGTTGGGTTGAGAGAGTACCAGTTTTTTTGCCTCCATGCCACGAAATCACCCTTCTCATGCGATGGCAAGGGAATTGCCACATTGATGTTTTTGGTTGTGACATTATGACATTTTTTATGTCAAAAATCCCAACAGAGCGTTTATTGCTTTTATTTACTGTAGAAATTTAGATGCATCCGCGATCTAAATGTCATCCTTGAGTAAAGTCTGTGTTGTCCTTCAATTTTTTTAAACGCACAGGTGCTAAAAAAGATCCATAAGTTGCAATACTTTTTGCCATGGTCACGGAGTATAATATAGACGTGCAAATGCACACAACCACCACACACATCATCCACATAAGACCAAAAATCCACTATTGTTTTTTTCTTTTGATGTATTGGAAAAGTGGCCCACCTTTTTTTTCTAAAACTGAGAAATTAGAAAAACATAATTAGTGCTTGCATAGACACAGAAATACTATTATATTGATATAATTTGGTTTTTAAAATATGATAATCTAAATAGTGCCTAAGTCATGAATGGCTATTTATAGACAACAACGCACAATGTTTATTGGTTTTTGCTTTTGATATGTTAAAATAGTATAAATACATATCAATAAAAGTTTCCTGAATACAAAATTCAACTATGCCATTTACACAACTCAATTCATACACTTCAGAAAGTATTTACATATTTAATTTCGTGCAATATATTTTAATTTCTTCAATTAGCAAGGGTAGATGATAACAAGCACATTGCATCAGAATCCACACCTTTTTATATTTAGTGATGATAACTCTAATAAATGTTGTTTCGATATCAAGTACAAAGCATGTGCATTTTGTTACATTTTGACTTGCTAGACAATTTTGACCATGGAAAAAGGAGTAAATAATAATGTGATTGGTTCAGTTTACTCTAGCAAATTTTATAAATATGCTTACTTAATATAGAAAGCGCTATTGCGATATTTGTTAGATCTCATCTTACCATAAATACGTATAAATTATATAGAAAACAGTTTTAGAACAAACTATTGTTACAAAATACAGCTTACTTACACCAAATAATATTTAGTAACATTGTCAGCTATGTGGTTATAATATGCCAACAAATAGAAACTTATACTTGTAATATTGCAACATGCTAAAATAAAATAAGTATAAAAATTTAGTAAAAAATATATTTATTTCTATTTTTTCTGGGTCAACTATTCCATGGAACGTCCCTAGCAAGCAATATTTACTGGCACAACACAACATAACCCCTCTACGCCCTTCCGACTCTGCACAAACGCACGCGAATAGCTAGAATCATCGGGAACCGTGAAGAACACCAAAAACATACTGAGAGGGGGAGGGGATGAATCGCTGAACCATGGTAAGATGCACGGTACAAACACAAATCTCACAGTGTCGCCTCATTCCCTTTTCCTCTAGAACGTGATTTCAGTTCTGTTATCTAGCTAGATCCACCACATCGTCCCAAAAGTAAAAACTTAGGAATTCCTGAACCTGCAAACACACTAACTGACTCCAATGTAACAACCTAGTCGTCACAGTAAAACACAAATCCTCCGACTCTGACAAACACAGTGAATCGGATTATTGGGAACGCGACGAACGCCAAACAATATGTCACGTGAAGGGCGGTAGCAGCATACCCAATGGACTGAGTCCTTGTCAAAATAGGCAAGATTATGTACGTCTACGGTGATGAGGATCTCTCTGACACGCCGACGGCACGCGGTGCAAAAGCACATGACCACATGCGCATACTGATCCGGTTCTACTACCAACTTCTAGTATCACTCAAAATCCAAAACAGAAATAACCAGATCCCGATGCATCAAGAGAAAAATGAGTGAAATACCCTCATACTTGCAGCAACATCGATACAAAGAATTGTGCCGATAGCACAAGTAAACCGAACTCGGTGATTATACTGGGATTATGAGGGATAGTAGGTGGAGCGCAGGTAGAGATGAGAGGGAATGAGGATCAGCAATACTTTGTCCGATGGATTGATTTCAAGTTCGTACATAACACATATCGAATATAATTTTTCGGACGTGTAGCATTGCTCTAATAACTTTTTGCCACATTTTTACCTCTGAGTTGTGATAATCTGACATATTAACTATGTAGCATATCCATTGTGGCACTTAGAGGAGCCACGTAGAAGTTGAAAAATAGGGTAAAACTTTCACAAATAACAACTACGAGGCAATAGTGAAACAAACTCTTAAGCATTTAAATCCTGTTATGTTAACACGTAAAGAGAAAACTCAAACCTTATATGAATAGTACCAAATGAAATATCACACAGTCACATCATCGTAAATTACCACCAAATTGACCAGTTGTAGTAAATTTGACAGATATTGCCTATTTCAAATGCAGTAGAGGTGGTAGGAAGAGGATTACCAATAAACTGAGAATTCATGGTTAATATTTTTTGAGAATAAGGAAGATTGGTAAAGATACACAACTTGATATGGTAGAACTAGCAAAAAATGCCCGTGCATTGCAACGGTTATAGAAGAAAACAATACATGGTCATAACTTTGAAAAACAACATGCGATTGCAACGGTAGAAAAAATGTGCATATATACTCCGGTCACAGTTGCACAACCGGTAACGGCCACGCCAGCCAGGGGCATCGATCTTTTCTCACAACTATTCCCCGGAGCCAGAGGAGGAGCAGGAGTGAGGAGGTGGTGCTAGGCGGTGGAAGCGGCGCCTCGGAAGTCACGATCCTAGATGTGCACGCTCACTCCACACAAAACATAAAAAATATATGCTTCTGTAGGTGCGATAGTTTTGCTGGATCGGGTCAAGGGTTCATGTAGGTGGTTAATATTTTTTGAATGGTTGATGGTAGATATTAGTACTTGAATCTCCATGAATTACCTCCAAATCGATCATTTATATAGATATTCGCTAATTTCAAAGGCAGTAGAGGTGGTAGGAAGAGGGTTACTAATAAACTGAGAATTCATGTTTTTTTTTTTTGAGAATTAGGAAGATTGGTAAAGTTACAAAACTTGGTATTATTTGAACTAGTACACATTGGCAAATACAAACTAAAAATAAGATACTTTATGTGTGCTTTCATATATATAATAAAGTAAATACAAACTAAAACTCAGATACTTACAAATAATGTTTGCAAATCTAAAGAGAAAGTAACTACAAATCGTAAACGTTGAGAACAACAACCAACAACTGTTTGCTACCTGCAATGTTTTATTACGTGAATAATCTGTTGGACAACCCAAAGTACAAGGGTTTGTATAGTAAGTACACTGGCGGAGCTATGTTTACTGGAATGAGGGAATTCCAAAATTGCTCTGGATTTTTGCTTGTTAAGGTACCTAAGATTGAATGAACTAATTGTCTTATGAGAGAGTTAGGCCAGATCATGGATGCACATTTGTACACCCTTGTTTAGTTGTGGCTTCGCCCCTGAGCTGAGTAAGTAGCAAACTATTTCCTGCAGGTGAGAGGTATGAACACTAGATTCTCTTCTCCATTCGCCAATCAGTTTGCAACAGATATAGGAAAACAATCTTGTGACCAACGTACGTATCCGGTATAGTTGTGAATTACACTGGTGTTTTAGTTTTAAAAGATATATATTAAATTGAAATGATAAGTGCTTTTGTATTTTAGGAATAATTAATACTCATCAAACTTCATTTTAGGAGTAATTGAAAATAAAAGTGCAAGCAAAGTAAACTGAAAGTGTTTTCGCGTGGAGGAAATTGGACTGGGGTTCATGCATGGGTTCTTTGCATCATCCAAACTTGACAAAGTTTTCTGGAGCAATGCATGCACAACTTGGAAGCCTCTAGGCCGCCTCGTCGAACATTGTACCTGCCCGATGGCGAGAGTGATGGCCTGAAGGGGGTCTCTCTCATTGAAGCACCTGCCCGGCTCGTCGACCATCTCCAAGCGCGGGATGAGAGCATCTCCAACCACACTTGCCAAAATTGGCCCCCAAACTGTCCGCGGACACGCCCGGGCATGTCCGCGGACAGCGACTGGTCACCCCCCAAAAGAGAGCCATTCCAGCCGTCACCCCCAAAACGAAACCCCCAAAACCATGCACAAACATGCAACGTAGATCAATGCACATACATAGATCGATAGGTAGCAAATTTCATCGACATAGATACTACAAAAGTCGGATAGAAGTTCGTCGGACAGACATAGATACAAGATACTACAAAAGTAAAACATATAAAATGGAGAAATCTCACATCGGAGATTTGCCCTTGCCGGAGCCGCGGCGGCGTCGTCCTTGAAGCGCTTGCGGAAGGCGAAGTACGGATCCTCCTCGGCCTCGTCGTTGTCGTCGACCTTTCCGGCGAGGATCCGCACGGCGCGGGCTTGCTCCTGCGCGTGGCGGCTCGCATTGGTCGCCGCCACCTTCTTCTTCTCTTCCGCCTCCTTCTTCGACAGCTCGATGGCCGCCTCCAGAGCTTCTTGGTTCTTACGCCGGCGGCGACGGCTGTCCGTCTCGGCGGAGGTGAGGGAGACCTTGACCACATCCAGTGGGAGTTCCTCGTCGGCCCCAACGATGGCCGCCGCCTCCCTGACGGTCATGCCGGCCCGCCTGGCCTCGCGGAACGCGCGGCCAATCGTCTCCGGCGCCCGCTGCGGCGGAGGTGATGGAGCCTCCACCAGCCTCCATCCAGCCCCATCCGGTATCATCCTCCACCCAGGCGGTGCCTGGAACGGCGGGGCCCGGCGCGGTGGGGCGGAGGAGGAAACCCTAGCGTGGCGGCTGGGGCCCGGCGCAGATCTTCCGGCCGTCGGAGATGACCAGCGGCGGGGGCCCGGCGCAGATCTTCCGGCCGCCGGAGATGACCAGCGGCTGCACTGGCCACTGGCCGCAGGCTTCGACGGGCCTCGAACATCCTCCAGCGAGCGGAGGATGCCGAGGCGCAAGGCGAGCTCGTCCTCGTCGTCGTCGTCGTCGAGCGGCTTCTCCACCGCCGGCGCCGCACTCTCCGCATCCGCCACCGTCTCTTCCCAGTCGAAGCTCCCGGAGCTCTCCGACATTGTCGATGTGAGTGGGGATTGGAGTTGAATCGGGGCGGAGAGGGTGAGGAAGTTTTTATTGCGCCGACGAGCCACTGGACGCGTGGACGCCGCCGGTCAGCCTACTTCGCCGATCAGTCTTCTATCCGACGCGTGGGTCCGCACTGTCAGCGAGTGCGGGACGGACGCGTCCGGGCGCGCCCGGGCGCCCCAAACCCGCCCCAGATATGGGCTGGGTTTGGGGTGTGCCGGACCGCCCGGACGTTTGGGCTGGCTATGGGGGCCTCCGTTGGGTCGCCGTTTTTGGGCCAAACCCTGTCTGGGCGGTCCGCCCGGACATTTGGGGTGGGTTTGGGCCTCCGCTTGGAGATGCTCTGAGGTCGTCAAAGTGCCGTCTCGTCGAACAGAGCGGTCGCCACGAAGCCGCGCACATGGGCGGCATGCCGAGTGCGGCGGCCGCGTCGAACGCCGCGCGGTACACGTCGGTAAGGGGCCCGACGTGAAAGGACACGCCGGTCACGTTCAGCCCGCGAGCTGCGCGGCGCGGAGGAGGAGTGGAACCACCAAGCACGATGTGGAGGAGGAGCTCGCATGCGTTGTGGGTGTCCGGCCGCGCTTCACCTTGGCCACCTCGGTCTCGGAGTCGTAGGTGGACGCCGACCTGCGCCGCGTACTGGACGTGCTCCTCTGGCTTGCACGGGTTGGCGTACACGACTCTGCTGCGGTGCTGCCGGGTCGGCGCCGAGCGCGAGACGGAGTCCACCTCTCTGCGGCTGGCGCTGCACGCCGCCGGCACCGGAGATGACTGAACGCATAAGGGCGTCATTCTCCTTGAGCTTGAACGCGAGCACCGTCCTGTTCTTCACGCCCGGAGCCACCAGCAGAGCCTGCATCGGGCTGGTTCCAGCCATGTGGACGACGACGACGACAATACGTCTGAGGCACGATCGCTTGCGATTAACTAGGCGCGCGGCGTGTGTACATTACATAGCGGTCGTTAACGCAGAGAGCGGAGCTAGAACGCCGGTACGTTTAGCTATCATGCAATTTCACAGTGCACATCGAAACAGAAAGATCACCACCATATCCATCAGATCAGCCGGCGATCCCAAAATATTTCAGGAAGCCCTAAGAAGACACAAACACATCGCAACCTTTACCTCCAATATCCATCCACCGGTTAACCGCGGGAGGCATCAAGTCGAAGTAACTAGCTGTGGCAATACTGCTACACCACAAGGGGAAAACTGGAACATCAAAAGAGAGATTGGCAAAGGCTAAATCTAACCTACCAACACGGTAAAGGCATGAGCATGTGAAGTTTATGTTGATCCTTTGGAAAGACCGAAACCAAGACTGGGAACAAAAATAGACAAGAGTCTAGCCGCTCTGCGTCTCAGGCTACAATGGGAAGCTGCTGCACTTGCTGCTGCTGCTGCTGTTGCAGGTTGGCTTTGTGCTACTCCCAGCTATGTGTGACTCGTAAACCTTCTGGCTGTTGGAGACAACATTGCACATTGTGCAAATTTCCACTTCACCTTCAGCTAATCCATCCTCAAGGACTCGCCTTCTCTTCACCTCCAGGTCTTCTGGGGTTGCTGCGGGCCTCTTCTTCTTCCTCTTTAGTTGCACAGCTGGTATCACGCCATTAGCGACATCAGCAGCAGCAGGTGTTGTACTTGCTCCAACAGCACCGTTCAGAGGGTTTTCTTGTTTAGGTGTGATCGAGTCTTGGAACTTCTCCAAATTCTTCAAATTCTTCTTATGTTTCTTACCCTTTCTATGGGCCCTGAGACCATTTTTGCACTGCATCTTGCAGAGTTCACATGTTACTGGGTGCACATCCTCCGGTATTTTCTTCACGACATTGGACACCGTGCAATTTTTCACTTCACCTTCAGCTGATCCAGGCTCAAGCACTCGCCTTCTCTCACCTCCAGGTCTTCTAGGCTTGCCGCGGGCCTCTTATTCTTCTTTGGTTGCACAGCTGGCATCACGCCATCAGCGACAGCAGCCGCAGCAGGTTCTGTACTTGCTCCAACAGCATCGTTTGAAGGCTTTGCTGGTTCAGGCGTGATGGATCTTTGTAACTTCTCCAAATTCTTCTTGTGCTTCTTACCTCTTTCATGGTCCCTGAGAGTACTTAGGTTGTTGCACTGCCTCTTACATACTTCACAGGTCGTTTTCAGGTCACCTTGAGCTGCTCCAGCCTCAAGCGCTGTCTCTTCTTCTTCTCCAGGTCTTCTGGGGTTGCTGCGGAGCTCTTATTCTTCTCTGGATGTACAGCTGGCATCATGCCATCAGCGACAGCAGCAGCAGGTTCTGTACTTGCTCCAACAGCACTGTTCGGAGGTTTTTCTTGTTTAGGCGTGATCGAGTCTTGTAACTTCTCCAAATTCTTCTTGTGCTTCTTACCTGATTCATGGGTACTGAGACCATTTAGGCCGTAGCACATAATCTTGCAGACTTCACAGGTCTGCACAACCTTCGGCATTTTCTTAACGACATTGGACATTGTGCGCATTTGCAGTTCACCTTGAGCTGTTCCAGCCTCACACACTCGCACCTTCTTCACCTCCAGGTCTTTGGGTTTGCTGCGGAGCTCTTATTCTTCTTTGGTTGCACAGCTGGTATCATTCCATCAGCGACAGCAGCAGCAGCAGCAGGTGCTGTACTTGCTCCAACAGCACCGTTGGGAGGGTTTTCTTGTATAGGCATGATCGAGTTTTGTAACTTCTTCAAATTCTCCTTGTGCTTCTTACCTGTTTCATGGACCCTGAGAGAAGCTAGGGGGCACTGAATCTTGCAGACTTCACAGATTGCTGGCTGCGCAGGTGTTTCCTTCACGAGATTGGACATCGGGCCATTTTTCGCTTGCAACTTCCACAAAATCCTCTTGTGTTTCGCACTTGTTTCATGGCGCCTGAGATCATCTAGGGTAGTACCACACTGAATCCAGCAGACTTCACAGTGCACAACCTGTTGCAACTTCCACAAAATCCTCTTGTGGTTCCTACCGGTTTCATGGCGCCTGAGATCATCTAGGGTAGTACCGCACTGAATCTGGCAGACTTCACAGGTTACTGTCTGCACAACCTCCGGTATATTCTTATCGAGATTGGACATCGGGCGATTTTCCGCTTGCAACTTCCACAAAATCCTCTTGTGGTCCGTACCTGTTTCATGGCGCCTGAGATCATCTAGGGTAGTACCGCACTGAATCTGGCAGACTTCACAGGTTACTGTCTGCACAACCTTCGGTATGTTCTTATCGACATTGGACATCGTGCAATTTTTCGCTTCATGATGCCTGAGATAATCAAGGGTGGCACCGCTCTGCACAACCTTCGGTATATTCTCATCGACATTGGACATCATGCAATTTTCCGCTTGTAGATCCAAATTCATCCTGTGCTTCTTACCTTCTTCATGGCGCCTGAGAGTACCTATGTCACTGCACCGTATCTTGCAGACTTCACAGATGACCTGAACACAGTATAAAAACTAATCAGCAGAGACAATTAAGGTGAACTGAACAGCATAACTGAACATAAGATGTGCATAGAATTAAGGTGAATAGAAGCTTCTTTTGTGAAATAAGCTAGTGCACATGTGAAATCCATGCTACTGTGTTAAGCATGGTAATTCACAATGGTAAAGCTACTTGATTCATTTTCCATGTATACCTTACACTGAACATGTCCTATCCAATATTACTATGTAAATATGATTATGCAGATGATAACGAATGATACCCACTTATCAGTAACAATCCTGCACATACACACATGATGGCCTCAGCTAGAAATCAAGAAGGCAAGGACTTCCAAAAAACCACCTCCTACACTAACCGCCGTGCTTCAGCTTTAGGCAGGCAGTGCAGCACTGGGAGCACTACTGGTGTTTGTAACACTGTTATTTAGAGTTCATAAAAAGCTCGCAGTTTCCCTATAAAAAAGTACTGGGAGCACTACAGAAGTAAAGAAAGAACATGCAGAACTAATCTTGCTCTCGAATTTGAGCCTCGGACCCACAACGCAAGAAGAACATAACACCACAGAACTACATACATAGATCTAGTCTAACGCCATTGACCGGTAACGCAACAGAAGGCAGCAATCGAATCCTCTAGGAGTACGGGTATAAGTTAGTAAGTTACAACCGTATATTTAGCGAAGAAGAACAATCACTTGGAGAGCAAATCGGCAATGAGGCCCGGTTGCTAACTATGCGCCCTCTTTGTCTAACGAATCCCTCGAAATCCACCCTCACCACGCTCCGGAAGTACAGGTAAAACACACCGAATCGGAAGCCGTAAGATAACTTACGCTGTTCGTCTCAAGCTCCGAAGTGGCCACCGCCGGGGCGCCGTAGTACCTGTACATGGCGTACGGGTTGCACAGCACCGGGGCGGTAGGGCTGGAGTAGGAGGAGGGGGAGGAGGCGGCGGCGGAGGCGACAGTAGTGGGAGGAGGAGGCGGCGGCGGTGTCGCGTCCCCACTTCCTCCAGGTCAAGTCGTGACGGATCCTGGCCCTGGGTGACGGTCCAACAGAATTTGGGCTGGGCTTTGGGCCGTGAAGTGTTTGAGCCCATACCACAGTAGCTAAATGCTATGGGACTCTGTTCGTCATAGACTAATATAAAAAGATCCAGTGGACGGAGATTCAGAGCATCACATCCGTTCAACGCAACCATCGTACGGTCCACGGCCTTCTGATGTTTAATGCAAATGTTTAACGCAACGTCTAGCAGTAAACAAAATTCAACAGGGAGAAAAAACGGCTGCTCTCCACGACCTCCACGCAACGGCCGCTCTCCACGACCTCCTGCACGATTCCCCGCATCGCCGTCGCCTCCGAGCTCGTGGCCGCCGTCTCTCAGTTCGCCGCCACCTCTCAGTTCGCCAACGCAGCCGCCGCCCCTGAGTTAGCCGCCGCCGCCTCTCAGTTCGCCGCCGTCGCCTATCAGTTCACCGCCACTGCCCCCTGAGTTCGCCGTCACCTCTCAGTTCGCCGCCTCCGCCCCTGAGTTCTCCGCCGCCTCTTAGAACGCCGCCACCGCCCCTGAGTTCGCCTCCGCCGCCCGCCCACCCGCTCGCCGTTGCGGCCCTCCGCCGCCTGCCCACCCACGTCGCCGTCGCCTGCGAGTTCCCCGACGCTGGCGACCTAGCTTCCGACCTTCACGACGTTAGCCGACCTCTTGGCCTGGCATCGGGGTGGGATTCTGGCGGTTGCAGGAAACATGGGCAGCGCTGGGGAATGCGGCAGAAGAGGCCATCCCGGCGGCAGGCATGGTCGTGGACAGGGATTTCGGGGTCGTCGATGTCGATCTGGGAATAGGGCGCTGAATCAGTTGGTTTGCTGCTGCTGATGAAGTTCACTTCGAAGATGCAGCAGATCTTACTCCCGTCGCGCCGCCCCGCGCCTCCGCGAGTGTTTGCTTCGTCTACCCGGGGCCTCCCACCGGCTCGCAGAGCCGTGCAGCCCGTCGCCGCGCCGCCCCCCGCGGTTGTTGCCTCCCCCACGGCCCCACAGCCCACCGGCGCCAGGACGGTCTTGCCCTTCTCGCCATGGTCGGGATCTCGCAGATTCAATCGAACACGCCACAGCCGGCTTAAGGGAGAGGAGGGCAGCATGTTGGCGGTTTGAGTTAGAGGAGGGGAGCAAGACGGTGGATTCAAGCGGAGGAGTGGAGCACGACAACAGCTGCTCGAGCTTGGTCACCGTCTCCGGTTCTGTCCGCTCGTGTATGAATCCCCAATCATGTCTGTATGCCTGCAATTCCCTCCTCTGGCTACCGGCGCACCGTTCTGAAACCAGAGGCAAGAACCGTAAATCATCTTCATTTTGTGTCAGCTGGTCCTCTGATTTTTTTTCATTTCTTTTTACAAGCTTTTTTGATCAATTCCATTCGTTGCCTGCGCAGCACTGTTTTGCCCATTCTAGAAGTATTGTACACGCACCATTTTCTCTTTGAAGCTATTCAAGGTTGTAGCAGTTCTTCTTGAAATTTTCATGCAGCTGCTGTTGGAATAATTTGGAGAAGGCACTGATTACATGAGTAAATAGTTACCCAAGTGATTACTAGAACACCTGGTCCTGAGTCTGCACTTGCGCACAGAGACGTATTAGCGAAAATAGTATACTACCGATTGTTTTGATTGGTAATGATAGTCTGGCAAAATACTTCAATCTGATTTTTATGTACTTTCAAATCTTGACATTTGCATTGTTACTGTGACCTTTGGACATGATCTTGGAAATAATTAATGTCTCCATTTGACAGGACCTACCGAGGGTGAGTTCCTGGATCTCAACCAAGGAAAAAAAAAATAGCGTGCTATCAAAAATAGCGTGGCCCTACTCCAGAAGCTATATAAGATATAGCGTGATATAGCGAAGTTACATATAAAATGGCGTAATGAAAAAATTGTAAGAAATAGCCCAAATATTAAGGATTCCAGCACTAATTTTTTTCCAAAAACAATACATGCATAACCAGGTAACCATATTCAAATGTCAAGGCCAAATCCATGGCACAAATACAAATATGGGGCTTAAAACCATGAAAAAGTAATAAACTAAAAGATAAATATTTTAAATTTTAATCAGAATCATTGACATCATCTTCAGAATAACTAGAAGAACCACCAGATTTCCCGCCATCATCATCACCTAACGTTATTTCCAGACTCTTTGTTAGCGTAGCTATAACGTTACCATGTTTAGTGTGGTTTCGAGCGTATAAGACGAAAATAGCGCCGTAGCGTCAACTTTAGGCTAAATATAGCGTAGCCTCTCCAAATACGCTATATCGTGCTATTAACCGGGAAATAGCATGCTATTTTTTCGTTGATCTCAACGCTGTCATTGGCGTTGCGGCGTTGCCATTGCCATTGCCCTCCTTACCTACCTACTGCACTTGGCCCTATGATCTTGATACGTTTAGAGCATGCTCCAATTGTTCGCATGTTGCCGATGCGCCAAATGACATCCTCGCGGGTCCCTTCCTGTTGGCCTTATTGTCCCCAGCGATGCTGTCGAGGCTGAGGATGCAGCAGACAACACAGATTGTCAGTTCAAGAGTAGCTTCGTTCAGTTTGAGGTTGTTGAAGTGATAATTTTCTCAATACTTCCATACGTGACGATGCATCAGATTTTGCATCAGTCTGCCGGCAAAGGTTGATATGCTTTGATTTAGAGGTATCATTGGTTTTCCATGTACAAGGTCAGCATGTTTCCTCTGTCATTTCTGAAAAAGAGAGTCAGAATTTGGTATTGGTGCATAACATATATATATGTATAGCTTCAGTCATGACATTGGAAAATGGAGTTTTACCGATTTAGTATTGTTCACCTAAATAATGCCTGTTGAAGATAAACAGTTGGATGAACTCAGCGAGTTATCTTTTTCTCATGGCTTTTAGGACATCCTGCAGTCTAGCCCTTTATTTGTAAAATCTCATATAGCTTAAGAATAGTCTACTGTATTTTTCTGATGTGGTCTATTGGTTCGGAATTTGATGACCTTGGAGCTTTTGAGTTTAAACAAGGAGTTTCCAAAGTTATGTCGATTAAATACATGCATCAGGATTTTTAGAAGACGTGCTATTCACTGATTATAACCTGCTCTTACTTCTGGAGGTTACTAAAGACACCAGAGAAGATAATTTAGCCGAAGATGTGAAATGTTATTTATGGATTAGTTGCCAGAATGCCATTCTATGGCATAACCATGAATAAGGTACTATGCTTCCTCGGTGTTCAATTGATAGCTTTTTTCTTTGCATTGACATTTCTTAATGTATAACTTGCTGCATAATTAACTGGCGGAACATCATAACTTTTAAATGTATAATCCAGTTAATATAAATTAGAATTGGCAGAAGATATCTCCATCTTAGACTTGAGACATGATGGCTTCCATCAGACATTATATTTTGTTTTGTAGAGTCTAATTATCAGTTGCATTATGTTTCGTAGGAGCTGGTGAAATCAATCGGGACACTCAGAAAAATGTGTTGTTTTTGGTACCAAATCATTGATCGTATATTTCTCCGAATTATATACTTGATGGGATGATATACACCACTATGAATAGGAGTGGAACGAGAATTCTTTTACTACTTATGTTCATCGTTTGCATACTACAAGAGAATAACATTTGCATGGTATCTCATACATTGAAGCATACCATCACCTTAGTGTCAGGATAGCATGAAATATGTGATTGAATTTTTTTCTCACTATGCATTTCGTCATTTATTCCCCTTCCAGTCTTCCAGTCCTATGTAGGTCAAACAGCTCGCACAACTTGATGATGATCATGCTCTTATGAAGCGTTTTATTCAGAAATTTTTCGGAATTAACAGCATGCTGCTTCAGAAATGGTTTATGCTCCTTTTCTAGAATATGGAGACCTGTGACCAGGGATGTGACACCACCTGTAGAGAGTGAAGATGATTTTTAAAAGCTTTCAATCGAAGATACAGGACAAGGAGAGTGTAGAAGGTAGGAACTAAATGGTAATAGCAACAAACGTTTGTTTTTCCTTTTAGGATGTTGTTCCATTATTAAGTGTTTGTTTGTGATGTACACTATTTCATCTATCCTCCGAAATTTGGAGCGATGCCCTTTTTGTCTAAAATATGTAGTTCGCTTTAACATACTTTATTCTTGAGCAAAATTGCGACTTCATTATTTTCCCAATTTTTTTGGCTCTATGACTCCTTACCTATTCTAGCTTCTATAGGTTTGGTTTACCACTTGTATTTTATGTTATTTTTCATACCAGTAGAATTTTAGTTGTGATACCATTTCACTTCACTAAACTTATTCATTGAACAACTTTTCGTAAAACCAGCTTGCGTTCTTAATTTGACAACAACAGCAACAATGATTATTTATTCAAACACAGATACATACTACTTATTTTCATAATTTTTCACTAAGAAACTAAACTATGAGATTATGGTGTTACTTTAATTTTTAGGTAGCAAAACAAGTATGTTAAATCTGGTGTAGTCTCATGCTTAACGAGCTTGAAGCTAAATTAGCTTCAAAATTGAATAAGGAATATATTTATTAAATATGTATGATATAATTTTATGCATTAATTTTTTTAAGGCTAATTTTCTGCATTAGTTGACACGTGCAATGCACGTGCACGATTACTATGTCTCAAAAGAAAACGAAAAAGAACTGTTAGTCGGCATGTGAGTCAGCAGTGTTATAATTCCCCATCTTCTCATCCCCAATTTCTCCTCACAATTGTGCAGGATTCCTCCCCATGTCCTCGCAATCTGGTATACGAGTATACTCCCTCCAAATCAAAATATAAAACTTCTAGCGTTTTTCTACACACATGTATTTATACATGTTTTAGTGCAAACTTCACATGAACCTTGCACTAAAACATTCTAGATACATGTGTGCATAAAAAGATTATAAAGTTTTATATTTTTATACGAAGGGAGTATATCCGCTCTGTTTGTGCTAGTTATACTTGAGATGGATCACAAAACAAACCGCGAAAGGCACCACTTGATTTTTAATGAGCAACACATGATTAATAGCTAGACGATACAACTATTTTAGGTGGGTTGGAGCTCAGGGTTTTCATGCGGGCCTCCATGTATTGAACTGGCTTTTTCATTGGAATTTCAGTACACACGTTTGGCTTACCTTGGAGTTGAGACAAAGATTAGCAACACAAGGCTAAAGCGAAACAATGACCAACAAACAGCAAACCAAGCTAAGAGGAGAAAGATAATATTAAGGGTCGATAGTCTTCCAAGGGTAGCAATAAATGGAGAAATGATGTTCTGTTGTGATGTGGTATATGACATGTACAAATCCCTCGATATATACATTCATAAAATTATATCCCAACAAATAAATGTTATTTTTATTCCGTAGCAACCCACGAGCATTTTGCTAGTAATGTAATATATATCCGTAGTTGGCCAAGAAAATTAGAAGATGACCGACGAAAACAACGAGCCTCATGTTCTTGCTTCACGAATCACTCTATGTGGCTAGCTGCATAGGCTCGTGATCATAATTATCTTGCCTAATGAGTAATGACAACGCTATCATCTCAAAATAAGAATGACAACACCAATACACCATCAGTCTATGAGACAATAACCCTAGACAAATGTACAGGCACACAAGACAGGGATACAAGAAGAAAGAAAAGCACTCGAAGTTTATACAGTACAGGTACGCGGCGGCGATCGATGGATCGACCCTTGAATGCCCTTCACAAGATGCAGCCGCAGCAGAGGAAGAAGGTGCAGATCATGGCCGCGAGCGCGAGGGACTCGACGGAGGTGACGATGCCCCAGAGCACGACGTCGACGGCCGGGTGGTCGAGCAGCAGCCCTGGCCAGCCACGGAAGATGAGGAGGAGGAGGTCGTAGGGCGAGCGCAGCGCGGCGCCCATGTCCCGCGGCCACCGGAGCACGGACACCGAGATGTCTAGCTGTTGCGCGCGCGAGCGCTCGCTCGCTTCTGCGGACGCGTTGACGCGGTGGGCACACGTGGGTGGGTCCCACCACGTGGTCTTCTCTCTCCCATCTTCTTCTTCCTCTCCTCCCCAATTTCTCTCTCCCGCACGCACACGATTCCTTCTTCTCACCAACTCGAATCAGGGGCAGGCCGAGCCGGAGTCGCCAGAGCCGCGGCTGGCCGCGGCGGAGGCGGCGACGGCGAGGTTGAACCTTATCGCCGGGGGTGCGGGTTCGGGGGGAAATCGAAGGAAGCGCCGGCCACCGCATCTTCTTCTCCGGCGAGTCGACGGCCAAGCCGAGCCGGAGTCGCCGGAGCCGCGGCTGGCCGCGGCGGAGGCGGTGGAGGCGAGGAGAAACCTTATCTTGGGGGGTGCGGGTGCGGGGATAGAGGGATGGCCGGGGGCGGCGGCGGACCGGCGAAGGAGGAGATTGGAGCAGGGCGGGGCGGCGGTCGCGGAGCGCCGCCGGCCGCGGGTGGCGGTCGCAGGCGGTTCGGCTGGCGGTGGAGGCGGGGGCGCAGCGGTCTTCTTCCTCCTCCCGTCGATGTCGGAAGGCCGACCTGTGCGCACGTGCGGCTGTCGGAAACCGAGCGAACCGTGGCACGCGCGCAAGCTAGCCCTGCCCGACACGAAGCCACCGCCACCCATCACACGCTCGTAGCCGTAGAGCAGCTTCTGGTCTTTATGTCGCGTTGAACGTTTGGTGTGCAGTCTGTTTTTGGCTGTCAGCTTTCCATGCCGCGCGCACAAAATATCCTTGTTTTGCTCGTCCTGGTTGGCTCGGCTACAGTAGTGACGCAGCATACAAGCTTGATCGTGGTTGCAGGGTCCCATGTGATCGGTCAGCAATGCGCTAGTAACCATCAATCAATCAATCAATCAACAAAAGATGCAAGAAATTGTTGGTCGAAGAAACAATATTACGAGAACAAACAAAAATGCGTCTGCCGGGAGTCGAACCCGGGTCTATTGCTTGGAAGGCAATTATCCTAACCGTTGGACTACAGACGCTTTCTGTTTGTATTTTTCACACATTTTTTATGTGACAGCATGGACCCAAGTAACCAACACTCACGATGTTCCTTTGTCAAAGAAAATGGAAAATATACATGATGAAACGAAACCACAAAATAGTTAAACTCCACGAAAATGAGCATCGACATAGACATATTTTTTCAGCATAGGTGCCCACATCAATAGAGAACCTATCCATCTCAACATTTAAACTCCACGATATTGGTTTTCTGTTGACGCCATACCCGGTACTTTATAGAGATGAGACTGCATCACATGAACATGAGCAGGGACGGAGCCAGGATTAGCGGAAGGAGGGGGCCAAATAAACACTAAATTATTTGGAGGGGGGCATGTAGTTAATTAATTTCTCACAAATTTAGGGGTCAAAACACATATTACACAGGAGGTTTTCACAAAAAAAATCCAGCATAGGGGGGCCAGGGCCCCTGCCCGCACCCCTGGCTCCGTCCCTGCACATAAGTCAGTAGGGAAGCGGGACGCGTAGTGATGACAATGTTGTTGTGTGCAGCTTATATGTGCGTGTCTTCCGGTAGCGTGCATCGAGCTTGTGCTTCTAGGCACTGCCACGGCTAGGGACATGATGCTCTTAGCTTTTTTGTTGTGTGGGTTGTGGCTCCTTTTCCTCTAGTTATAATTAACGCAAGGAAAGGCGTCACACGTTTTTTCAGTTTTCACAAAAAACGGTTTCCCATATGAAAATACCACACACTTGGGCAGGAAATCAACTATGCATCTCTTATATGTTCGACACCCCGGAGATGACCTCCATGGTTTGAGCCGGAAAAAAAAGATTATAGTTAGGGTTTGGAGCCGACAACTTCTAGTTTAGCATGTACTACCACACCGGCTTAGCGCTCCACGGTCTAGCTTACCCATAGCATAGATAGGATAGTACGGTTCATGACATCACTTTGACACAAATTGGCAAAAAAAAGTCTTGTAATAAAGATAAGAAAATAAGGCGGGGTTGTTTTGTGTCACTCGGAAGCATATGCTCCCGGTTTTTGAAATGGTTAATGTATTTTGAAATGTCTGATTTTTTTTTCTGCGTTACATATCATTGTTTTATACGCTCACAAAGTCGTTTCACGAGCCAACATTTTTGTGCCAAGTGTGGGAAATTACAATTTGCAACTAGTTGCGTCCGCACCCTATTGTCCGATGCCCTATTTTATAATTTTCAAAAAATTGAAATAAATCATAGACATATTTTATGTTGTATCTTGTGCACCCACAAAATTTTATCAAAAAATATGATCATATGTGATCTCCACAAAAAAACACAAATGAAGTGTGAATAGCACTTGATACTATTCACTTAGGTCTTTCTCTTTTTTTCACAGGTCACGTATGGTCATAATTTTTAATGATTTTTTTGGTGTACAAGATACAACATAATCTACAATCGGAAAAACTTAAAAGTGAGACATCTGACAAAGTGGTTCAGGCACAACTAGTTGCAAAATATCCGCACTCATTGTAGTCTAAAAAGATAAAAGAAAAGTCTTTCCATGAGATTTTTTTTTAAACAGCACACAAAAAATTCAATTGCGTGAGCACATAGATGTACACGATAAATTTTGTTCGGAACTTTTGACATTTTAATATTTTTTATCGAGGGCAGAGCATAAGTGGATTTCACACAGAAGACCAAATACTTGTTCCGACCGCACCAGGTTCTGAACCCGGACCGGAACTGAAGCAGAACTCGACTCGATCCACCTCGCCGCGAGCGCAGTCGTAGTCATGCCGCGCATCCCACGGCGGCCGTCGGAGGAGGCGCGCCGCGGCGCCTACAAGCCGCCGGGCTTGGACGCCGGCCGCTCGCGCCGCCGCCGAGAGGACCGCCTCCTCGCCCTCCGCCGCCGCAACCGCGACGCCGGCCTCTTCAAGCGTCGCCGCGACGAGCCCGCCCTTGCCCCAGTCGCCGTCGGAGGACCCTCCGAAGCCGCCGCACTCGCCACAGAGGGCGCTGCCTCCCCTCCTCATCCATCCGGGCCCTCCGTTCCCCCATCCGCTCCGCCCGCCGTGGACTGTCCACGGACTGCCGCCGACTCCGAGGTGCAGTCTTGGCCGTTTTTGGTGTTTCCCGTCTCTCGTTTAAGAACCTATAATTTTCCACCTTATGTTGAATTGAATTTTATGTTGATAATTATTAGTTGGTGCATGCCATTAGATACATCTGTAATATTCCAAGCCACTTATGCAAAGATATATAATTCGCAAACAAAGAACAGAAGATCACAATGCACTTGTTCCCACTAATGAACTCTTATTACCATGTTGTGGTATGCACACACTCACTAGATAATTGTTGGAGAGTTGTATGTTGCTGATTTTGAAAAATTTAACGGTAAAGGGCCCATGTCGTGTTCCTCTGATGGATTGGTAAATGTTAAACTGTTTATGCGACGAATCAGATCCTTCATTATGTGACGTTGTGAGAAAATAAATTTGTTGATCGTATGATGAACTTCTCGTGATGTGCACTTAATCTGTTTCTTTTCAAATGTCCTTACTTCTTCTGTTGTATCCAGTTAGCTTGAAGGCCTCTCAGAAATGATTGATAAAGTCTGGTCAGATGACACCACTAGCCAGCTGGAAGCCACAGTCCAGTTCAGGAAACTTCTCTCTGATGGTACTTGACATGTGTATCGTGAGATGGTGTTGCTTTTGTTTGTTTAGTGATTAACTTATTGTAGTTATAATATCTGTAGGGAAGAACTCAACCATGATAAAAATCATTAGAGCTGATGTCTTGCCAAGATTTGCTGAGTTCCTTTCAAGACAAGTGCTTCCTCAGCTCCAAGTATGTTGTCCAGGTTTCTTTTAATTTTTTCCCTTGTTTTTTCTGTAAACAATCTTATATTGTGTGTTCTTTTTGCAGATGGAAGCAGCATGGGTTCTTACCAACATAGCTGCATCTGATTATACAATGCTAGTTGCAGAATGTGGTGCTGTTCCAAAGCTGGTAGAGCTTTTAGGATCCCCAAATGCTAATATCAGGCATCAGGTGAAGTAATGATACCCCATCGTATATTTGCCTTTGAAATACCTTTCTTACTGATATTGTGGTTCTGATATGTTAAACAGGCTATATGGGCCCTTGGAAATATAGCGGCAGACATGCCTAGCTGCAGAGACACTGTTCTTGATAATGGTGCTGTTACACCATTACTTGCTCAATTTAAAGAAGATATGAAAGTTTCAGTTCTGAGGACTGCTACATGGGCACTGTCAAACCTTTGTTTTGGAAAATTACCGGATGAAGTGCAAGTAGGCCGCCATATCATTGCTGACATGTCCTTGTTAATGTGTGAAGAAATAATTTGCTGAGAATCGGTTTTGGCTGATCATTGCAGGTGAAACCAATACTCGAAATAATCAGCCTTCTTATCCATTCTGCTGATGAGAAGATACTGGCAGATGCATGTTGGACCCTTTATTATATATGCGATGGCGTGGAAGGTGGCGTCCAAAATGTATTAGATGCAGGTGTATGCCCTCAACTTGTAAAACTTCTGATGTAAGTTTGTGGACTCATTTTTGTAGTGCAGTTTCACATGTGAGAAAAAACCATATACTCATCATAACATACACTCTTTTGTTCTAAATTTAGGCATGCATCGGCTAATATTCTTCTACCTGTCATTACTTCACTCGCAAGAATTTCTGCCGGAGATGATACCCAAGTGCAGGTTAGCCAATTGATATATCATTATATTGTCTTTGTTCATCATCACTCTGTGGATTATCAATTAATTTCAACAGCCAGATCAGAGAGATGTGAAGTTCATATCCTGTAGTTACATTTTAGCTGCCACGGGCCACGGCTATAGAAATCTAGAGAATTCTGCTGCTTCCGTCATAAATGTTATGTATTTGTTGTAGTTTGCAAGTCTGCTGTTCCCCAGGAAATTTATATATTATGTCTAATGTTTTCTACAGGCTTAGCTGATAAGTTTGTTTTGGCTTGTTGAACCTGTGCAACAATGTTTTTCAGGTCATAATAGAAAAGGGCATTCTTCCTTGCTTGGCCCAATTACTAGCACGAAATTATCCAAAGCTCTTCAAGAAACAAGCTTGTCTAATTGTTGC
Organism: Poa pratensis; assembly: GCA_947311845.1. Lineage (NCBI taxonomy): Eukaryota > Viridiplantae > Streptophyta > Magnoliopsida > Poales > Poaceae > Poa > Poa pratensis. The sequence continues at coordinate 29,521,218 of CAMZMU010000102.1, forward strand.
TAATATTGCTGCTGGCAGCAAGGATCAGATTCAGGTTATACATTGATTGCATTTTTTTTATTGGCCCCATGTCAACTGAACCTTGTACAGTTATGCTATTATTATCTGATGACTTGAAATTCTTGATAGGCAGTAATTGATGCTGATGTTATGAACCATGTCGTTGTCCTACTAAAGTCCTCGGAAACGGATATCCAGAAGGAGGCTGCTTGGGCCATATCAAATGCTGCGTCTGGTGGTTCAAGTGATCAAATCCAGTAAGTTCTAGCCTGTGGTTATCTGGCATTCTAGTACTCTTCATATGCAATCTGAATGTATTTCTTGTGCATGATGTTGATGACTTTTCACTCTCTGACCACAGATATTTGGTGAGCGGGGGTGTTTGGAGCCACTCTGCAATGTCCTCAAGTACCAAGATGTTGATCTTGTATATACTTGCCTGGAAGGCCTTCAAAATATACTCGAGGAGGGTGAGATCGGGAAGCAGGGCAAGGAATCCGCCACGAACCCATATGCGCAGTTTATGCTAGAGAATGGGGGCTTGGACAGTTTGGAGAATCTGCAGGATTTCGACAATGATGCGGTTTACAGGTTAGCCATGAAGCTGCTCGAGAGTTATTGGGACGAGGAAGTAAGCGATGACGACGCAGCTTTGCCGGCTCCCAAAGATGGCTCTGCAGAGACCGTGGAGACGGTACCAGAAGATGCTGTGCAGCCACCGGTACCAGCGCCCAACGCTGATGAGACCGAGTGATCTCAGACTCTGCTGCATTGCTTCAGCTAAATCATGGTCTCTGCATGATTAAGTATCAATTCATATGATCATGGGCAGTGTAGAGGGAAATGTATCAAGGCCAGATGCACGCCACTTTAGTGTGCAACTTTTTTCTGTCATTAAATCTCTGTAGGATGTACCAGTACTGAAAACATGCGCAGGAAATTGAACTCATTTTGACATGTGTCCTCTATTTGGTGAAAGTGGTCGTGTGGTGTCAGGGCCTCAGGGTAGTGGTATTGGTAACTGCATGATCTCTGTTCGACGCTGCAATGATGAACATGTGGTTAATTGCAATTACCTAAGAAGAGGTGAAGTTCTGTTTCTCAACTAACAGAACATTTGTCTACCGACCATGTGTTACAAAACAGTCGACGTGGCGATTATATTTCTCACGATCGAATAGGCGTCGCTTCACGCGCAAATATGGCTTTGCGAGGCTAACCATGGGTAAGGTAGCTTAGCCAGTTTTGGTTCGTTTTATATGATGGCAAGTTGCCAACCTCTGGCTCCACGATAGACACACACGTATACATGATCTGGTAATTTCGACTGAAGCAAGGCCATATACAGCGTTCAGTACCACTCATTGGCTTCCGTCGATCGATCGCTGTCCCAAGATATCTATGTGTGTACGGGCTAAGATTACGTCCAAATTGCATGCTTGAACTGGCAAGTTTCGGAGAAACTTTGGCAAATGGCATTTTCACAGAGAGGTAGATAGATACTGCAAAGTTGCCCATCGGATAGCTACTACTCCTTGTCCCAACACAGTTAATCATAGGCTCAGGCTTTGCATACAAGCATGTAAATGGATGTTTCTTTTCTTCCTTGTCTGGATAAGATGTGTGGCCATTCGTAGTGCATTTTGAGGATTAATGGATGGATGACATGTGCCTACATGTCATCCATTTTCCTGAATACCGTCTGCTGCGGATGCTTACAGACATGCATGGATCGACGAAGAGAGTTAGAGCAAGCACGAAACGACGGATCAAAGGAATATGTATATGAGGTGTCTCCATCGATGATCGATCGTTCAGTATACATTGACTTTGCTCATATGAATGTGTTGTCCACTTCGAATGCAGACCTTAGCCAGACGACTTGTGTACTGCTCCGAGGCGATGCATTGGACTTCTGCTCTTTTGGAGTCGTCGAGGCGCCTTTTTCCGTGTGACTTGCAGAACTTAGATGTACTTCATTGATCTGACTAGAGAAATTTATGATGATGACTGCGATATGTAGAAGCTAGGTAACCACACGGAGAAGAAAGAAAAGTTCGCGCACTTATATCTTTTGTGGATCAATCTAGATAGCTAGCTACTGTATAACTGATACACGCATGCATGACGTGAACTCCCAAAACTCCACTAAGCTTGACGATTGTTTCGGACCACCGGAATTCGGTTCAGTTCCAGCAAAAAGAACCATCTGCACTGTGAAGGGGTAAAGTTTTGGAGAGGAGAAAAGGTACCGCAATCGGCAAGAGCTAGGCGTGCGCGCGGCCGGCGTTGATCTCTGCATGTGCTCTCGCGCGCACCGCCTCTTCTCCTGAACGACTACTACTTCCCGTGTGGTCCTCCACGACCGCCGCCGCCGGCCGCCGCGCGTGTCGCGCCGCGCCGCCTCCGCTTCCGCCTGTGCACATGTATGAGCTGCAGGCCGGGCGGTGGGACGGTGGGTACGTGGCTATATCTGATCTCTGCGACGATGATTATCATTTGTGTTGCTGCGTGAGAGGTCTCGATCGACCTATCCAATCCGAGAGCAACTTGGCAATCATGGGAATGCATAGCACTACTGGCCTCAAGTACCTATCCTTCATGTTACTCTGTCATTCCTCATGCCAATCGCTGTTGCCAACAAACAGGCAGGCGAATATGTGAGTTCTCTGCTTACCGTGAACGTCACGAAATTCTGCCCCGGAAGAGGCTAACAGTTCAAGTACCTGCAGAGTGCAGACAATTACACCGTGCATGCATTTGCTGCCTCTCCCGTTGCTGAACTCAAGGGCGAATTACAGGCAAACAGCTAGCTCCACTGAACCACTGATGAATCCAGCCAAAAGCGAAGAGCAAGAAGGTAAGTTTGTCTGCTCCAAATTAAGAAACTGATCTAGGAGGGGAACGACAAATCTTCCCTGAACCCTAATGCCCGGCAGCCTGGCACTGCAGTCTTCTGCAGCGACTGAGACCAAACCTGGCCCTAAACTTCGACTGAACGTAGTCGGCTAATGCGCTTCCACCTGCAAAATCGAACGAAACTTTGGACCCCTTCTCCGTCTCTCTCTCAGCGTCCAAAAAAAAAAAAAAGCAGAACAAGCTCGCACGTCAGTGTAGTTGAGCCGGAATAATCAATCAATCATCGGGAAAGAAAGCGTCGGGGATCGTTGTGCTGAACTGAAGCTCCCTCCGAGGCATCGATGCGTTGGCGCGCTTTAATTTCCTCTCGTTTTCTCAGGTGACCTCGGAAATTAATCGATCCTGAGCGCGAACTACTCCTAAATGTGTGTGAACTTGTCATGTTAGACATGCTAAACTGCTAAGCGATACAATATCCGAACGGCCGCACACAGATATTAAGCCCGGCCCACTTTCGCTGCTGATGTTGCTAATCATGCGCTTGGCTTACGTGGCGTGTGTTGATCGCGACTGTTGATTAGTGCTATTCTCCAATTCGATCGCCTGGGGCATATGCTTGGTTAATTATGTACAGTACGATCGAGTGATGGCGAGTGGCACTCGCCATTTAGCACTTGATTGGATTGGCAGGAGAGGCCTGCCGCCAGTCCGTACGTATGTTCAGGGTTCAGACAAAAGATCTGTCTTTCTATAGAGGAAGGTGACTCGTATCCGAATCGTCATCGACTATTTTTCGAGCTTGATTTGAAGAGACATGTGACTGAATGGTTTTCTGATACAAAAATGTGGTCGCCGTCGAACACGAGATCAATTCCTTCTGTAGCTCTCTTTTTATATGTAGTGATTGCTTTCGTCTCGTCACCATCTCCCCATGGTGTTGTTGATCTACTTCTCGTTTTAAATACTGCGCAACGCTTGTACTGCGCATGAGCTTCAGGGTTCGATCCCAAGTGATCACTAATCAACCAACACAGCTTAACTCACCAGAGCTTCAGGGTTCAGAGTGTTGTTTTTTTATGTTGATCCAAATTCATATAAAAATAGAGACTAACTTCGGAGCGAAGCGGAGGCCCGTCGCCGGAGGCTTGGGCCGTAGCGTTTATGAATCTCGTGTTCCTGTTGGTTTGATCTTCGCTTCTTCATCGTTTATTTGCCTATCGTTTATAACACATAGTGTTTGATTTAAGTTTTATTACGGCCTCAGCCCTCAGACAGAGATCATCAAGGTACAACAGCTGGTTTACAAACCAATCACAGGAAAGAATTATAGAAGAAAAAAAAGAACGACACCAACTCATTACACGTACTGAAAAGTGAGTGAAAAAACAGATACTAGTGCGCTAGTAAAGCTAGTTAATTTGAGAGAAGACGGGATTATTGGGGCGCTAAGATTACTGAACGCTCCGATAATAACCTTCTCCTTCACTCCTTCTAGCGCAATTAATACAGCAGCTCTCCTGCAGTTATCTCTGATAATAACCTTCTCCTTTATTGTTTTTTCACAGCCCCAGCATCTGCGTGTACCACAGGTCGTCGTACGCGCAGGCGCCCCACATGGTCTCGCCGCCACCGCCGCCGCCGAACTCCAGTTCTGGCAAGCCCACGTCGGCGTACAGCCCAGCATGGAACGACGACTGATCAGACCAGCACGTGTCGGCGCCAAAAAGCTGCGACTCCGGCTGTAGGTGTTGTTGCTGGGTCATCAGGCCGCCGTGCGCTTGTGGCGGCTGGCACACCGCCCTGTCGCGCATGGCAGCACAAGTGCTCTTGGTTCTGTAGGATCTGTCGTCGCACCCGGGCGCGCTCTCGGCAGTGGCGAGCACCGGCGCCGGCTGGCAGGCGAGCTGCATGTGCACGCCTCCTTCGGTAGACGCTGACGAAGATGAGACGGCCGTGGTGCAGGACAGCTCCACGTCCGCGGCGGCACCCGGGTCGAGGCCGAAAACGTCGTCGTCGACGGGCCAGCAGTACCCGTCCGCCGTGAGCGGCAGCGCCGACGTCGAAGTGTGCGGGACAACAGCGCCGTCGGCGGAGTTGGAGGTGGCGTGGATGCGCTCGAGGAGGCGCGGCATCCAGAGGCACCGCACGAGGTCCCTGAACCGCTGGCCGCCGACGTCGCACCCGAGCCGCCGGGCGTGCCGCTGCACCCGCGTCCGCCAGTAGTTCTTGATCTCGTTGTCCGTCCTCCCCGGGAGGTGGAGCGCGATCTTGGACCACCGGTTGCCCCACCGCGCGTGCAGCTCCAGGACCAGCAGCTGCTCCTCCGCCGTCATGCCGCCCCGCCGCAGGTCCGGCCGCAGGTAGTTCAGCCACCGCAGCCGGCAGCTCTTCCCGGTGCGCCTCAGCCCCGCGCGGCGCGCCAGCGCGTTCCACCGGCCCTCGCCGTGCGCGGCGATGTAGTTGGCGAGGAGCACGTCCTCGTCCACCGTCCACGGCCCGCGCCGGAGTTCGTCCGCCGCCGCGTCCTCGCTGCTCATGTCTCGCTGATCATACGCCATCTCCACAACAGACAAGTTTGGCTATACGGATGGACCGATGATCAAATGATGAGATGATGAAAAGGGCGGGAGAGCCATCAACCAAGGATGTGCTTATATAGAGGAGGGCTCTACTTCAGTGTACCCCCTCCCCCAAATTTAAAAGGGTAATTTAGTCTTTTATCATTAGTTAATTCCTAAACTCGTTTTAATTTGGTCTCCGCATGCTGAGTTCTCATCCGCGACCGCCAGGGACACGAACGCTCTGTGCAGCTTCATCGCACACGTCACTGACGCCATGCGGGCCTCGGCATCCGGGGTTGTTCTCAACACGTTCCATGGAAGCGTTGGAGCTGGCCAAGATACAAGACGAGTTGTCATGTCCTGTCATCGTTGTCGACCCGCTGCTGCGCCGGCGCAGCATAGCCTGCACGCGTCGTACCGTGGCTGCCTGCCGTGGCTGGAAAAGCACCTGCCACGCTCTATGTTGTACGTGAGCCTGGGAAGCGTGGCCACCCAGTGGCGGAGCCAGCTCCCTGCGACCCTAGACAACTGCCCGGTCTTGGCCGCTCAGCATCCACGGGACACAGTGCAGATTTGCATGGTTTTGCTGGGCAAAACATCAATTAGGTGGACACAGCTGGTCTTGCCCACGCTCCAATGGCCGGCTAGCTCCGCCACGGTGGCCACCGTCGACCGTGGCGTGTTGGAGGAGATGGCGTGAGGCCGCCGCGTGCACGCAGGACTGCGCCAGCCAGCGCCACCGTCCGGGAGCAAGCTATCATCGCCTCCTCGACCGACCAACGACGCGACGAGCCACAATGCCGTTGCTGGCATCGGGAGGGAGCTCGCCCATACGGGATTGGGTTTGGATCTCAGAGGTCCAATCTAATTAGAACGAGTTTAATGATTAATTAATGACAAAAGACCAAATTACCCTTTAAATTTTGTGGGAGGGGGTACACTGAAGCAGAACCCATAGAGGAGAGGAGTGAGAGGGAGAGATCAGTTTACTAGCAGTAGTGGGAGGGGAGGTAGCTTGGTTGGCTTGGCTTGGACTTGAAAGGAGTCGAACAATTGGACTAGACGACGGTGATGATGATGATGATGGAAGGCAGGGGAGCACGCCGCAACCGTGGAGGATTAGTTTAAGCATGCGCACACTCATCTGATGATGAGTTGAACTCCAGAAAAGCCAAAAGTTGAGGCGTGATTTGTCTATCTTTTGGAATTAGAGCACCAGATTAACGATGCTAACCCGGGCGCACACGCCAAGCTAGTTTAACTGATTGTACGGGGCTGCTTTGGTCTCTATCCGGCATAGCACCCCTTCTCTGGTTTTAGATCCAAAGCATTACGCCTAACTCTTAAATTACTGAGCCATAAATGGCAGATACCAAGTGCTGAAGCTTGAGTGTCGCCATTGCAGACCAACACATAAGTTGAAGTTCATATTGTGTTTTAAAATAAATACTAAGTACTACCTCTGTCCCAAATTATAAGAAGTTTTGATGGGCTAAATTAACCTACCAAAATTTCTTATAATTAGGGACGGAAGTAGTAGTACACAAATATTATTTGCCCTTAGTGTGGGTGTAGCAGACTTTTGTACTAAAACATGTAAGAATCTCTTCCTATTACTCCCTCCGTTCACAATTACTCTGTGTTTTGGATTTAGTCAAAATCAAAATTTGACCAAATATGTAAGAAACATATCAAAACCTACAATATAAATTTAATATTATTAGAATGATCATAGTTTTTTTATAAATGTTGATATTTTCTGTATATACTTGGTCAAACTTTCAAGTTTTGACTTTAAGAAAACTCATAACACATGGTAAATAAAAGCAGACATAGTCCATTTGTTTAAATGTGATTAAACAGATTGATTTGGTTGTCAATTTGTTATTCACTATGTCAAGTTTAGTGATTACTATAACGAGTAAATAGTTGTACTTAGTAGTGTTACTTGGTTTTTATTAGTAGAGAGTTGCAGCTTATATGAGAGCAGTTCACACACCGAATTTGTCGTCCATCTTTCTCCTTCATCCCTCTCTCGTGAGAAGCATTGTGCCACTCGATTCTTAGCTGAATGAACTTCTCGTTGTGCATCAAGGAGTGGAATAGAAGTGGTGATCTCCGAGCCTTTACGGCCACGAGAACTTGAACGACACAACAATACGGTTTCTGGCACCACCAGGGGAACCCTATTCTCTCTCAATATCGAGGGCGTCCACGTACGATTAGTCTAGGCCACAAGAGAGATAAGGAACACATCAAAAGCGAAAAGTGCTAACCAGACTAGTCAGGAACTATAGCGCTGAAAAATCACCCCATGTTTTTTGTAGCCACATTTACATACCGTTCATAGCTCACCTGACACCAACCCCTCCCCTGCACCTGCAACGTGGAGATGTGCCTCCAAGAAGGTTATGACACTTATGTGTCGTCATCGACCAAACCAATAGTTTGGACTTCACGCTTGGGAACAGAGGAAAGGAAGGAGGGGCCTCGATTAAACCTCTATGAAAGAAGATCGCACTTGTGGTCGTTTTCATCGTGAACGCCGTCGTAGCCTAGAGTTTAACTGACCACTCCAACTAGCACCAATGATCCAGATTGAGGTCGAGACGTTTGGGACAGGAAGGATGGATTAGAGACAACAACCTTTAGATCTCGCATAGGAGAGGCCGACGAGTGATCTCCACACCGCAACCAATGACGACCACCACCTTGATTGCTCTGGTTCCAAGGTAGCATGGCAATGCCCCTGTGGCGCCCCGACCTGACTGCTATACAGTGATGCTGTGTGTCACCGGTTAAGCGATACAACCGGAGGTTACGGGTTTACCAATCCCCGGCCAAAACCTTTGGCAGGCGTTGCTCGGAATGGATCATCGGCAACGCAACACCCCGATTGATGCCTTAACACAGGCACAACCCTCAGTGTATAATAGAGAGATCAAGACTTGTGGAACAACTGGCACATCACAGACTCTACGACACAAAAATATATAGTTCAACTCTTATAATAGAGAAAGACAGCAAATGACATTCAGAGGTCACAGACCCAACATTACATCAAGCGGAAGCGAATTAGGTTGTTCTAAACAACAAGATCCAAAATATGGCCTAAGAGGCCTACAGATAAACATCACAGCGCCAGCTGATCCGGGATGTCCCAAGCTGCCACCCGGGAACCCCAGACTACTCGTCGACGTCCACAAAGAACCCACCTTCGAGGTCGGTGAAGTCCTCCTCTGAAACAAAACAAACGACATTGAGTTCGACGAACTCGCAAGATTAAATATAGAGCTTTAGCTCGATGAGGCTTTCAAGGTTTTATGGCTGTTTTGCATAAAGCTGATTTTATTTATGAAAAACATAACTCAATGGCATCGACTATTCAGAGTATTTTCCAAAGGGGTAAGAAGTAACTCTTTTCTTTGATCACCTTTCTCATCATCAACCATCATCAACCATTGTACCTGTTCATCAAAGGCACCTCCCCGAATCACCCTCGAGGAAGCTCACCTTGCATTTGTGAGTGGTACCTCTAGTACCCAGTTTTTAGTCATTCCGTTAAAGTTATTCTATGGTCTTATCGTCCTTTCCCAAGTTGTCCGTAACCGTGGACACGGCTTTTCGAAAAGATTTAACCCTGCAGGGGTGCACTGTGTTTACCTTCGGTACCGCCCGGCTCATTGCCTACACGTAGCTCTCTTCCGGGGAAAGCCGGCTGAGTGGGAACGGTTACAACCTTTACCTTGTTAAAGACTAACCCAGGATCATCAGTGAGGACGGAGCAGCGGATCATCAACACCCTGCCCCGTGGCCACTCATTTTCCTAGACACCACCATCCTCATTTCTGTCTTAGCCACCATCTCAACGCACGCGCAAATGGAAGCTCAAACTAGAGGACCCTGGCTAGTCCCGCTCAAGTTAGTCGGTCGACGAGGGCTCCATATACCCCACCGAATGGAAGCGCGCTCATTCTTGGTTCAAGAGGTAAAGAACTCGCACCTAGGCGGCGAGAGTGAGACAAAACACCACCATACCAAAGTGGCCTCTCATCCCCACCTTTAAGCATATTATTACCTGTCACCACAATTTCTCCACCATCATCTGAACACTTCAATAACCTGTTTCCAACATGAAGTATCCATCGGACGGCTAAGCATTTAACTAAGCATGGCTAAGCATCAACATTGCATAGGTAAGTATTACAGGCCAACAATACAAATCCTATGGATAATAGGAGGGAAAACAGGTAATTGGCATCGGAATCTTAATGCAACTATAGGATACTCTAATCCAAGCAAATTGACATTTGGAACCGCATGCAATATTATAGTGGAGAAAATATTTGCGGAAAATAGGATAAGACATGCTCAGAGGGGGGATTACGCTTGCCTTGATCAAGGTGCTGATAGTACGGATCGTCACGAGACGGGGGTGGCACTTCACCTCCTTGATCTACCGATGCACAAACAACACCGGAAGAACAATCAACACATGGCAATTTTGCAATGCATACAAAGATGATGATATGACATTTTAAATGCACCCTAGAAGCTTTGAACATGACCAACAAGTTAAATGGGGTCCCCGTTATATCTATTGCATAATTTGGAAGAAACCCCATATTAAACTTAGTGATTATCATTACTACTAGAGCACATTATTGTAATTGTGATCAATGATGCATGATGATAAAGATTTTGGATCACTCATGCTTTTCTGAGCATTTTGATATAAGGAACACATTTTTCGGAGGTCCCGGTAAAAAGTTCTTAATTTTATAAGTTCCTCCTTTAAACTTATGATTTTAATATTACTAGAAGCACCATATTTCAAATGTGATCAAATATGCGTGATATTTATTTTAAAGTTTTAATCACAATTTTCTGGGCATTTTGGTGGATTACACACATTTTTCAGATACACCGATAAGAAGTTATGATTTTTATACCTTTCCTTTTTGAAATGGCCATTTGATGATTTAAATAACCACAATACAATACTTATACCATTTAGGGATATTAGGGTGAAAGGAAAATAGCAATTTCAAAACAGTATTGAAATCCGGAATTTATTCGGAAATTTCCGGATTTTTCACCGGGAGGAATTATTTCCGGAAATATTTCCGGTCCATCTCCGGGTATAGACCGGACTAAAAACCACCGGTCCAGTAGCTAAATTCCTAACCCGGTCGAGATTCCGGAATATTCCGGGTTGATCACCGGTTTCGTTAACACAGCGAAGTGGAGCACTGCGACGGCGACCACGGCGTGACCGCGGCGGGGAACGCGAGCACCAGCGCGAGAGGGGAGGGGAAGGGGCAACGGTGATGACCAGAAGCTCACCACGAACCAGTTGGCGAGGTCGATGACGGCGGAGGAGCGACGGCGGCGGCGGAATCCCGCGGCGGGGATGCGGCGGTGGCGGAGACGAAGTCGAGCGGCGGCGGCGATTCGGGGTCTCCCGCTTCGATTCCGGCGGCGAGGAAGGAGAAGGGAACCCGGCGGTGCCGCTGGTCTACTTCGGTTCGCTCGGGAGCTCCTCACGTGACGGCGACGAGCACGGCGGCCTCGGCCATGGGCGGAGCTCGCGGGGAGCAGAGGGAGAGGAGGTGGAGCCGGTGAGCGGGGATGGGGAGCAGCACATGGTTCGTGGACGTGTTCTCCTCGCAGTGGGGCAGCGGAGGGGGGCCCCGGCGGGAGCACGGCGACGAGGTGGTCCAGCGGCACGCGACGCGCACGGTCGCTACAGGCGACGAAGGAGATGACGTTCTCGCAAAAAGCCCCCTGGACATTTTCTGCTATCACCGATTGGTCCTTTTCCAGTTACAAAGTAGCCCTTTTCTGTTTTTATTTTAGAACCAGTAGCACTCCTCTGATTTAATTGAGGCACCAAAATAAATTATAAAAATTTGAGAAAATTTGGGGAGCCTCCCAACACCATGTAGAGGCACCACAAAAATTGGTGTTGCCAAATAAAATAATTTGGACCACTTTTGTTAATGGGGTTGACTTAAGGCATTTTTGCTAATTTTCCAAATGTTGCTATTTAAATATTTTGGAGCAAGGGCAGGAATAATATTGTGAACTCTTGGAACTTCCTTGACCAATATGGATGTCCAAGTATTTTTGTTTTGCAACTTTGAGTGTCTTCTTTGTGTGGAAGTTTTGTTAGAGCACTTTGGGCATTTGGTTGTAGCAACTCAATTTCATTTCGATATCAATGTTGTATTAACTCAAAAGAGACATGTTTATGCATGGATGCCATGATGCAATTAACACAAGAGTGAAAAAATTACACCGGTTTTTAGGTTCTCAGCTTTGGGCTGTTACAGCCCCCAAGCACCACTCAATTTTATAGAGTCAATGACACCATCTAAAGCCCTCCACACAAGCTGAGGAGTGGCGAAAGCCTTGACACACCACCTTCCTCGACAGGGGTGGACCTAGACATTATTTTCAGTGGGGGCAAATCATGTGACTGGGGCCATCCTTGTATAAACTTGCAAAATTTGAGTATATTTCTATGGAAATTTGTGCAAATACTACTAGAATTCAAAATTTTGAGTGGGGGCATAGGCCCCCACACGGGTGTACATGGGTCCGCCCCTGTTCCTCGATGATTACACGGGTTTTCCCTACATCTCCCTTAGGCAGCGGCGAGAGTAGGGGTGGCTGTGAGGCTAGGGTTTCACCCTCGTGTAGCCACCCAGAGGGTGACGCGAAGGCTGGTATATAGTGCACAAAGAAAATTCCATACTCTATAGCCTTGTTTCCCAGTAGTGTTGGTCTTACACAAATAAACATCAACACTAGTGACTCCAACTAGCACCCTTATACATTGATCCAGAGGACCTAGGATGGAGATCCAGTAGCATGGGACGAGAAGGATGGATTAGAGACAACACCCTTTAGCCTAGCGTAAGGCGAATGGGTAATCTCCACACCGCAATCAATGACCGCCGCCACTTAGCTTGTTTTGCTGCCAAGGTAGCATCAAAATACCCCGGAGGTCTACTCAATTATTATAGACTCAACACCTCCATCTAAAGCCCTCCACACTAGTCGCGGAGTAGAGAAAGCCTTGGCACCACCTTCATTGATGACTACACGGGTTTGTCCTACACGCCTCCCTTAGACTCAAGTGAGAGTAGGGGGTGGCCACGAGGCTAGAGTTTCACCATCGAGTAGCCGTGAGAGGGCGACTCGAAGGCCAGTGTATAGTGCATAAATAAAATTCCAGACTTTGTGGCGTTTGCTAGTAGTGTTGTCTTAGAGCATCTCCAACCACGGTGGGTAAATTTGCCCCGACGTGTCCGCTGAGGACCCTCAAAAGTGTATGTACATGTGAAAGGACAATGATGTCGCCTAGAGGATGGGTGAATAGGCGATTAAAACTTTTCGGCTTAGGCTTGATAATTGCGGAATAAAACTTAGGTGTTTAAAATAACAAGCCAACAACCTAAATATACTAGGCTCACCTATGTGCACCAACAACTTATGCTAAGCAAGGCAAGTAACAAAGTGATAGCAAGATAGAATACTTCAAGCACGAAGGCTATCATAATGTAAAGTGCATAAGTAAAAAGCTCGGGTATAGAAATAACCGAGCCACGCGGAGACGAGGATGTATTCCCGAGTTCCTCCTTTTTAGGGCAGTACGTCTCATTGGAGAGGTGTGAGACAACACAATGACTCAACAGCCACAAAGGTTTCACCTTCTTCTCTGATGAACCGCACCACAAAAGGTTTGGTTCACCTTTCACTATCGGAATCCTTCGAGGCGGAAACCGGAGTCTTTACAACAACAATCCGGGACACAACCCACAACTGGATTGGGGGCTCCCGATCGGCTACAAGTGACCACAAAAGGTCTCAACCACCACAAGGGCGTCTAGGGTCCAATGACCCAAGAGTAACAAGCTCACAAACTTTCAACTTCCACGAAACCTCATGGAGAGCACAAACCGATGCACAAAGCAATGTCAAGAGTACAAGTGCTCAAATCCTTCACTCTCAAATCTCACCAAAAGCAACTAATGATTATGAGGGGAGAAGAGAGGAAGAACAAAGAACAACCCAACAAATGGAACTCCAAGAACTAGATCAAGAGACTTTCCCTCACTTAGAGGAGAGATGGATTGGTGGAAATGTAGATCTAGATCTCCTCTAACTTTCCCTCAAAGATATGCAAAAATCATGGGAGGGATTGAGAGGTAGGCAAGCTTTTCCAAAGGTCAACAATGGAGGAGAGAGAGGGGAAAAACATGCTCAGCTTGTTAGGGAACCATTGGGGAAGAAAGCCCCTTAAATAGGTCTCCTCAAAAATCTGCCCGTTGGGCAGTTTTTCACGAGGCCGGTCTTGGGCCCGGCCTGGAGGCCTGCCTTTTCCCAGATGCGCGAGGAAGTGCTGAGAGGCCGGCCTTGGGAAGGTGTGGAACTTTCCTCAAGGATAAACCGATAATATTTCCAACACGAAAACTCAACAAGTTTTTTATCCGGACTCCGTTTTCTATGATCTTGGGTTTGTTTCGAAGATAATCACAAGCTCTACAAGATTATGCATATACACATCATAATCCATCATATGAGGAGGAGAACACAAGTGGAGAGTTTGACCTCTCTACAAAAGACGAACCGGTAAAACCTCCAACATCAAAAACATCACAAGATATTCAAATGAAATCCGTTTTTGATGAACTAGAGCTTGGTATGGAGATGAACACAACCTCTAAATTCTCACATGGATAAAACCCAAATAAGAACCAAGAAAGATGATATGCCAAATATGCCAAGGTTTGAGCTCTCCATAAAGATGCGATCAAGTTACTCACTTGAGAGCCCCTCTTGATTGTACGCCATCTATCCTATAACCCGGTCTCCCACTAACACCACGAGACCGGTAAAATAGAAACCCTGTCAAGATCATACCTTTGCCTTGAGCATTCCACTTGAGCTAAATGATAACGATCTTGACTCCCTCAAGTTGGAACACCTTTCTTGATTGTGCTTGCTAGCACATGCTTGATGAAGACTTCTCCAGATGCTCCCCCATACTCCATTATGGGACAGCCTCGCTAAGCTCCGTTTCACAAAGATGATGTCTTGAGTCCTTCAAGACATTCTTGCAATATGCTCAACTCTACACATGACCATTCTTCATATAAACCCTTGAATAGAGCATTGATCATCATGTAATCTTCTAGAGTCCAACACATGAACTCCAATCTTTTCTTATGGACAAAATCTACAAGTATATCTCAATACAAACATTAGTCCATAAAAATTGTCATTAATTACCAAAACCACGCATGGGGCAACACATGCACTTTCAACATGTACATCCATGTCCCTCAAAATGTTCGATCAATTGCATTGAATGTGATTGGTGGAGATAGAGAGGGATAGACAAAAGAATAATAAATAAAAAAAGTGATACCAAGTGGACTATCCGGACATGTTCGAACACCCTCAAACCCAACCCATATATGAGCTGACTATGGGTGTGCTGGAAAGTCCGGACACATAGGGACGAGATGGGGTCCGGTTGGGTGACACTTTTCCTTCTCTCTCTTGTCCAGGTTGTCCATCGGACAAATATGGAGAGTTTGAGGAACCGGTTGGAGATGCTCTTAGACAAATAAACCTTATTCTTTGTAGATTTAGTAAAGTATCAATATCAAAACAAGAAACATTCGAGTTTTGTCATCCCAATTTTTTTCCTGATTCATGGACATATGGATTTGTCCTACTCTACTGAAGATAAGCACATATGCATGCCGGCCTAGCTAGCTAGCGGTATGGTGCTCTCAATTATACTATCATTCAGCCAACTGCTCGAACTGTAATAATGAAGCAGGATGTTTCAATAACCGAAATAAAAACAATCTGTCGAAATAATAGAGCAGGATATGGCCAGATTCCACATCGAAGATGAGAGAAG
The DNA here is from genome assembly GCA_947311845.1 of Poa pratensis. Classification (NCBI taxonomy): domain Eukaryota; kingdom Viridiplantae; phylum Streptophyta; class Magnoliopsida; order Poales; family Poaceae; genus Poa; species Poa pratensis. The sequence continues at coordinate 29,536,581 of CAMZMU010000102.1, forward strand.
TTGAAATTCTTGCATGCAGATGCAGTAGCACAGTTCGGATTGGATTGGTTTTGTTTGGTATTGGTGCACGGCTGTTTTGTCAAACCCGTCAGCAGTAGACTATGGTCTCCCATATGACGCAGCAGATAGATGTATGCATCTCTCAAAATATACTGGAGTAGCTAGCTAATACCACAGTCCAAACCAAGCGCTGTCCTTGACAATCTTATAATCTGACGCCGTACGACCTAGATCGGTCTATGCTGGTGTTCGATCCAATCCGGTACCGTAGTCGCATCGATCGCCAGTCGATCTATGGTGACCGAAATCGAGCTGGCTAGTCTTGGCGTAATCTTGCACATCTTTCAACTGAGCTACATATATATACACATCCCGTTTCTCATATTTTTTTAGTGGTTCTCAAACTGAGCTAAAAAATAGAATCAATCAGAAAAGGTTCATAAGTATCCATTTTTTCTTGTTATCCTAACAATGGCATGAAACCAACATAATATGACACCATATCTGCATAAGAGGAAAAAACATTCTTATTTCTCAACTACACTTAAAAAAAATCATAGTTTACTAGTTTAGTTTCTCAAATCTAATAAAAATAAGTATTGGTCATTTCTCAAGTATTAGAGACACCTAGATCTCTCGCTTCACTATAAATTGTTTTGACGGTAACGTGGCATCATACTCGCACATGTGCGTCATCACAATCAGTGGTGGATCTAGCGCCCCTCCAGCCCAAGCGGCCGCCTGAGCTTGCCGACGGCGCAACCCCTGCGTTTTAGTATTGTCTATAGCGAGTTTTTTTTCTCAAAATATGGGATATTTAACTCGTTTGTCGAGACTTACATAAGTTTTTCGCTCTGCCAGTGATCACAATACAAACAAAATAGAGAAAATGGGAGACATAAAAGCATGATTTTTTTTAGGGAAAAGCATATATATATTTTAGAGAGTTGCAAAAGAGTTTAGAATATTTAAAATTATAACTACTAAAAATATTTTACAAAGGCAGGGAATTTGGTAAATTTTAGAAAATTGTGGAATCTGGTAAAGCTACTAAAGGTTTATTCTATATTCCATTGTCTAAATTGAAAAAAAAAGATAATTCTTTTAGGATGTTCGTGACTGTGTAAATTTCCTACATTTATTTTCTTCTTAAAATTTTACATTTTATGCTTTATAAGATTTTCCGGTAAATATTGTTGCAAAAGAATGTTTTTAAATAAGATATAGTCGCATGTTTTCATTTGTTTTTGCTAAGTTTATGATTCTTTTTACCCATCGAATTAGTTGAGTATATTCAATAAGAGGTCATCTTTTTATCCTTCATATCCCCTACTTGTCATATTTTATTATTTCGCACTCGTGTAGAACAACGTCGCCACGATATCGTAAGAAACACTTTGAATGGCCGTATGATTCAGATCATAAACCTAGACGATTTTGACACTTTTGTGACCAAGAATTTAGGACCAAACTCGTTTCGACTTACCAATAGCTAGCCGACGATCCAAGAGTGTACGTTTTGGGTACATGCCAGGATAGCTGCTAGTGGAAAAGCGGGCGCTTGTTAATGCAAAAGCTAGGTAGCACGCGTGCCAATTACAGTTAGTTTTTCCTTTTCTTATTCTTCTTCTAGTTTGATCGTAAACCACGCGCATAAGTTACTAATTTGTAGTCGAGTCAGTCAGTATTTGTAGGCTTCGAAGTTCGAAGGTTCAGCGCGAGCTGCATGCGTAATGTGGTAACTTGTTTCACATAAACTCCGGCGGCCGCCCCGCGCTTTTACGTGTTCAAATTTAGGATGCTGCGCACTGCGTATACATAGATCAAAGATAGAACAATCAGCTCGCCGTTTAGTAGCTACAGAAAGAGGAGAAGATCACGGTGTCAAAAAGTATAAACCGCTTCTGAATTTTGTCAAACTCAACTAACTATATATATATGGAGATTTAGCACAGTATACTTGCGTATTACTAATCAAATTAATGGAATAATCATTCATCGAAGACAAGTATCTGGAACACACCAGGATATATTAGCTGAAGCTGAACCTTTTAGGACACCATGCATGCAGTGCAGCGATCTGCGTTCTCGATCGGATGCAACGAGGAAAAAGGCCATGCATGCAACATCTGATACACGAGGGGATCGAGCTCAAACTCAACTAAACTTCTACTGATAAAAGCAACCTTGTCCCGGGTTTAAGGACACGCCCAAGAGCCTGTCCCTTAAAGCAGAAACAACATGCCTGATATGATTAGACACTAGTTAACTACGCGCCTCAGTGCCGTTGCCTATATATGGCTGCTGCTCCTACATTTTCATCAAACTCGTGTGTGTGTGTGTGTGGAATAACAAGTACTAATAAATAAACTAGAGTTGCTTTCCCCCTTTTAGTTCCATGCTTTCCTTTCTTATCTTGTCTCGTTCTCGATCGACCGTGTCTTGTTTGAGTGAAAGTAAAGAAGACCTTTAATTAGCAGCGATCCGTATATCCCGATTTGTTTATGGTGGTGCATGCCTCCGTCGATCGTTGAAGTGAAAGGAACCGGCGACGAAACATGACACTTGTTGGGCGTACATAAGTGTTTGGATCGAACCCAAGAGAATAAGAATTTGGTGCTTGGCCTTTTCTCTGCATACACTTAGATAATTATTAAGCCTGCTAGCTAGCTTCACGATGGTAGCTTTAGTTAGAAAGCTGAAGTTAATCTTTGCAAGCAACTTCGCTGTTCCTCCTTTATCAACACACGTGTTCAGTTCTAGTAGTTCCCATGCTAATTAAAGCGAAGTTTTACGGCATATGACTGAAACATTTATCCACATATACAAAGTTCCAGTAAAACACAATGGTATATTATCTATACTTTAGATCAAAGCAACCCACCGGTGACTCTTGTTGCAAGAAATGAAATGACGCACATGCATGATTGGGTTCTGCAGTACTCTGATTAAACCAAAAGTAAGCTAATCTTCCTTTTGTCATGAAGCTAGTTTCTAGGATTCCTTGGCAGCAGGCATCGACCTGGGTGGCCAATTGTTAATCACAGTGTGTGAATTGATCCATGCTAATTGCAGCGCAACTAAATTATTGGGTAGTATACCCGGCCAGTTGTTAACTCATGCTCACTGAAGTACAATTACGGAAATATAATATGCACTGTTGCAGTTAATTTTATTAGGATACTACACCCGTACTCCACTCATAAATCATTAGATTTCAGTGGCTGCCACGGCATCCATGGTCATTACGGACGGCGACTCCGGGTGCCGGGTGGGCAGAACTGCCTGTCTTATTCTGCCCAGACTGGCCATGGAGCAAATAACAACAAAATGCAGTGTTAACTGTAAGTTGCATGCATAACCGCAGCATGGAAATGATGGGTACCCTAAGTAAGTCCGAGGTTTTTTCCCTCAGATAAGTAAGTCCAAGTTGAACCATGCATCTTAATTTGACTCGAACTGCTTTAAGAACTTTAGACCCTTGACTGTCAGAATGCATAGATAACACCATTACCAATTTACCATCTACCACATTACATAGTATTAAATCAAACGAGCACTAAACCGGTGCATCTGTGGTGAGCACTGAGCAGTGACCAGGCTGACGACTAGCTATTACTACTAGCTTTTGACATCTGAATTTAGAAAGGAAACAATAGGCAATTCAGGGAGAAGTCTTGACTTATGTGATGTGCTGAGTCGTTAGTGGGAGGCCTGCTATGAAAAAAATGATACCGGGTACAGGATTTGGTTTTTTATATAATGTGCTCAGTCGTCAAAAGGAGAAATATAAAAGAGTCGTCGTTGCAGGTATGCGAGTTTCAATGCGAGGTCCTTGCAGAAAACGACGTATGTACATGCTGATGAACGAGCATGATCTTCTCTTCTAGAAGAAACACATGGAAGTTGACTGTTATGTGTGTAGATAGAGGATTTAGCAGCATAGGTAAGGTAATCAGTGGGGTACCCATGGTAACGATAGTGTGAGACCGTGGGTTGAAGCAAGTCTTAATTCAGAAGGAGATATTTTGCACTCTGAACATTTACCAGCGCACTGCACTTGACAAATCTAGTCGTACCACTAGCTTGATGGACTCAGTGGGTTGGAGGGGAACAGATCGTATTGGAGAACACTTCCCGATGAATGAGGGACATCGAGATGCTCAGACCAAATGGGTCGTACCTTCCTGAACACAGTTCAGTTTGTTGTGGTCAAGTCCGACAGGTAATTCCCAGGGCTGACAAAGTTAACCAACGCACGATTGCACGAATGGACCAATAACCATTGCCAGGCAGTTAAATCTTCCCGCGTAATTAACCAGGACTCTTGCGAGCACAGCTCCTCTGACTGTCAAAGACGCACATCGCGAATCCTAGCTTCCTGACAGAGTAATGCTGCGGTGTCTTCTAGTGCAGAGATGCGAAGCAAAGCAAAATGGGCAGCTGAATAGCAATGGGATCGGAATCTCATCGGATTAGACATGCATCTGCTAGCTCCTTGTGCTTGCTGCTGTCTGTCTGATACGGCCGGCATATCAGTTATCCGAGTTAGTATGGTTCAGTTTAAAACCGACGATATGTTTCTTCGGGTCGCTGATGATGGAGATGATAATCATATGAGAAGTTATATTCATGATAGGCTGGACATTCATGTGTCACGTTGGATTAGGTGCCTGCATGTGCATATGAGAATTAATGCCAACCACGTATTTGATCCAGGTGGGTTTGCATGCAATGAGGAGGTTAGCTCAGCTTGGGATACGATACAGGCAAAACAAGAAGATAAGAGGCGCTGCTATTTCTATGGGATTTGCTCGGCACGGTCAAAGCAGTTTTTGGCTGGCACGATTGTTTGTTTCTTTTGGAGATCACGTCCGCCAGAAATTGATAACAAGGCATCGACCAAGGAACTAGACGCGTCAAGCGGCGTGTGCATTTAAATTAGGAAAGTCTAGATATATTCCATTTAGTTTTATTCCAAACGTGAGTTAGCTTCTTGCGAGTCAAGTCATTTGTATTGAGTCGGCTATTATATAAAGCCATATGCGTGAGTTGTAAAAGGGGAGATTTGAGTTATATAAGAAATAGACACGATGTGTGTTTGGGGTTAAAATCCTCGTACCAAGTTTGGGGAAAGCTGACTAAAAATCCCTAAGTTTCTTGAGGAATCTTTGCAAAAACCTCTACTGGCGTGTGAGGTCCTGCGACGCGTAGGAGATTACAAGCTGAGCCTATACGGTTCATCCACGTTATTCTTTCGACTAGAAGGGTTGGCGTGTTGTTGCTGCGGAGTTTGTGATTGTCTTCGTAAACCCGCGATTGCTACTTGCTGCGATGGAGGTTTGTGCCGTGAAAGATCGGGCCAACAACGGATCGAATCTCGCCTCGAGGTTCCCTCCACATCATCTGGTATCAGAGCACCAAGTTGCTCACGGCACGGCGGAGGAGATGGCCGGCGCGTCATCATCGAGGAGGAGCTACTGGAGGTTGTCTAGCGATTTCATGCTGGAGGAGGAAGGCTATGGCGCCGATCTTTTTCATACTTACTGTAAAGTGGGGGACAGATCTTGCGCCACGACGATCGACCATGACAGTGCGATCAACGCGGTCGGCGTCGACATGGTGGAGAAACTGGAGCTGTCGACGACACCACATCCACGACCCTACTCATTGAGGAGGTGCCACGCCAAGCTCGACATCACGCATCAAACTATGGTACAGTTTTCCATCGGCAAATTTTCTTCTGAGATTTTGTGCGATGTGATACCGGTGCCGATGATTTCATGTTATTTGCTACTGGGAGAGCCCTGGTACAAGGAGAACAAAGTTGTGTACAATTTTCTTGCTAACACTTACACTGTCACGCGAGAAAATATATATATTCTGAAGGCCATGGAGAAGAAGGCGTTTATTGCTTGGAGAAAAGACCGGCTGCAGAAGATGAAGGAGCAAAAGGAAGCAAAGAAGAAAGAGGATGCGGCTGCTGCAACTTCTGTAGCATCCGTGAAATCAAGAGACAGCGTTGTTCCTTTGGAGACTGACTTGAAACCGAGGACGGTTTCCTTTGAAGAAGGGGAGGATGATACGGCCGGCATATCAGTTATCCGAGTTAGTATGGTTCAGTTTAAAACCGACGATATGTTTCTTCGGGTCGCTGATGATGGAGATGATAATCATATGAGAAGTTATATTCATGATAGGCTGGAAATTCATGTGTCACGTTGGATTAGGTGCCTGCATGTGCATATGAGAATTAATGCCAACCACGTATTTGATCCAGGTGGGTTTGCATGCAATGAGGAGGTTAGCTCAGCTTGGGATACGATACAGGCAAAACAAGAAGATAAGAGGCGCTGCTATTTCTATGGAATTTGCTCGGCACGGTCAAAGCAGTTTTTGGCTGGCACGATTGTTTGTTTCTTTTGGAGATCACGTCCGCCAGAAATTGATAACAAGGCATCGACCAAGGAACTAGACGCGTCAAGCGGCGTGTGCATTTAAATTAGGAAAGTCTAGATATATTCCATTTAGTTTTATTCCAAACGTGAGTTAGCTTCTTGCGAGTCAAGTCATTTGTATTGAGTCGGCTATTATATAAAGCCATATGCGTGAGTTGTAAAAGGGGAGATTTGAGTTATATAAGAAATAGACACGAAGTGTGTTTGGGGTTAAAATCCTCGTACCGAGTTTGGGGAAAGCTGACTAAAAATTCCTAAGTTTCTTGAGGAATCTTTGCAAAAACCTCTACTAGCGTGTGAGGTCCTGGGACGCGTAGGAGATTACAAGCTGAGCCTATACGGTTCATCCACGTTATTCTTTCGACTAGAAGGGTTGGCGTGTTGTTGCTGCGGAGTTTGTGATTGTCTTCGTAAACCCGCGATTGCTACTTGCTGCGATGGAGATTTGTGCCGTGAAAAATCGGGCCAACAACGGATCGAATCTCGCCTCGAGGTTCCCTCCACATCATCTGGTATCAGAGCACCAAGTTGCTCACGGCACGGCGGAGGAGATGGCCGGCGCGTCATCATCGAGGAGGAGCTACTGGAGGTTGTCTAGCGATTTCATGCTGGAGGAGGAAGGCTATGGCGCCGATCTTTTTCATACTTACTGTAAAGTGGGGGGCAGATTTGAGTTATAAGAAATAGACACGATGTGTGTTTGGGGTTAAAACCCTCGTACCGAGTTCGGGGAAAGCTGTCTAAAAATCCCTAAGTTTCTTGAGGAATCTTTGCAAAAACCTCTACTGGCGTGTGAGGTCCTGCGACGCGTAGGAGATTACAAGCTGAGCCTATACGGTTCGTCCACATTATTCCTTCGACTAGAAGGGTTGGCGTGTTGTTTATGCGGAGTTTGTGAAGTTCTTCGTAAACCCGCGATTGCTACTTGCTGCAATGGAGGTTCGTGCCGTGAAAGATCGGGCCAACAACGGATCGAGTCTCCCCACGAGGTTCGCTCCACATCATCTGGACAAAGTTGAGTAGTGGAATGAACAGCCCTATTGTATGCAAATTCAACATGTGGCAAACACTCTTCCCACTCCCTCAAATTTTTCTTGATCATGGTTCGCAATAATGTTGGCAGTGTGCGATTCACCACTTCAGTTTGGCCATCAGTTTGGGGGTGACATGTAGTTGAAAACAGCAGCTTTGTTCCGAGCTTCCCCCATAGCGTCTTCCAAAAATAGCTCATGAATTTGACATCTCTATCCGAAACAATAGTTCTTGGTACTCCATGGAGCCGTACGATTTCCCTGAAAAACAGATTAGCAATATGCGACGCATCGTCGCTTTTATGGCATGCAATAAAATGGGACATCTTAGAAAATCTATCCACTACCACAAATATAGAATCATGTCCTCTTTTTGTCCTTGGCAAACCTAACACAAAATCCATACTAATGTCTTCCCATGGTGTAGTAGGTGCAGGAAGAGGAGTATACAAACCGTGAGGCTTCAACTTTGATTTAGCCTTGTTGCAAGTGATGCAACGTTGCACAAACCTGTAAACATCCCGCCTCATATGTGCCCAATAAAAATTGTCGGCCAACATCAACAATGTTTTCTCTCGTCCAAAGTGGCCCATCAATCCACCGCTATGTGATTCCTGCACTAACATCAAACGCAAAGAGCACTCGGGAACACATAGTTTGTTAGCTCTAAACAAAAACCCATCATGTATGTGATACTTATCCCAAGCTTTCACATCAGAACATTTAGCATATGGCATAGAAAATTCATTATCTTCAGCATATAAGGATTTCAAACTCTCTAAACCCGAAACTTGAACATCCAATTTGGTGAGTAACATGTTTTTTCATGACAAAGCATCAGCAACCACATTATCTAATCCTTTCTTATGTTTAATAATATATGGGAAAGATTCAATGAATTCTACCCATTTAGCATGTCTCTTATTAAGATTGGATTGACTCTTCAAAAATTTTAATGCCTCATGATCAGAATGTATGATAAATTCTTTTGGCCACAAATAATGTTTCCAAACTTCAAGAACTCTAACAAGTGCATACAATTCTTTATCATAAACAGAATAATTCAATTGAGCACCATGCAACTTCTCAGAAAAATAAGCAATTGGTTTTTTATCTTGCATCAACACACCTCCAATACCTATGCCACTAGCATCACATTCAATTTCAAATTGTTTATGAAAATTAGGAAGCATTAATAAAGGAGCCGAAATCAACTTATTTTTCAGAGTATCAAAAGCAATGTCTTGCGCCACCCCCCATTAGAAATCAACACCTTTCTTAGTCAAATCATTCAAAGGGGCAGCAATGGTACTAAAATCCTTCACAAATCGTCTATAAAAACCAGCAAGACCAAGAAAACTTCGTAATTGACTAATAGTCATTGGAATTGGCCAATTTTTAATAGCTTCAATTTTAGTGTCATCTACTTCAATTCCATGCTTAGAAACAACATATCCCAGAAATATGACCTTATCTTTGCCAAAAGTGCACTTCTCAAGATTACCAAATAATTTATTTGTTCATAGCACATGCAAAACTTGTCGAATATGATCAATGTGTTCAGTTTCATTGTGGCTATATATGAGAATATCATCAAAATAAACGACCACAAACTTGCCAATAAAATCTCGCAAAACATGGTTCATTAATCTCATGAAAGTACTAGGTGCATTAGTCAAACCAAAAGGCATTACTAACCACTCATATAAACCAAATTTTGTTTTAAAGGCTGTTTTCCACTCATCCCCCTCTTTCATCCTAATTTGATGATATCCACTACGCAAATCAATTTTAGAGAAAATAGCAGCACCACTTAATTCATCTAACATATCCTCCAAGCGAGGTATAGGATGTCTATAACGAATAGTGATGTTGTTAATGGCTCTACAATCTACACACATGCGCCAAGTAGCATCTTTCTTAGGAACCAAAATAACAGGAACAGCACAAGGAGAAAGGCTGATTCGAATATACCCTTTATCCAACAACTCTTGTACTTGTTTCTGAATTTCCTTCGTCTCTTGGGGATTTGTCCTATAGGGAGCTCGGTTTGGCAATGATGAACCAGGAATAAGATCAATTTGATGCTCAATGCCTCTCAATGGTGGCAAACCCGAAGGTATCTCAGCTGGAAAAACATCACCAAATTCCTGCAAAACATTAGAAACACCAAGAGAAATAGGAGTCATGTCGTTAGAAACTAAAATTTCCCCTTTATGCATAAGCACTATAGGTACTAAGCTAGGATCCTCACTAAACTCTCTCAAATCATCTTTGGTGGCTAACATTGTTAAAAGGTTCACTCCCTTACTTTTACCACTCGGCCTAGGCTGATTATCACCTACAGAATTATTCTTATCACTCTTTTCTTGTCTCACACGAGCTTGCTCTAAATTTACTTCAGTTTTTTGTCGAGACTCATTTACAATTTCTTGTGGTGACATAGGCCGCAATATAATATCCTTTTTATGCCAAGTCAATTGATATGTGTTTGCCCTGCCATCATGGATAACTCTTCGGTCAAATTGCCATGGCCGACCCAATAGCAGGTGGCAAACTGACATAGGAACCACATCACACTCAATTGTGTCTTGGTATGGTCCAATCTGAAATTCCACTCTCACCATATGGCACACCTTGATTTCTTCTTTGTCACTCAACCACTGAATATAATAAGGGTGTGGGTGTGGAATATATTTCAACTTGAGCTTTGCACATAATTCCTTGCTTGCCAAATTTCTGCAACTCCCTCCATCAATGATCACCTTGCAAGCCATTTTAGGACCTACAATTGCTTTTGTTTGGAACAAATTGCAGCGTTGACCCTCGTCACTTGGCTGAACACTCAAAGCTTGTGTGCAAACCAGATGATGTGGAGGGAACCTCGAGGCGAGATTCGATCCGTTGTTGGCCCGATCTTTCACGGCACAAACCTCCATCGCAGCAAGTAGCAATCGCGGGTTTACGAAGACAATCACAAACTCCGCAGCAACAACACGCCAACCCTTCTAGTCGAAAGAATAACGTGGATGAACCGTATAGGCTCAGCTTGTAATCTCCTACGCGTCGCAGGACCTCACACGCCAGTAGAGGTTTTTGCAAAGATTCCTCAAGAAACTTAGGGATTTTTAGTCAGCTTTCCCCAAACTCGGTACGAGGATTTTAACCCCAAACACACATCGTGTCTATTTCTTATATAACTCAAATCTCCCCTTTTACAAACTCACGCATATGGCTTTATATAATAGCCGACTCAATACAAATGACTTGACTCGCAAGAAGCTAACTCACGTTTGGAATAAAACTAAATGGAATATATCTAGACTTTCCTAATTTAAATGCACACGCCGCTTGACGCGTCTAGTTCCTTGGTCGATGCCTTGTTATCAATTTCTGGCGGACGTGATCTCCAAAAGAAACAAACAATCGTGCCAGCCAAAAACTGCTTTGACCGTGCCGAGCAAATCCCATAGAAATAGCAGCGCCTCTTATCTTCTTGTTTTGCCTGTATCGTATCCCAAGCTGAGCTAACCTCCTCATTGCATGCAAACCCACCTGGATCAAATACGTGGTTGGCATTAATTCTCATATGCACATGCAGGCACCTAATCCAACGTGACACATGAATGTCCAGCCTATCATGAATATAACTTCTCATATGATTATCATCTCCATCATCAGCGACCCGAAGAAACATATCGTAGGTTTTAAACTGAACCATACTAACTCGGATAACTGATATGCCGGCCGTATCACTGTCTCTGCTTCCGGCAACAGCCAACAGCGAATCCTGGAAGTGTACTGTCGAGCCTTTTCTTCCTTCAGTTTCTAAAGCTTCTGCAACACGGTAGTACTCTTCCTTTGATCTCATCAGTGTTTGTACGTGAATTGGCATCTGTGCGTCTTATTACCTCTGTTTTATTACTCCCTCGGTCCCATTTAGGTAGATCCTTATCTTGCGGGTACTAATTTTGCCATCCATTTGATCGATAAATTTTGTTATGTGCTACTCCCTCGGTTTCGGTTTACATGTCATGCACGTATCCCTAGACCGTTAATTTGACCAACGTAATACGTCATGAAAACGGGGACGGAGCGCGTACAACCGATTTGAATGTATTGACTAAGTTAAGAAACACATCAGATTGAGCAAACAACTAAAAAAAAAACAAAGATCCGTGACAACACTGAAAGTTGCATCAATATTTTTTCATGTCATTGTCTCCAACTTCACTTACCGCACCTCGACGTTTCACCATTGTTGCGGTAAAGAAACTGCAGAAGACAAAATATGCACAAGCTAATAATTACCTCAAATATTTTGAAAAGGATGTATGGTCTGTACTCTCCAACAGGCGGTTGAAAACATTTTGGTTGGAGAGTGGACACACACCCCTTGCATGGCAAATTATCGAACCGCCATTTCAAAGTCGTTTTGTCCGGGAAGAAGATAGGGAACAATTTTTTTTTTTGGAGAAACCAACGCCATCAATGCTACCAAAAGACGGGAGGTCCTATGCTACGCTCGTTAGCGACGTTTAGGTCGCGCGCCGCCTGCATGCCTCTTTATATGGGCCGGCCCAATCATTTTCGCTGCTTCTTTCTGTTTCCTGCTGTTTCTTGTATGTTCAACAAAATTCGAATTTGAATAATTACGAATAGGAACAAAAATTAAATTTGAATAAATTTTGAATTTGAACAATTTGTAAATTCAGAATCATTTTAAAATGGAACCATTTTTTAATTTGGAACCATTTTCAAAATAGAACCATTTCCAAAAAGGAACAATTGTTTAATTTGGAACCATTTTTCAATTTGGAACCATTTTCAAATTTAGAACCATTTTTAAATTTGGAACCATTTTAAATTCGGAACCATTTTTAAATTTGGAACCATTTTCAAAATGGAACCATTTTCAAAAATGAAATTTTTTCAAATTTGGAACCATTTTAAATTTGGAAAATGGAACCATTTTCAAATTTGAACCATTTTTAAATTTGGAACCATTTTTTAATTTGGAACCATTTTAAATTTGGAACCATTTTCAAATTTGGAACCATTTTCAAAAATGAACAATTTTCAAATTTGGAAACATTTTTAAATTTGGAACAGTTTTCAAAATGGAACCAATTTTAAATTTGGAACCATTTTCAAAATGGAACCATTTTCAAAAATGAACAATTTTCAAATTTGGAACCATTTTAAATTTGGAAAATGGAACCATTTTCAAATTTGAACCATTTTTAAATTTGGAACCATTTTTTAATGTGGAACCATTTTAAATTTGGAACCATTTTAAAAATTGAACCACTTTTAAATTTAAAACCATTTTCAAAAATGAACAATTTTCAAATTTGAAACCATTTTAATTTGGAACCATTTTTAAATTTGAAACCATTTTCAAAATAGAACCATTTTCGAAAATTAAACAAATTTTCAGAAAATAATTTAAAAAGAACGAAAAACAATAAGAAAAGAAAAAATAAAACGAAAACGAAAACAAAACAGAAAAATAAAAAGAAACGAAAAAGAAAAACAGAAACAGAAACAGAAAAGAAACAAAAAAGAAAAAGGAACAAGAAAAAAAACGAAAATGAAAGAAAAAAAAGGGAAAGCCGTGGGACGGGCCGGCCCGGCAGAAGCTCCCCGTTAGCGGCGCGGTCGATTCGTGCCGCTAATGGGCGGCATATAGGGTTTGCACCGAAAGAGCAAACGCATGATGGAACGTCGTTCATCGGCAGGACCGAAACACCAGAGGCTTGCTGGGCCACTCAGGTGTTACATAATCTCTTTGCCCAAGCCCAACCCAAGCATACATTCTTACAGCCCAATGTCCATGTTATGTTTTATTTTATTTTTAGTTTTTGCCGGATTCTCTATTTCTTGGATGAATGGATGACGATGAGAAGACCATAAGAGGATTGCCAATCGAAGAATTCTCGAGTCATCGCCGACGCGGCGGCGCCGGGCGCATGCAGCACCACGGACGACTCAGCAAGCAACCAATTCATGCATGCATCCATGGAAACGCTTGAGGCTGCACCGCTAGTGGAGGCAAAAAGCCTTGGATGGCGCTCTAGTCGTGTGTTATTTCAGTCCAAAAGGTGGTCGCGCCATAGTCGATAAATTCATGCAAACCGCGCGGCTGGGAAAACATCCGCGCCCCTGGAATGGAGATAGATATAGGCTCCTGCTTGATGACTGATGATCATCATGTTTATGCTATCAAACCTACCAACAAAACAATAGTCATCGATTATCTTTCTGTTGTTGGTCAAGGCTACATATGCTAGCTAGGCTAGTTTATCAGACCATAATGAAGAATATGTTATATGTGTATACGTTCCTCAACACATGCATGCATCTGCATACCAGGGAATATGTGAAATTAAGCAGCGATATGCATTGTGGAGAGCCTTGCTATGCACACAACACACAAAGGTGGTGTGAAACAAACACTCAAGATTCAAGAAACAGGTCATGAGGGGGGAGTTGACGCCGTCGTGCCGACGTGACACACCTGATGCAGATGAGATCGAGACTAATCATCAAGGACTGTGAAGAAACAATGAGAGAGCACTGGAGAAGCTATAGCACGCAAACACGTGGACGGCTAGGGTTTTCAATTATACATGTTAGGTAGGTACAAGGGTTTTCATCTGAACTTGTTGGAAAAGGACAGTCACCAGTTGATCTGTAGCTAGCTAGCTTAGCTCGTCGCCCGGTCTCAAGTCTTGCAGCCACCGGCAGCCGGAGAACTGAGTGGATCGATGCATGCATTTCACTTTCACAGTATACTCGTGCAGCAGTACGTCCACTTCCATGCTCCATGGATTGTTCGGCAGCTTAGTTGGATCGACATGTTTGAATTCAGGGGGTGAGTGAGTGTGAAGGGAACACGAGTACGTACGACGTCGACCCAATCACCCAAGGAAATGCATGCATATGCTCCAACCCCTTTCTCACGTTAAAGTGGAGCCCGCGGTAGGTTTATCCAGGAAATGAGCAACAACAAAAAAAGAGGTAGGTGAAGAAATAGATGCAATGAAAATTAATTCCAGACCAAAAAGTAAAGAATATCAACCGCATAAACCACGAGAAGGCCGAGAAATCGAAGAATTGGGAACTGAGAAGAAAGAAAGACCCACTTGAGAAACAAGAGCTGGGGAGGTAGCAGCACAAGAGGAGAGGGAGAAATGAGGTGCGGCAAACCTGCGAGGTGCGTGGAGAAGCGATGGCGGGAGGGGTGGAGCAGTGGGCAGAAAAAACGTGCGACACACACTCTCACCCACAACACGAGCGTGGTAAACAGTGCTCTGCATGACAACACGATGGCAAGGAGCTAGATTCCGGGAGAGACTGGCCTCGCGTGCTGGTGGGGCCGGACGTGGTGAGGGCCACCCAGACACCCAGGGGCCGGGAGTGGGTCATTTGGGACGTGTTAGGTAGGCTACAGATCGTGGAGCAATGCCCGCTAGGTGCGAGTCCATCGTGATTGAATGCCCATATGAGCCTCTGGGCAATGCTAGCGCGCTGCTCAAAGCACTCTCGGGTCAGGTGTGAGGACCCCGGATTAATTATCCGAGATACTCGTTATGCTTCCTGCAACAATCCCATGATCAGTGTGTTGTTGCACATAACTAGAGTTGGTATCACAGAACACCCACAAATACCGAATAAATGTACTTACGTGATTGAAGTCATAAGCTTCAACAGGAACTTGCAGCGGAATCACCAATCAACGTGGAGCCCAAGTCATTCGCCGTAACCCTACAGGCAGCTGACTGGGAAGCGCCCTAGTTTGCAAAGACGTCAGTGAACTCCTCGTCTCCAAACTGCTCCTTTCTGAAATCTGGCTAAGACAATAGCCGGGGACGAAACCAATATGAGTACATTTGATTGTACTCGCAAACTACCCCAACTTGAGCATGCACTAGTTTTGATAATCCTTCATAATACCTTTATTTTTAGAACAAAACATCTCTATACCTTTACTGAAAAGGGAAGAGTAGATCTTTTAATCTTGTTGAAGACAAAACATTTTGGAAGGTAATTTCTCAATATCTGGGTTGGAAACAACCCTTTTGGAAAGTAGTTTTCTCACCATTTTTGGTTG
Source organism: Poa pratensis (assembly GCA_947311845.1). Lineage (NCBI taxonomy): Eukaryota > Viridiplantae > Streptophyta > Magnoliopsida > Poales > Poaceae > Poa > Poa pratensis. The sequence goes on from CAMZMU010000102.1 coordinate 29,552,186, forward strand.
AAAAAGGTAAGAAGTCTTTTTAAACCTTTTTCTCGAAACTAAACCCTTTATTTAAAAAGGTAAGAATTCTCTTTCGAAACTTTTTCCTCGAAAATCACCGTCTTGTCCCTTCCTTTGAAACTTCCTGTTTTCTGATCATACCCCTTCATTTTCCTTTCAACTCAAAACTTTGAAAAACTTGCACATGGTCTTAGGACAGCCTTCCAACTGTCCATTTCCGAGGACTCGGCTATTCGAATAGTTTTACACTCTGCAGAGGTAGCACGCTTTTCCCACACCCATCCGGTCACTCATCGTGTCAGCCACGTCCCGCCATACCAGAGGTATGCGAAGTTGAGTTCCCGGCCATAGCCTGTCCTTTGCTCATGCTAGTACAGGACCCTGCCTCTACGACACTTTCCATCGACACTTAAATCCTCAGAAACTAAGTGTGAGGACTCGTAGTTCTGTCCGGCGGACCCAAGGGAGCCCTTCAATCCTCTTCCTCCGACACGTTCATACCGGCTTCCGGTAGACTTCAATGAAGAGGACCCAGGTCAGGGGGTAGGTCCTCAGACCATCCCCTCATGGAACGAGGTTATCCTCGTTATTGAGGCATCCAGTACTAACACGAGCAAATTATATGACTACGCCCTTGCCCATATGTGGGTAAATGTGGTCGCACCGGTTATTGGCTGGTAGTCATGGTACAAAGACACAATGTGCATTTTTCGTAAACATCACCACACTTCCCTTCTCCACTTCCATACCGGCATCCCGGTATACCAGAATTTATCCAAGGATTTTCAAAGGAGTTTTGAATAAACAATGTTTTTCCCATCCTATAGTTTTATATAAACAAACTGATATTTCTACATAGAGTGGCAAAATAGTTTTTCATAAACTTTTGAAAAGGTTTTCACAATCATTTCCAATTTTCTTAGCAAAATACTTTTAACCAAAACTTGGGTGGTTCGTAATCCCACCAAAAGATTTTCATAGAAGACTTTTGGGGTAAAACAAATTCATTTTGAAATCGTTGTATACCATTGACACCTCTATATCGGGTGTCTCCATAATATACTAGTAATTTTTGGAAAAAAAGGGTTTTCAAAATCATAGCTTTCGTGGCAAACACCACATAAATCAATTATGCTACTTATAGTAAAACAGGTAAATCAAAATAGATGTATATAGATGCAAGCTCAGTGAAGTAGCTTGCCTTGCTCAGCAAAGTTCTCGGGGTCTTGTTCCTGCTGATCAAAGTACTCCCTTCCTCGAAGACTCCGGCAGCGTTTTCGTCTAACGTCAAACAAGCGATACAAACAATTACTATACTAACTCAAGCATCATCACAACATCACAATTGCTACACATAGCTACTGCACACATCAAGCAACACAAGGTGGTTTCAAATTGATTGAATTAAACTTTATTTAATTAATTTCAACTAAGGCAGAAACTAGTTGTACACTAATTAATTCACCATTTAATCTATGTTTGTCACAAAAATTCAAAATAAAATTCTATGGATAGCTACTGGTGTGTAGAAGATCACCCAATTGGTTTGGGATCATTTGGAGTTACAAAACTCCCTACACATCTGTTTTAGTTCAGAAGGGTTTTAAACAAGTTTTAGCTACCAAACAAATTTGGTTGCTCCAAAAATTAAATCCTTTTTGGGGTATCTAACCTTGGTTGAGTGTGACCTAACAAAATTGGTTTTAGACCAATTGGATCTACCAACAGTTCACACTAATTGTTTTAGTGCAGAAGGGTGCACTGAAGTTCAACCAAGGGCTAAGGATTTTACACTACCCAATTAATTCTACCAAAAATTGGGGAGCTAAAAGATCCTAAAGCAAGTCTACCAAAATTGGTTTCAAGTCAATTGGATTAATATAACTCCAGAAACAAATGGTTTGGTGTTTTAAACCTTCTGGAGCATTTTTATTAGTGCACTTTTATTATTTAATTAAATGAGATGAGACCACTTGGGTGAGTTAAAGAATTTTATAGGCTTTCCAGAACAGTTGGGTTTGATTTATTTGGACTCCTAGAACTCAAGTTATTGAATTTCCAATCTAGATCCAGTACTGAAAAGCAGTGGAATTTGGAAATTCTAAAACGCTGGAAAAGTTGAAATCCCTGACGGGTGGGGTCCACCAGTCAGCGACTAATTACGCGAACCGGTACGCTACCGTCGATTTCTAATCGAACGGCGCCTGGAGCTCGCGGTCATCGACGACCTCAGGCGGGCGGCGCCGCGGCTCCGGCGACGGCGAGATGCACGGGGAAGCTCACCTAGGGCTCGGGAGGCTGTGGAAAGAGGTGGATCGACGGCGGGGATCGTGGGGAACTCTCTGGGATGAGTTGTGCTTGCTGGGAGAGCTTCAGGCGGCGGCGACAAGCAACTCCTCCTCCGCGGCCGTGCTGCAACTCCGGCGATCCTTCTGCGCCTTGTCTGTGCACGAAACACGGGGAAACGGCGGCGGGTAAGTGCGAGGGTAATGGTGATGCTAGGATGGGCCAGAGAGGGGAGAGGGGAAGCGAGCAACGACCTGTCCGTGCTCGACCTCTTCCTCGACTCCGGCGAGAAATCGAGGACGCTCGAGGCGGCCTGGGCTTGCGGGGCAGTGTCACCGCTCTCCTAGCGGTGCACTGAGGGGTGGAGAGTGAGGGAGGGGTGCTGGAATGGGCGGTGGTGAGGTGTGGAGGCACGGGTGCGGTGGTCGTTTTATAGCCGAACCACGGCGTGCGGTGGACTGAGCGTAGGAGAGGTCTGGGAAGGGGGAAAGCACGCCATTGATGGCGGTGCTGCACGGCGACGACCGTAGGGTGTCTAGCTAGGGCGTAGGGGTAGAGGGGTGCACGCGCGGCTGCGAGAGCGAGCTCGACACGGCACGGCGTCCATGGCGCGTCCGCGGAGTGGACGGATCGATTGGGGCTGCTGCAGGCCACGAGGGCCGACGGGGACGTGTCCCTGAGGTTGCTGGGTGGCAGAGGTGCGTCTGCGACGAGCCACGCGAGCTGGGGTGGCGTGGAGAAGAGGAACGGCGTCGGCGTCCACGCGCGGCCAGAGCTTGGCGAGCGTTGACATGGCGGCTGGCGCACGGCTCCTCAGGGCATCAGGGCGTGGTCACCTCCGTCCAGACGGGTGCGGTGAGGGTGAGAGGACGCAAGGGTGCAGGGCTGGGCCAGCGGGGTGCCTCCTCCGCACGATTTCGTCGACGGCCAGGGGTGGACAGCACGGTGGCGTGCGGACAGCGGCGGCCACGAGCAAAACAACCAAAGTGGCACGCTTCCAACTTGCTCTGGTGATCGAGGGGAGTGAGGGGAGAGTGTGGAGCAAGCAAGGGGATGCAGGGATCCACCAAATCAATCGATTTGATTTCGGTTTCGTGGAGTTGAGGATGAACACGGGCAGTGCCCACCACGTGCTCGATGAATCGTCTCAATGAAAATTAAATTCAATTTTCTTGAATTTAATTCCATACTTGATTCATAGGTATAGAGTAGGGATTTTTGGTATGATGCTAGAATTTATTGGATATGTGCAACATAGCACATTTTGTGGTTTTGAGAGAATAAAGAAAGAAATGAAATTTAAATTCAAGATTTTTAGAAATGTTTTTGGAGAGGGAAAAGAATGTAATAGCAAAGTGGGAGTGATTCTTATGTCACTCCACTGAATTTGGTTAGAAAGATAATATCAATTCTCTTTTGGAGAATTTTGTGACATTTGTCACCATGGTTTTATGTGTTGATGATACTCATGATTTTAGGTGTTGATCTTTTTATTTTGATTTCTTTTCTTTCTTCAGGTTCTTATTTAGCAAATAATCAACACAAGAAATCAATTTGGCAGGAATTAACAACCAACACTAGACAACCAGTTATAAGTTTTCAACCAAGTTTTTATCACTCAGATAAGTGGTGGGGTGGTGACCCAGTGTCACCCTGACAGGAGTAAGGTGGGAAAAACTCAATTCCCTATTTTGCTATTTTTTTCCAAAGAGGGTTGCTAAAATATATGGGCCACATAATTCCCACCTTTGTTGTTTTCCAAGGAAATGAAGATATGAGTTGAATAAGAGCTGCCAACACAAGGGAAACATCAAGATATAGATCTCCATACTTTTGGAAACACATAATTTTGGAAATACTTTTGTTTTCAAGAATAAGTATTTTGGTTGTGGGTACACAAAACATCCTTCGAAAATAAGTTGGTCCAAATAAGAGTAGAGAAGATATATGGAATATTTTGTTCTTGTCATGACATGATCACCAAGTTGAATATATTTTTATATTGGTTGGGTCTTGGATTTGCTAGTCAAACAACCCAAACAACAAGTCACACCAGTCCAAGCATAGCAACGGGAAGGAAAACACAATCATTAGCAAAACATTTCAAAAGTTTTTGTTGGTTCTGAAATTTGGGGTCTGGTAACACTAAGTTAATCTGGTTTCCAGAATTTGGGATGTTACAGATCCTTCCCCCCTTAAAATAAATCTCGTCCTCGAGATTTGCCCGGGGGTACAGGAGAGTACGAGGGCACGGGTTTTTGGGGAAAAGCAGGGGTTCTTTTATACCAAAATATCTGTACCACCAATAACTGGCTCGAAGATACAGTGGAGATTGGGTTACCCAGAGGGGTTTTCTTTTGCAGAGGAAACTGGGAAAACGAGGGATACGATTTAGAATAAAGGATATAAGAACACGGGGATTGTCTGCTTACTCACTGGCATGTGGGACCAGGGTCCACCTGTCAGTCTCTCCTTCCTTTTCTTCTCTTCTTCCTCCTTGCTCTTCCTGGCTTCGCACTCGTCCACCTCTTAGTGCGCGAAGCACTCTCCTGCGGTACTGCTGCGCGTGCGGTCCGTCGATGCAGCGGCAGACACGGCTTTGGGACACGACGCCTAGATGGTTTCACGCCATTAAGGCGAGTACTGCTCGGGATTCCTCTTCTTTCCCTCGCAAAGCGGTGTCGAGGAGCGGCATCCGAGCTCTGGTTATAAATTAGTAACCTTCGAAAACATTTTTCCTATCGCATCGTCACCATGGGCTTCACTAGTGATTTCTTCAGAGCCTACGTTGATGCGATGGAGGATGCGGGTATCCTCGAGGGCTTCTTCATCTTCGTGCTCTTCGTGTTCTTGATTTCGATGGTGTACAGCCTGCTGTTCGTAGCAGTGGTCCTCTTAGCCGTGGCCTTGTGCAATTTGTGTTCTGGCGCTGGGGCTGGTGCTGCGACGGTGGCGCAAGCGGCGCCGGAGGAGCCAGATGCGGCGGAGGGGCCAGCTGCGGTGGAGGAGCTTGTGGCGGCGGTGGAGCGGGCTGTGGTGGAGGAACCAGTTGTTCCGCCGGTGGCTGAGGTGGCAGATATTCCCGCTGGAGGTGAGCCGGCTGCTCGAGTCGTCTATCGCTGTCGCGCGACTCGCGACTCGGCTTTGGGTGAGCCAGGCTCCTCCTCCGGGGGCGTTCTGGGGCTCGAGAAGGAGTAGGAATCTCTGGGGTGCTGTTGCATCCGTGCTGAGTACTGGCAGTGTTCTTCGTAGGAGTAGAATTTGTATCCTCTGTTTCTCACTTCTGTACTGAACTTAGTTGATGTATCCACTTTGCTTCCTTGGATGGGATGATTTTTTTTTTTTTTAAAGAGACTCGGATCTCTGAATTTTCCTCAGCCGTAGTAGATCTGATCTTGCAGCACAGATAGGATGCAGAGGTACTAGAATAATCTTGCTCTAGTGAGAAAATATATTTTTAGGGAATAACACTGCATTATATGGTACCAACCATTTGCAGTGGTAGCATAACATTTCAATCATATAGGTTGAACACAATAACTAAAAAAAACACCCTACAAGAAGTCCTTCCGTGTTCCAGCGAGCATTGACTCCCAGCAAGCATTCTACGGCTTGCGAGGGTTACATCTCGTGGAGGGCTCGGGCCCTTTCTTTAACATGCGGGATGCACAAGGTTCATATTGGGTGAGGAACCTTGTGAAGAAGGCATGTAGGAGACCACACACAAAATAATTCGCATACTGCAAAATAGTCCCATTCTAAGTTTGCATTAATTCCTAGGGGGGGGGGGGGGTATATGCGTCTGGGGTCACATATACGGTTCCTGGTTTAAGTGATCTGTTGTTTCTTTTAAAATCTTTAACTGAAGAAAGAGCATGACATTCCATCAGGTGTCAACCAAGTGGTTAACAAGATGATAAGAACACCAAGTTTTTATTTCGGGCTGATTTGACATCAACCGGGGAACAGACAACAACTTTGCATTACAAGAAACACGAGAAAACAAACAACAAATAAACAACAGGCTAACAACTTGGTTGCTCCATACGCACAAACATACAAGCGCTGGTCAGGCTGACTGAACCTGGGGTCTATTCTGCCTGAGAGGTTCTAGGAGTCGGTGAAGCGCGGCCGAGACAAAGAGTGGTGTCCACATCTCCATCTTCCACGGGGTAGGGAACTACAGACACGCCTTCGGAGACTACACCTTGCTCCTGGGGTGGCTGCTGAACTCGGGCTAGGGCTTGCGTCACAGATGCATCAACACTATGGTCCAGCAAATCATCTAGGATCGACTGTCTTGCTTCCTGAGCTTGCCCACGGTGGGAGGTGGGTAGGTTCCTTGCTCGACTTAGTTCCAGGTGGGCTCGACCAAGGTGGCGCCTTGTAATTATGAGTTCCGCCATCAGGGAGTGGAAAAATCTTGTCATTGAGGCTCCGTAAGTAACCAGGGTGATTACGGCAGGGTCGACTTCCCTACCGATGGGAATTTGAGCAGGCTCCACTCCAAGCGGAGGAGTGACGGGAAGAAGTTGGAAAGCTCGACTCTGCGCCATCGCCGGTTCTGCATACCGGAGACGGACAAGGCCTTCCCAGGCTGCTACCTGGAGGGCTTGATCTAGAGTAGGCATGCTCCTACCATGGATCAAGTAGGCCTGACTTGTGCCCAACGGACACGAGTTGATGTGCACGTCGACTTGGAATTCACGCCCAGCAGGCGGGAGGGAGTTCTCTAACACCACATATCGGGGGCGAGCAGGGTTAGCAAGAATATGGCAGACGGCCTTCCAAAGCATCAGTGGAAACCCGCCATGATCTTCGGCAGTGGTTTCCAGAATGACCCTGGGGTTTGCCATTGGGTGGCTTAGGCTCGGGAGAAAGGATAAGAACACGGGATTCCTGCCTCAGGAGAGTTGGGTTGCTATGGACGGTGAGTGAGGGTGGATATAGATGGCAGATGGAACGGGACCTTATATAGGCTAGGTTGTGTCGGCTCCTTTCTATTGGAAGAACCTGGTGAGCGTCTCTCAGGTAGTGGGGACAAGTCTTACTGTACTCTACTGTGAACTGACGCCTGGCCATGCCGGTTAGGCAGGGATGGGTCAAATCCGTTGACTCACTGTAGGGGAACGTCACAAACAAACAATAAACACACAAGGTATATGTAGTATCGGTGTACGCCTAATACTCGTGATAGTGGGTAGTATACTAAAGTTCCCTAGGGGCCTTGGTTATAATTAGTTGACGAAGTCTCCATTTCATCACCTCGGGCTTCAGCTGGAATACTTGGGATTGGGGTTGCCACTGGAGTAGAATGGTTGACGTTGAATGAAAGTCTTCAGAAGTCTCTTGCTTTGTTGATATCGATGAGATTGGCATTTGTAGATCAACCACCTTGAATGTTGAATCTTCAAAATGGGGGCTTCTTCTCGTAGGTGTTAGCTAATTAGGCCTCCTTTGGGTTCATCGTCAAGTATTTTGAACAGGTACAAGAGAGTAGAAAAATTCTTGGAAAATCTTAAAATAGAAGGGTAAGACTCGGAAATATTTGAGAAGATTGAGAAGAGTGGGAGTCATTTTTGGACTTCCCTAGATAAAGATATATTTTTGGTATTAATATATTTTTAGCAAAATATTTTCCTTCATAACTAACGTCCATGCTAACTAAGGTCTGTTACAGTCAGGATGGCTCTGATACCAAGTCTGTGAGGACCCCGGATTAATTATCCGAGATACTCGTTATGCTTCCTGCAACAATCCCATGATCAGTGTGTTGTTGCACATAACTAGAGTTGGTATCACAGAACACCCACAAATACCGAATAAATGTACTTACGTGATTGAAGTCATAAGCTTCAACAGGAACTTGCAGCGGAATCACCAATCAACGTGGAGCCCAAGTCATTCGCCGTAACCCTACAGGCAGCTGACTGGGAAGCGCCCTAGTTCGCAAAGACGTCAGTGAACTCCTCGTCTCCAAACTGCTCCTTTCTGAAATCTGGCTAAGACAATAGCCAGGGACGAAACCAATATGAGTACATTTGATTGTACTCGCAAACTACCCCAACTTGAGCATGCACTAGTTTTGATAATCCTTCATAATACCTTTATTTTTAGAACAAAACATCTCTATACCTTTACTGAAAAGGGAAGAGTAGATCTTTTAATCTTGTTGAAGACAAAACATTTTGGAAGGTAATTTCTCAATATCTGGGTTGGAAACAACCCTTTTGGAAAGTAGTTTTCTCACCATTTTTGGTTGAAAAAGGTAAGAAGTCTTTTTAAACCTTTTTCTCGAAACTAAACCCTTTATTTAAAAAGGTAAGAATTCTCTTTCGAAACTTTTTCCTCGAAAATCACCGTCTTGTCCCTTCCTTTGAAACTTCCTGTTTTCTGATCATACCCCTTCATTTTCCTTTCAACTCAAAACTTTGAAAAACTTGCACATGGTCTTAGGACAGCCTTCCAACTGTCCATATCCGAGGACTCGGCTATTCGAATAGTTTTACACTCTGCAGAGGTAGCACGCTTTTCCCACACCCATCCGGTCACTCATCGTGTCAGCCACGTCCCGCCATACCAGAGGTATGCGAAGTTGAGTTCCCGGCCATAGCCTGTCCTTTGCTCATGCTAGTACAGGACCCTGCCTCTACGACACTTTCCATCGACACTTAAATCCTCAGAAACTAAGTGTGAGGACTCGTAGTTCTGTCCGGCGGACCCAAGGGAGCCCTTCAATCCTCTTCCTCCGACACGTTCATACCGGCTTCCGGTAGACTTCAATGAAGAGGACCCAGGTCAGGGGGTAGGTCCTCAGACCATCCCCTCATGGAACGAGGTTATCCTCGTTATTGAGGCATCCAGTACTAACACGAGCAAATTATATGACTACGCCCTTGCCCATATGTGGGTAAATGTGGTCGCACCGGTTATTGGCTGGTAGTCATGGTACAAAGACACAATGTGCATTTTTCGTAAACATCACCACACTTCCCTTCTCCACTTCCATACCGGCATCCCGGTATACCAGAATTTATCCAAGGATTTTCAAAGGAGTTTTGAATAAACAATGTTTTTCCCATCCTATAGTTTTATATAAACAAACTGATATTTCTACATAGAGTGGCAAAATAGTTTTTCATAAACTTTTGAAAAGGTTTTCACAATCATTTCCAATTTTCTTAGCAAAATACTTTTAACCAAAACTTGGGTGGTTCGTAATCCCACCAAAAGATTTTCATAGAAGACTTTTGGGGTAAAACAAATTCATTTTGAAATCGTTGTATACCATTGACACCTCTATATCGGGTGTCTCCATAATATACTTGTAATTTTTGGAAAAAAGGGTTTTCAAAATCATAGCTTTCGTGGCAAACACCACATAAATCAATTATGCTACTTATAGTAAAACAGGTAAATCAAAATAGATGTATATAGATGCAAGCTCAGTGAAGTAGCTTGCCTTGCTCAGCAAAGTTCTCGGGGTCTTGTTCCTGCTGATCAAAGTACTCCCCTTCCTCGAAGACTCCGGCAGCGTTTTCGTCTAACGTCAAACAAGCGATACAAACAATTACTATACTAACTCAAGCATCATCACAACATCACAATTGCTACACATAGCTACTGCACACATCAAGCAACACAAGGTGGTTTCAAATTGATTGAATTAAACTTTATTTAATTAATTTCAACTAAGGCAGAAACTAGTTGTACACTAATTAATTCACCATTTAATCTATGTTTGTCACAAAAATTCAAACTAAAATTCTATGGATAGCTACTGGTGTGTAGAAGATCACCCAATTGGTTTGGGATCATTTGGAGTTACAAAACTCCCTACACATCTGTTTTAGTTCAGAAGGGTTTTAAACAAGTTTTAGCTACCAAACAAATTTGGTTGCTCCAAAAATTAAATCCTTTTTGGGGTATCTAACCTTGGTTGAGTGTGACCTAACAAAATTGGTTTTAGACCAATTGGATCTACCAACAGTTCACACTAATTGTTTTAGTGCAGAAGGGTGCACTGAAGTTCAACCAAGGGCTAAGGATTTTACACTACCCAATTAATTCTACCAAAAATTGGGGAGCTAAAAGATCCTAAAGCAAGTCTACCAAAATTGGTTTCAAGTCAATTGGATTAATATAACTCCAGAAACAAATGGTTTGGTGTTTTAAACCTTCTGGAGCATTTTTATTAGTGCACTTTTATTATTTAATTAAATGAGATGAGACCACTTGGGTGAGTTAAAGAATTTTATAGGCTTTCCAGAACAGTTGGGTTTGATTTATTTGGACTCCTAGAACTCAAGTTATTGAATTTCCAATCTAGATCCAGTACTGAAAAGCAGTGGAATTTGGAAATTCTAAAACGCTGGAAAAGTTGAAATCCCTGACGGGTGGGGTCCACCAGTCAGCGACTAATTACGCGAACCGGTACGCTACCGTCGATTTCTAATCGAACGGCGCCTGGAGCTCGCGGTCATCGATGACCTCAGGCGGGCGGCGCCGCGGCTCCGGCGACGGCGAGATGCACGGGGAAGCTCACCTAGGGCTCGGGAGGCTGTGGAAAGAGGTGGATCGACGGCGGGGATCGTGGGGAACTCTCTGGGATGAGTTGTGCTTGCTGGGAGAGCTTCAGGCGGCGGCGACAAGCAACTCCTCCTCCGCGGCCGTGCTGCAACTCCGGCGATCCTTCTGCGCCTTGTCTGTGCACGAAACACGGGGAAACGGCGGCGGGTAAGTGCGAGGGTAATGGTGATGCTAGGATGGGCCAGAGAGGGGAGAGGGGAAGCGAGCAACGACCTGTCCGTGCTCGACCTCTTCCTCGACTCCGGCGAGAAATCGAGGACGCTCGAGGCGGCCTGGGCTTGCGGGGCAGTGTCACCGCTCTCCTAGCGGTGCACTGAGGGGTGGAGAGTGAGGGAGGGGTGCTGGAATGGGCGGTGGTGAGGTGTGGAGGCACGGGTGCGGTGGTCGTTTTATAGCCGAACCACGGCGTGCGGTGGACTGAGCGTAGGAGAGGTCTGGGAAGGGGGAAAGCACGCCATTGATGGCGGTGCTGCACGGCGACGACCGTAGGGTGTCTAGCTAGGGCGTAGGGGGTAGAGGGGTGCACGCGCGGCTGCGAGAGCGAGCTCGACACGGCACGGCGTCCATGGCGCGTCCGCGGAGTGGACGGATCGATTGGGGCTGCTGCAGGCCACGAGGGCCGACGGGGACGTGTCCCTGAGGTTGCTGGGTGGCAGAGGTGCGTCTGCGACGAGCCACGCGAGCTGGGGTGGCGTGGAGAAGAGGAACGGCGTCGGCGTCCACGCGCGGCCAGAGCTTGGCGAGCGTTGACATGGCGGCTGGCGCACGGCTCCTCAGGGCATCAGGGCGTGGTCACCTCCGTCCAGACGGGTGCGGTGAGGGTGAGAGGACGCAAGGGTGCAGGGCTGGGCCAGCGGGGTGCCTCCTCCGCACGATTTCGTCGACGGCCAGGGGTGGACAGCACGGTGGCGTGCGGACAGCGGCGGCCACGAGCAAAACAACCAAAGTGGCACGCTTCCAACTTGCTCTGGTGATCGAGGGGAGTGAGGGGAGAGTGTGGAGCAAGCAAGGGGATGCAGGGATCCACCAAATCAATCGATTTGATTTTGGTTTCGTGGAGTTGAGGATGAACACGGGCAGTGCCCACCACGTGCTCGATGAATCGTCTCAATGAAAATTAAATTCAATTTTCTTGAATTTAATTCCATACTTGATTCATAGGTATAGAGTAGGGATTTTTGGTATGATGCTAGAATTTATTGGATATGTGCAACATAGCACATTTTGTGGTTTTGAGAGAATAAAGAAAGAAATGAAATTTAAATTCAAGATTTTTAGAAATGTTTTTGGAGAGGGAAAAGAATGTAATAGCAAAGTGGGAGTGATTCTTATGTCACTCCACTGAATTTGGTTAGAAAGATAATATCAATTCTCTTTTGGAGAATTTTGTGACATTTGTCACCATGGTTTTATGTGTTGATGATACTCATGATTTTAGGTGTTGATCTTTTTATTTTGATTTCTTTTCTTTCTTCAGGTTCTTATTTAGCAAATAATCAACACAAGAAATCAATTTGGCAGGAATTAACAACCAACACTAGACAACCAGTTATAAGTTTTCAACCAAGTTTTTATCACTCAGATAAGTGGTGGGGTGGTGACCCAGTGTCACCCTGACAGGAGTAAGGTGGGAAAAACTCAATTCCCTATTTTGCTATTTTTTTCCAAAGAGGGTTGCTAAAATATATGGGCCACATAATTCCCACCTTTGTTGTTTTCCAAGGAAATGAAGATATGAGTTGAATAAGAGCTGCCAACACAAGGGAAACATCAAGATATAGATCTCCATACTTTTGGAAACACATAATTTTGGAAATACTTTTGTTTTCAAGAATAAGTATTTTGGTTGTGGGTACACAAAACATCCTTCGAAAATAAGTTGGTCCAAAAAGAGTAGAGAAGATATATGGAATATTTTGTTCTTGTCATGACATGATCACCAAGTTGAATATATTTTTATATTGGTTGGGTCTTGGATTTGCTAGTCAAACAACCCAAACAACAAGTCACACCAGTCCAAGCATAGCAACGGGAAGGAAAACACAATCATTAGCAAAACATTTCAAAAGTTTTTGTTGGTTCTGAAATTTGGGGTCTGGTAACACTAAGTTAATCTGGTTTCCAGAATTTGGGATGTTACATCAGGCCCTGCAGGAAAGGCCGAATCGGCCATTTTTCTGGGGTCAGGCCGAGCGCAGCGCAAGGGGTGCACGCGGGTGTACTCGTGGGAGATGTCGCGTCGCTTCGGGAACATGCGCCATTTATTCCCCTCACCGCCCACTCTCCCACTCACTCCACCCCCTCCAGTCGCTCCTCTACTCTCTCTCTCTCTCCGTCGGCGGTTGCATCATCGCCGGCACATTGAGAGCCCAACAGCGAGTATATATATTCGGCGGGAGAAGAAGGCCGACCATCGTCTTTCCCTCCGTGGGCATGCAGGAGCTTCGTCGGCACATCGAAATCTTGTCCATTGCTCTTGGCCACTTGGAAAAACACTTGCCAGAATTGCTCTATAGTGTTAGTCTATGTGAATGATGTGATGTATATTTGTATCGTACATTTATCAATTGTTGTTCTTAGTCTTGAGCCTTGAGTACCACAACATAATCCTAGTAGCATATTTTGTGTCATGTTATTCTCTTTTGTTGTATTTACTCTTGAATAATCGCAAGTTTAACCTCTCCCCTGCATATCTATGCTACCAAGTAAATAGAAGCGAATATGACGGACTCCGATGATGTATATGGACTGAATTCAGAGTGAGTTATTATCCATAGCTTTTTCTGATATGTGGTTTTGTCCTCACAACATAGAAACATTTGTTTCATCTGTGAGAGATACTTCTAGAACGAGAACCTGCCCGTGGCAGCATGGCTAGGAGGGTGGTTGTACCCCCAGCCCATCAGAGTTCAAACCCCAGGTTTGACGCTGGTGTTTCTCATTTAGGCGGAATATTCTTTAGTGAGAGGCGACGTTCCTGTCGACAGCGAGGCGCCCATGGTGACTTCGTCAATCTCAAGACCTAATCCGCCGGCTCAGTCTCTCAGAGGTGCTCATAGGGATAGGGTTGCATACGTGCGTTCATATGAGTGAGTGTATGCGCCTGCATATGAGCGTCCGCGTTGTACTGTGTTGAAAAAAACTTCTAGAACGTCCATTAATTTCTTGAGTCAGGGAGTGAATAGAGGTGTGGGTTTATGTTCTGCAGTTATGGAAAGGGATTGCATCATTTGAATTGTAGATGAGTATCTGGATTAAAGAATGCACGTCCCGTACATATTGAGGTAACAAGGGCCCATCCGGCCATCTTCACCTCGTTTTGTTTACATTGGCATTTTTTCTACCTCTGAAATACAGGGAGATGATGCCGCTGAAGGCACTCTCCAATTTCTGATAGTTTACACATGTCAGATATAAGCAAGAAAAGGCTACTGATGCATGGACGAGCTCCATGAACCGAAAAAAAAAACTGAGTAAGTTATTGGGCCAAACCATCGAGAGAGACCCGAGCGATTGGACGGTAGAAATCGCTCATCGGTACCGAGCAAGATGAGCCCCACAGGGTAGCAAGTCGACTGGGCTGCGCTCCAACGAACGGGCAGGCCGGGGCCGCCTCGTTTCCTCCTCGAACTCGATCGCGCACGCACGCCCAGTCCCCTCTCCCCTCTCTTGGACTCTCCTTGACTGAGGCGCTTCTTGCCTCGCCGCGCGCCGTCTTCCCGGCGAGCCACCGACCGCTTACCATTTCCCACCTCCGCCTCCTCCTTCCCTCACTCATCACCTCCCTCTGCTCCTGCGTCCCTCCGAACCAAGCAGCAGCTCGGCATCTAATCTAGCTCGAGGCTGCCGGCGCCGAGCCAGCGCTCACGGCGGCGCGTCTTCCTTGGCTCGGCCCCCACGTCCCTTCTATCCTCGCGGATTCGCCAGCCATCCACCTACCCCTCGTCCACTCCTCCACCGCGGTGGCGCCGCATCCGCCTGTCAGCACTTCTGCGTCGCCTCCGGCCACCGGCATATCAGGTGTTCGACACCATTCCCCTCAGGGGTTCTGTTATGTTCTTGGCCAGAAGACCATCTGGGTTGTCTAATATCAGCAGGCTCTGCGTTCTCCATACCGTTTCTTGGATACTCTCTTCGAGGCGGGCACGATTCAGTGGTGGCAGCAGCGACAATGCGACCGAGAATTCGCTTGGCCGGCTGTCGGAGCTCTTCCGGCCAGTCAGACTGGAAGTCAGCGGCGTCATCTTGCGGGCACTGGAACACGGTACGTGTTCGGAGTCGGTGGAGCTGGAGAGCCTCGACATCGAGCTGGACCCTTTTGTTGTCAACTTGGTGGTCCGAGGTTTGTCGGACTCGGAGACAGCGGTGCGGTTTTACCGGTGGGCAGAGTCGCGCCCAGGATTTGATCATAGCCAGTTTGCAATAGCGTACATTGTGAGCTTGCTGTTTATAGATGGCAATTTTGCTCTGCTGTCGGAGTTTCTGGGGACAGTGAGGAGCCAGGGGGTGGCATTGCATCGGTCTCTGTATCGGATCCTCTTGTCTGGCTATGTACGGGCTGGCAAGTTCGATTTGGTCATAGAGACGTTTGATGAGATGGTGACGTCCGGTTGCCATGAGTTTGGGGTTGATTACAATAGGTACATAGGTGTCCTGATTAAGAATTGTTGCTTTGATTTGGTGGAGAAGTACTATGGCATGGCGCTCGAGAAAGGTTTTTGCCTGACTCCGTTCACTTACTCGAGGTGGATCTCTGCATTGTGTCAATCGAACAGGATTGAGCTTGTACAGGAGCTTCTGGCTGACATGGATAGGTTTGGATGTTCTCCAGATATTTGGGCTTGTAACATATACGTCGATTGTTTGTGTAAACAGAACAGGTTACATGATGCATTGCAGATGGTAGAGAAGATGCGGGGGAAAGGAACCAGCCCAGATGTTGTGACTTACACAACAGTTGTTGGCTGCTTATGTAACAATAAGCGGTTCTCGGAAGCAGTTGGGCTTTGGGAAGAGATGCTGAAGAGGGGCCTTAAACCTGATGTTGTTGCCTGTGGTGCACTGATCTTTGGGTTGTGCAAGAGTAGCAAGGTTGATGAGGCTTTTGATCTCGCATCCAGAATGTTAAGTCTGAACATAGAACTGAGTGTCTCAATATACAACGCCCTAATAAGTGGCTTCTGGAGAGCTGGGAGCACTGATAAAGCCTACAACATCATATCCTTCATGCGGGCAAACGGGTGTGAGCCAGATGTTGTTACCTATAATATCCTTTTGAATCATTACTGCACTGAAGGCATGATGGTTAAAGCTCAAAAAATGATAACAAAGATGGAAACGAGCGGTGTAAATCCTGACCGGTACAGTTATAATCAGCTGTTAAAAGGACTCTGCAAAACTGATCAACTGGACAAGGCATTTGCTTTCGTTTCAGATCATATGGAAGTTGGTGGCTTCTGTGATGTTGTATCCTGTAACATACTGATTGATGCATTTTGCAAGGCCAAAAAGTTAAAATCTGCGTTGGAGCTGTTCAAGGAAATGGGTTATAAGGGAATGCAAGCTGATGCTGTGACATATGGAACTCTGATCAATGGCCTTTTCAGTGTAGGATATTACAATCTAGCTGATGAACTTTTTGAGCAGATGGTGAAGGCACAGATTGACCCTAATGTTAATCTGTACAATATTATGCTTCATCACCTGTGTAAGGTTGGTCATTTCAAACGTGCTCAGAAAATATTCTCGCATATGATTGAGAAGGAAATCCTACCTGACACTGTTACTTATAACACACTCATATATTGGCTTGGGAAAAGGTCAAGAGCAACTGAAGCCCTTGATCTGTTCAAGGAAATGAGGACAAGGGGAGTAGAGCCAGATAGCTTGACATTCAAGTATTTGATCAGCGGTCTCCTTGACGAGGGGAAATCTACGCTAGCTTATGAGGTATGGGAATATATGATGGAGAATGGTATCATTCTTGACAGAGAAGTTTCTGAAAGGTTGATAGGTGTGCTTAAATCGAAGAACAAGTAACAGCCAAGTTCTAGGAGAGGTTTAGGCACTAGAAGCTTTCCTGCCTCTGACGCCTATCTGCACCTACCTCCAGAGCTTCAGTAGTTGATTCTAAGCTCGCTACATTGCAGTTGCACACAATTTTGCTGCCCTCCTCTCGCCCATTCCCATGGCAGACGTGCAAAAGTAGCAATGGACAAGGTAATCCTCTCTTTCACCATTTATGGGCATTTTGCTAGATTTTTTTATGTAAACAGCAGGCATTTAATTGTGAAGCAAAGTCAATGCCGTTGAACAAGTCCTGCAATGTTTTTTCAGAGCTAGAGAGCCAAGATTCTTGTTATAGTAGATAAGAATCTTCCGATGCTAGCTGAAGAAATACATCTGGTAAACACTGCCAAAAGCAATGTAAGGTAGTAATAGTTTTCTAATTTCTTATTTGATTTAAGTTGGTTCGTGCCTAAATTTTTAGATCTCTTATACATACATATTGTCCAATGCACTGTTAACACTTCTCTGAAATCACAGGTGTGGTCTCGAATGCGTCTAAGGCTGTATTAGTTTGGCCCCATGCTCTCAACTTTTCAGGAGAAAATCTGCAAGGTGGCTGACTTCAGCAGACAATATAATCTTAAGGTACATTTTGACTTCTGGCGTTATTTTCGATTCAAATTTAATTGTCTACAGTGAGGGTGTGTTCGGTTTGAGAACCAAATGGAATGGAATGTCATGATTCCATTCCCAGGGAACGGGTCGGTTCCATTCCCATGTTCGGTTGTAGAATTAGGTGGAATGGGATGATTCCATTTTAGTGTTCGGTTGGAGAGATGGAAGGGAATGGATTCGGTTCAGCTCACCTCTTACATAGAAATGGTGAGACTACCCCTCACAGATGTATACGTATAATCTGTCAATATAGAATCAAGAATCATCAACTATGGATTCAGTTCAACACAACCTGTAAAGGAACAATTCCTGTAAAATTTCTAAGCAATTCATATCAAAGAAAAACTCCCGTAAAATACGGGAGATCAGGCTTCAGCAGCGCGGGGCAGCCGGAGAGCACGCTCTGTAGGGCGGCCTCGGAAAGGCTGGTTTCTGACAGGGTGAGCTCGGTGAGGCGGGCGGCGGCTGCGGCGGAGGCCCCGGCGTCGGTGAGGCGGCACTTGCCAAGGGCGAGCACCTCGAGGGTGGGGGAGACGAGGAGCGGGTCGGCGCACGCCTCGTGGCACCACTCGGGCGAGCAGCGGAGGGATACCTCGCGGGCGCCCTGGCGGCGAGGTCCCGGAACCAGGCCTCAGCCGCGGAGACGCGGCCGCGGAAGGTTGTGCGGGAGAGGCGGAAGAGCGCGACGGGCCCGCGAGGGCGCGGGTGACGGCGTCGGCGTGCGCCGTCCAGGGCTCGATTGAAGGTGCGTTGCGGCGTGCGGGGGCGGGGAGCTCGAGGTCGTCGAGGCGGAGGGGGGTCGCGAGCCACGCGTCGCGGAAGCGGGTGGAGAGGGCGACGGTGCGGGCCGCCTCTGCGGTGCCGAGGCGGGAGAGGATGTCCGAGAGGAGGACTTCCGGTAGCTCGCTGATGTAGTCCTCGCCGCCGTTGCGCGGTAGCGCGAGCGCCGCTGCCATCTCGCCGGCGTTCGCCGTCGTTCGCCTGGTAGCCTCCAGAAAAAGGAGGACGAGAGGTGAGAGTAGGCTTTATTTTTTCGTTAACTGGGCTCGGAATCAAGTGATTCCACCGATTCGGTGGAACGACCCAATTCAGCATATCGGACGAATATTCGTTTCGGGGGAACGAGTGGGTTCTGGTTCTGCTCCCTACCGAACGCAAGAATTAGCTCAAGGAACGGGTCCAACCCATTATATTCCATCTGGTGACGCAAACCGAACACACCCTTAAATAGAACATTTGATAATAAAGCTGTCGAGTTGTAAATTTTACCTCAATACCTCATCACTATATCACAATACAAATACATGTTATATGTAGCTAAATTTACTCTTATGGAAGTTGCAACATCAGGTGCATCACCATCACATATGTTATTAGCAGCTAGGTTTCCAGGAATGTAAGTTTCAAAGCTTTAAAACATGGATCAGGTGCATCACATATGTGCTATATACATCCTCCTACACTAGTATGAATTCACACTCCAGTGTTCTTTTGTATCTTGTTGTTCTGAATGTAAAATATGATCACAGAACAGAAACAATAGCTTGTTTCAGTAATATGAGCTTCTCTGCACATGTAGAGGCTATATTCAGTAAGCAACTGCAAATGGTTTCATCTACATCCTTTAGGAGTTCTAGGGTGGGAACAGTGAATACTTTAACAGTAAAGCATTTTGAGGATAGTCTGATATCATCCATTGACAGGTTGGTACCTTTGGGGCAGTCAATAGTGTTATTCACGGCTGTACATATAGCACAGTGGCAGTAGTAGAGGAAGGGCTTGTGAGGAGGATATTTGGAAGGCGGTTTGGAAACTAGAATGCCGGAAATGGCAACCAGCTGCCAATGGACACCACCACTTTGCTATGATGATCAACCTGGATGGTGCGTTTGTTGCAGAACCCATGGTAGGCAGTTGGGTTTCCGTGTGCAGGAGATCTAAATTTTGCGGCAGCTGGATCTATTCAGCATGCCAAAGGAGCACTTCAGGCTGTGCATGTATTCGTTTCATATCCTCATTTCCTCGTGTGCCGCTTTTCAAAACTGTGTAGATCCTGGAACCTGATGATGCCATATGTTTGAAGATCGCCCAACTTGTGCTTGTTTTTTTCCCGGCACCGAAAGGACGTAGAATTTGTAATCAAATTGTAGCCCCCCTGTGGGGTTGAGGGTTTTGCCTCTTCATTTTTCTCAGTTTTGATACAGGAATAGAAACCTGCAGTAGGCAGTAGCTGCTGGCAAGCAGTCAATTAGAGTTTTGTGGTACTAGTGCTATAGGCCTAGAGCCTAGTGTGATGTTGTACTATATGTACATGTACAGTATCGTCCCTTCAACAAGCATACACATACATGAACCAGTATCCTTGATTTCTGCTGTGTTATTATTTCAGGTTCCATCATTTTTGTGTTAAATTTTCAGAAGTTGATTAACACTCATTGATGTGTGCTATCTCTATCTCGTCTCTTCTTTTAACAAGTTTCTGTGTAGACATGAGATTGTGAGCGCTGGGCGGCAGCCGGCAGGAGTGGCATGGCTAGACAGGGCAGGATGTTTCTCAGTCAGGGACGGACGATAGGCTGGGGACACGAGCTGCCCAGCCAAGGAAACACCTGCACCTTGTCGTGTCGGACGGGCTCCAGTAGCTTATCTGAGCTCGTTTGTTGGCCGGCCGGTTGGCTACTAATCTTAGCTGTCAAGCGCGTGTTGAGGACTTGACTGTACTTGTCACCGTCCAAATCTTTCTTGGTCGACACTCGTTTTTAACAATTTATTATTTCTGAAAGCTGCTGGATACTCAACAGCTCGACGGAGAGTGACGTCGCCGTTTTTCGACGGGTAAGACGCGTACGTCTCTGTGTTGTTTTCATGGCCTAGTATTTATAACCGGTCACACCACCTCCGTTAATCCAAAGAAACAGGTGACACCAACTGCTGCTGCACCGGCCATGATCAAATACTACTGTACTTTTTTTTTTTTGCGGGAAAATACTACTGTACTTTAATAGCCAGCAGTTGAGTAACAACAAAAGTTGGTTGGGAATCTGGTCTACTCGTTCCACGCAGCGCAGGCTGAGGTACCTACGTGGACGTCTACGCTCAACTTACACTCTTAATTAAGAATTACACCGCTAATTCGCATGCACAGTCATTACATTATTCTTATGAAGTGAACTCATAATTTGTTCCATTGGACCGACCACATACTCAGCTAATCAAATCTTCTCGTGATAGCTTCGCCCACATGGACTATGTTGACGGCTAGTTAGCTGACCCACAAAAGATTTACATAATCCGTCCCTTGGCTATGATCACATGAACCTTCGATTGTGATTTTTCTTTTCTTTTTCGCGAGACTTGGATTATGATGATTTAGTTATGTTGATTAGACAGAAAATGAAGGGGAAGAAAGGAAATATAATCAATTTGCGCCTCGCGAGAGTCGGTTGAAGTAGCTAGCTCTATCCGGATTTCCCACCTCTGGTAGAACCGACCAACTTTAATAGGATAATTTGGACTGAATCTCTCGCTGTTATCCGGATAGCTAGCCAAATCGCGTGATTGTCGCTTCCTGCCCATGTATTATTACATGCCAACTAATGCAGTAGCATATACCATGCGGTCATGCGGAAGAATATACCGTCCATTAACTGATCGACAAGTCATGCGGTAAAATGGACAGCAACAATTCTCAAGTTAACGCCCCAAATCACTTCTTACCATTATTAATACGTACTAGAAAAAATAATCAGGACAGTCAAATCTTTTTTCTGCGAAAATCCGGATAGTCAAATCATTTATTACCATGTAGGAGTACCGGCTAGCGTCATCCATGGGTTACCATTTGACATGCACGTCTCGATTCTCGAACAAGGCAGACCATCTTCTAAATCTAAATATCACACATAATCGAGACGTCTATATATAAATCCAAGCAAATCCGAATTTTCAGAAAATATCGAGCCCGGTAAATCCGCACAAAGATCAAAAGCGGAAGCTTCGTTAACATGGATATATCAAAATCAGCGGGTAGTCGATCGAGAAAGCCATGTTCGACGTTCCAATCGAGATAATTTTCTTTTATGACCTTTCCATTTCTTGCTAACTGCTCGACCCCACATGCACATACGCACTACGCACGCCTATATAACGCTCCAGCTAGCTGCATAACCCATACACCATCACACAACAACAACACACAAGGATCTGACTTAGATTTGTCTCTCATCCATCCAACCATCTCTGCAAGCAAGAAAAAAGGAGATCGGTAGAGCAATGGCTCCGACGATGGCTGTCAAGCGTGTTGCCGCGAAGGAGGCGCCGGCGAAGGGAGCGTACGTGACGTTCCTGGCCGGCTCCGGCGACTACTGGAAGGGCGTGGTGGGCCTCGCCAAGGGCCTCCGCGCCGTCAAGTCGGCGTATCCGTTGGTGGTCGCCGTGCTCCCCGACGTCCCTGAGGACCACCGCCGCACGCTGCTCGACCAGGGCTGCATCGTCCGTGAGATCGTGCCCGTGTACCCGCCGGAGAGCCAGACACAGTTCGCCATGGCCTACTATGTCATCAACTACTCCAAGCTTCGCATCTGGGAGGTACTTACTTACTGCTAGTCGATTTCTTGTTCTGTTCCTTCTTGGAATGATAGATGTTGATCGGTTCATTGATCTTCTTGGAATGATATATGTTTATGGTGTAGTTCGTGGAGTATGAGAGGATGGTCTATCTGGACGCGGACATCCAGGTGTTCGACAACATCGACTACCTCTTCGACCTGGAGGCAGGCAGCTTCTACGCCGTCAAGGACTGTTTCTGCGAGAAGACGTGGAGCCACACGCCGCAGTACAAGATCGGCTACTGCCAGCAGTGCCCGGACAAGGTCGCGTGGCCGGAGCATGAACTCGGCATGCCCCCACCGCCGCTCTACTTCAACGCTGGCATGTTCGTGCACGAGCCTAGTATGGCCACCGCCAAAGCCCTCCTGGAGAAGCTCGTCGTCACCGACCCGACCCCGTTCGCCGAGCAGGACTTTCTGAACATGTTCTTCGGGGACGTGTACAAGCCCATCTCGAACGTGCACAACCTGGTGCTGGCCATGCTGTGGAGGCACCCCGAGAACGTCGAGCTCAGCAAGGTCAAGGTCGTCCACTACTGCGCCGCGGTACGTCCTCGATCGTCCTTGTCACCTATCTGACTATTTCAGGCCGTGCACAAATTAATCATTAGTTTATCTTATGATATGAATCTTAAATATGATTGTTGTTTCCTTGCCATTCATATGCAGGGTTCTAAGCCATGGAGGTTCACCGGGGAGGAGGCGAACGTGGACAGGGAGGACATCAAGATGCTGGTCAAGAAATGGTGGGACATCTACAACGATGACAGCCTCGACTACAAGGGTGATGTCGCCAACGAGGCCACCCCCATGCGTGCGGCTCTGTCCAAGGCCGGCGCCGTCATGTACTTCCCGGCGCCCTCCGCCGCGTAGGCCTGTGCCATGCATGCCGGCCGGCGTTGACGTACTCTCGGCTGGTTTGGCGCTCAATCAGGCGCCATAGTTAATACCAGAAAATCCGCAATTAGGGTTTTCGGCGAAGTATCGTCGATTAAGGATCGATCTACACGTTTTGGTGTTGTAGATCGACATTATAGTGTGCTTTTTTTACAAGAATATTTGTAAAGACGTACGTGCATGCTCATGGTTTGTCTAACTATGGATCTACCTGCTGCTTAGTCTCGTATATGGCTGAGACATTCTGGAAACTAATCATATAAGTTGAAAATTTTCCTATTATCTTTGCCGTTTGGTCTCCCAAAGTTTTCCTTGTAACAAATCAGGGTACCGTGTGCGTGTTGTCGAAGTTTGGAGCGGAACCAATACCTCGTTAGAGACTTGGGCTTCGTGTTATATAAGGCAAGAAAAACCCTTGCCGTGGTATTACATTGGGTACGTCTCGGAGCGGTGTACTACACCGTATCCGCTACATACAAATACATAAAGCACTTTTAACAGCCTCCCTTAATCTAAGCTTGGTACAAGATTTAGATTACGCCTAAACTCATGAAGTTTTCTAACAGGAAGAGTCTTCGTAAAACCATCAGCAACTTGATCTTTGGTTGAAATAAACTTGATATCTAACCTTTAAATTGCCACTCGTTCTCGAACAAAGTGAAAATCATTCTCAATGTGTTTAGTGCGTGCATGAAACACTGGATTTGCAGATAAATATGTTGCACCAAGATTATCACACCATAAGCATGGTCTTTCTTTTAACTCAACTCCAAGCTCACTCAGAAGAGCTTCAACCCATATTATTTCTGTTGTAGCATTTGCTAAGGCTTTATACTCAGCTTCTGTACTCGAACGTGAAACTGTCGCTTGCTTTCTAGCACTCCAAGAAATCAAATTTGGTCCTATAAATATTGCAAATCCACCAGTGTAACGTCTGTCATCAGGACAACCAGCCCAATCTGCATCTGAAAAAGCACTCAAAAGTGTGGAGGTGGATGGCTGAAATGTTATACCAAGTTTGATTGTTGCCTTGACATATCTCAAAATTCTCTTGACAGCTGTCCAATGAGCCGTTGTAGGAGCATGTAGATATTGGCAAACTTTATTGACAGAAAACGACAAGTCTGGCCGTGTAAGAGTAAGATATTGTAAAGCACCAACTATACTACGATATCTTGTACTATTTTCTGAATCAAGAGGATCCCCTTCACCAAGAGAGAGAGGATCAGTCGAGGAAAGGGGTGTAGGTGCCGACTTACATTGATGCATGCCAACCTTCTCAAGTAATTCCGAAGCATATTTTTCCTGTGTCAAGAGCAAACCATCTTGTATTTTCTTCACTTCAATACCCAAAAAGAAGCGCAACTCACCAAGATCCTTAATGGCAAAGTTTTCATTGAGATCTCGAAGTAAAGCAGAAATAGCTTGATCTGAGGAGCTTGTTACTATAATGTCATCAACATAAATCAAAACAAACATGCTGATACCTGCCTTTTGAAAAAGAAACAGGGATGTATCTGCCTTTGATGGTATGAAACCAAGATCATGTAACTTGGAACTGAGACGAGAGTACCATGCTCGTGGAGCCTGTTTCAATCCATACAAAGCCTTATCAAGCTTGCAAATATAATTTGGAACATTGGGATTTTCAAAACTTGGTGGTTGTTTCATGTAAACCTCCTCTTTCAGAACACCATGTAAAAATGCGTTCTTGACATCTAGCTGCCGCAACTTCCATCCTCTAGAAACTGAGATAGATAATACAGTTCTAATAGTAGCTGCTTTAACAACTGGACTAAAGGTATCTTCATAATCAATGCCATACCTTTGCTTAAAACATTTTGCAACAAGACGAGCTTTATACCTGTCAATTGTACCATCTGCACGTTTCTTGATACGATATACCCACTTGCAATCAATCAAGTTTTTGCTTTTGCTTGGTGGAACAAGATGCCACGTTTTATTTTTCATCAAGGCATCATGCTCTTCTTCCATTGCAGCCCGCCAGTTTTCATCATCAAGTGCCTCAGCCAAATTATTTGGTTCTCCTGTAGATGTGAGCATACTATACTTAACAGTACCTTTTTTAACTTCATATCTTACCGTGCCATCCTTGAATTTTTTCAGATGTGTAATCCCTTGTTGAAGGCGAGTGCGCACCCCAACCACAGGAGGTGCACCAGAAGCGGACTGCACAGAGGATCCTGCTGGAGAATCTCCATCCGCTGCAGCAGAACCAGTCGGGGCAGGAGAGGATGGCGACGACGTGTCGTCTTCTGGCTGGGTGTCGTCATCTGGCTGGGAGCTTCCGTCCGCAGACGCTGTCGAGGCTGGGGACAGCGAGGGCGACGTGGCGCCGGCTGACTGGTGCGCGACATGATCAGGCGACGAGGACCGCATCCTGCTGCGTGTCGTGGAGCGCGCACTGCTGCGCGACGCGGACTCGCCATCATTACCATCATGTGCATGCAGGGGGACCCGGCAGGAGAACTCGACATGTCCGCGAGGGGCGATTGGCCAACATGTGCATGCACTGGGGACCCGACAGGGGAATCTTCAGGGGTATTTTCCTCGGGATCGGAAGGCTCGTGATCCAAGCCGACGGAATCTTCAGCAGAATCAGCTGTGGAACTGTTGGTTTCATCATTTTGCACAGAATTTTGTCCTGCTTCGTGTGACTGCGTTTCTTCACTGTTTTCAGCAGAATTTTCACTGCTATCTTCATCTCCAGACGTAGTATCATCAGAAACATCATGCTGAGAGTTTTCCTGGCCATGATTAGCAACAATAGGAATGATAGGTAATGGCATATGATCATCAAGTTGTACATCCCCATGAGTAGATGAATGTGAATTTGTGGGTAATAAGAGAATGTCATCACGAAGACATCTACCAGCATTTGGATGTAATGCAGCAAACGGAAACACATTTTCATCAAATACAACATCTCTAGAAACATAGACACGTCTAGTGGAGACATCCAAACATTTTACTCCTTTATGAAGAGGGCTATAACCCAAGAACACACAACGTTTGGAACGATATGCAAGCTTTCTTTTGTTGTAAGGACGGAGATTGGGCCAACATGCACAGCCAAATATTCTAAGGGAATCATAATTAGGTTTAGTGTGGAGGAGACGCTCTACAGGAGTTTCAAAATCAATTACTTTGCTAGGAAGTAAGTTGATAAGAAAAGTGGCTGTAAGAAAGGCTTCATCCCAAAATTTCAAGGGCATGGAGGCATGTGCAAGCAAGGCAAGACCAACCTCAACAATATGACGATGTTTGCGCTCCGCAGAGCCATTTTGCTGGTGAGCATGCGGACATGAAACATGATGTGTGATACCAATTTTTTGAAAGAAGCCATTAAGTTTTTCATACTCACCACCCCAATCAGTTTGCATGGTGATTATTTTGCGACCAAATTTGCGCTCAACAAAGGCTTGAAAATTGAGGAAAACTTGATAAACATCAGATTGCTTCTTGAGCAAATAGATCCATGTAAATTTACTGAAATCATCGATAAAGCTTACATAATATAGGTGTTTGCCAACAGAGGCGGGTGCTGGATCCCATACATCAGAAAAAACTTGTTCCAAAGGAACTGTAGAAACACTAGATGAAACGGGATATGGCAACTGATGACTCTTAGCTAGTTGGCAAGAATCACATATGTAAGAATTTATTTCTGGAGTATACGAAAGCTGGTTTTTCCTAAGGATTTGCTGCACCACAAACGAGGAAGGATGCCCTAAACGACGATGCCATGTAGAGGATGATGGCTTTATTGTGACGAAAACTTGCTTGGAAGGCCCGGTAGACAAAGACACTAGCGGGTAGAGACCACCATGGCACGGCCCCTCAAGAAGATTTCTTCGCGTGGCTTGGTCCTTAATCAAAAAGAAATTTGGATGAAATTCAATGAACACATCATTATCACGTGTAAGCTTATGAACGGAAAGAAGGTTTTTTGATGCATTAGGGACATGAAGGATGTTATTTAGATGCAAAGTACTATGGGGAGTATGCAACATTGAGTGACCAATATGACTTATGAACATACCATTACCATCAGCCGTGTGCACGCGATCGCGTCCCTTGTACTTCTCATGCGTGGTGAGCTTGCTCAGCTCACTTGTGATGTGGTCCGTAGCACCGCTGTCAGGGTACCAGTTTGTGTCAACTCCATAGGAGGCCACATTTGCCCTCTTGTCATCTCGACCAGCATCATCATCGGAATCAGATTTTGAGCCGTCCTTGAAGCGCCACCAACAATCGGAGGCGGGATGACCATGTATCTTACATATTTGGCAAGTAACATCCACAAAGGGTGTGGGTGCCAGACCATGTCCACGGCGGCGCCATCCATCATCACGGCGATGCCCAGTGTCGCGCCGGTCTTCATGGCGTCCATCCCTATCATCACGGCGCCTATCACGCCGGTCATCACGGCCTCCATCACGGTCATCACATCGCCCACGGTACTGGTCATCACGTCGCCCACGGTACTGGTCATTGCGCCCATCACGGCGTCGATCAGAGTCATAGCGATCATTCCGGCCGCGGTCAGAGTCATAGCGATCATACCGGCCGCGGTCTGGAGAGCGCCCACGGTCACGGTAGTCACGATCTGCAGAGCGCCCACGGTCACCACGTGTGCGCGAATCACGTCCAGCATCACGGCCACGCGCAGCGGCGTTGGCCGAGGAGACGAAGCCTGCGTCCTGTCCAGATCCAGCGAGCATGTCCTGCCTCATATCATATGCACAGATCTGGGCGTATAGGTCATCAAGTGTGGTGGATGGATTTCCATTGACAGCGGACACCACCGAGTTGTAGGAACCGTCTAGGCCATTGAGAATATAGCCCACCATCTCATCTTCATCAACCGGCTTGCCCATGGCAGCTAGCTCACTCGAGAAGCTTTTCATCTCGGCAAAGTATTGAGAGGCAGTTTTGTCAGTTTTCTTTGTGCTCTGGAGCGCCCCCTTCAGCTGATTGATCTTGGACCAAGAGGAAGCGTTGAACATCTTCGTGATAACAGCCCACACGCCGGCGGTGGTGTCAACACCGACCACATGAGCAACGATTTCCGGTGACAGTGAATTGACAATCCACGAGAGCACCGTCTGATCCCGAGTGACCCATGCAAGATAGGCAGGGTTAGGGACTTGGATCTTCTTGTTGTTTTCATCTTCAACCTCCAGATGCTTCACCGGCGCAATGTCCGTACCGTCAAGGAGCTCGAGGACATGGGCACCGCGCAAGGCTGGGTAGACCAAGGTCTTCCAGAAAAGGAAATTCGACCGGGTCAGTTGTTGGGAGGGAGGGGCCCCGAGAGCAGCAGCCAGGCTCGTCGTCGCTGAGGAGGAGGAAGCCATGGGCCCGGCGGGGAGCTTTCCGATCAAGGATCGTGATCTGGTTGTGTTTTCCGATCAGGGATCGTGGCTTTCCGATCAAGGATCGTGGTCTGGTTGTGTTTTCTGATCAGGGATCGTGGTCTGGTTTTCTGGGTTTTCGAGGAGAGGTTCGGCGGCGGCTAGGTCATGGAGAGGAGAGCTCTGATACCATGTCGAAGTTTGGAGCGGAACCAATACCTCGTTAGAGGCTTGGGCTTCGTGTTATATAAGGCAAGAAAAACCCTTGCCGTGGTATTACATTGGGTACGTCTCGGAACGGTGTACTACACCGTATCCGCTACGTACAAATACATAAAGCACTTTTAACACGTGTGTTTATAGGAGTGAGCGTATTCATGTATACGTGAGTGTATGCGGTCTGTTGAGTCGAGACAAGTGAAATATCCGGCCAAAACGGAGATCTGGACGACGACTGCTTGGCCCAGTAGCGAGGCGCCGTGTTGTTCCACGTCCAGCCATGGGCCATGATTCTTGAGTTAGGGCCCGGACGATGCGGGTGGCCGGTGCGACATATACTCTATACTTCGGCCTCGCTATCGGTCAAAGTCGTACGGCCGTTGCCAGCTAGCGGACGTCGTCGACGTGACATCCCACGTGGGCAAACATAGAAGCCTGCGGTGACTAAGTACCCTTATCCAGAACAAGCACTGACACGTATGACAGTCACTGCTTGGGATACGTGCTGGAAGTTTGGAGCATGACCAAAGCATTTTGTTTAATTTAATTCAGAATCACCCGTATGAAGATCGTCATCGTCATCGATCAAACTGGCTCTAGCTGCTGGGATATTGGCATATGCCTGCAGCTCAGCCTGCTCAGGTCACAGCGGCACATTGCAGCCCCCAGACAATTAATGTCGACCGGAAGTTTCAGCCGCCGCCGGCCGGCCGGCGACCACACTGGAGTTGCAGCGTGGCATGCACACGCGTACGTACGTGAGCACGAGCTAGGCCGGGCCGGCACATGCATGAATCGAGAAGATCGGTGCTGTTCGTCAACACTGCCTTGCTCCCTGCGAGCCACGGCGCGGGTGCCATTACAAGTGTCGTTAGCCTCCGGACGAGGGCGGCCGATCGAGCAAACGCAAGCTGCTTCGAGATCGGGCTAGGTGACCAAATTAACCAGCCAAAGTTGCATCCACGCGTCTCGTAGCCAGTGTGCACACGTGTAGATAGGTAGATGGAGTTTTTTTTTAAATCAAAAACAACATCATTCTTGTATAGCCACAATGACCACAACATAAGCTTGTTGTTGAATATATAAGAAATTTAATAATTGATTTAATTCGTGAAACAGTAAACAGTTCATGACTAGAATAATCCGAATTAAACTAATCATGCGATCTACTAAAATAGTAGACAAACAGAACGAATCTATGAGATATATTAGAAACAGAAACTCTAGTATAGTCTGAAACAGAGATGACAAGAGATCATACGGTGCAGCAGCAATAGAACCGTTGGCGTTCACGTTGTCATCGATGAAGAGTTTGCTGAGGTCGGGGAAGAAGTCGTCGTTGGGAAAGTAGTCGTCGTCAGTAGTCGCGCGAGTGCGCTCCAAAAACCTGATCACCCCTCTCCCGTATAGGATCACAAGAGGCGGGGTTTCGAAGGCCTACTGTCCCTTCAACCGATGCACGTCGGAAGACAGGATGGAGAAGACTTGAAAGACGACGACGTAAAGTTTTGAAACGGTGGGAGACCATATAACGAGGAGGCACAAACGGGCCAAGGATTTATTATCCTAATGTCCAAATTTTATTGTGTGTCCTTTAGAGAGAGAGGGGTTACCCCTCTTTATATAGTCAAACGAAGGGGCAGACTTCTCTAAGCTAGCACCGTGGGATTAAAGTTAAGTCTCAACTCTTGCCTTGCACTAATGGGCTAAGTGGGCCTCTAGGTTTTATATGGCCTGGCCTGACTTTCAGATTTTAGTTGGGCTTTAGACATGGTCCAAATACAAAATCCCAACACTCTTGTCACTCCCACGAGGATATGTTTTGAATTGAAGGAATTCCCCCTAGACAATTGTCAAACACATTTGCAACAAACTAGATTGATAAATGACACATTGAATAATAGACCAAGACGCAATTTTTTATTCAAAAAAATATTTGCTTCATTTTTTTTCTTGAAGGCAAAAATACATTTGTTTATATAACAATGCAAATTCCGCTTTGCAAGACCGTCTTCTATCAAGATAGCACCCCGTCTTAGAACTTAGATACAAGGGTTGGACCACCCGGCACTAAAAGGACGTGGAATTTGTAATCAAATTGTTGCCCCCTGTAGGGTTGAGGGTCTTGCCTATTCATTTATCTCAGTTTTGATACAGGAATAGACCTCCGCAGTAGGCGGTAGCTGCTGACAAGTAGTCGAGTTTTGTAGGCCTAGCGCCGACTGATGTTGTATCTGTACATGTAGAATAGCATCCCGTAAACAAGCATACACATACACGAACCAAATCCGTCCGGGTTTTGCCATGTTGTTTCAGGTTCCTTCATTTCTTCTGTTAATTTTTCAAAAGTTGATTATTGTTCATTAATGTGTGCATTGTCGTTTCTCCTTTTTAGAAGTTTCTGTGTAGTGTAGCACACACGCCGACACGCGCGAGCGCCGGCCACGACTCCACGAGGCGTCGACAAACTTGAAAAATCAGATTTTTGCCAAAAAGAATCACCTCAACGAGTGAATCGTCAGAAAAAACCACCTACCAAAAAAATTGTCAAAAAGTACCGCCTACCGCCACCGGCACGTCCCTCTCCATGTTGATCAATGAACAGTTCCGTGATCGATGAACAGTGCACCGTTTTGTAGTGCATAGAGTTAGCTACGAATATTTGTCGGATTTCTCTTTTTTGCTGAGCCCAAAATATGAAGTTTTTTGCGGTGAAATTTTTGCACAATCGTAGTGCATAGAGTTAGCTACATCCAGATATTTTTTTCGAATTTTTTGAGATGTTTTAAAAGAATTCAAAACGGGCTACGTAGCGCCCGAAAGCGGATGCATGCACGGCGTGCCGCCGTGGGCCGTGGCGGCCTTCGCCACGTGTCGCTTGGCCAGCATGCCGCCACAGTGTAGGTGGTCCTTTTTGACAATTCATTCGGGATGTGGTCTTTTTTGATAATTCATTCGTCGAAGTGGTGGTATTTTTTATAAAAAATTCGAAAAATCACGTGCTCCCTAACCTAACCTCGCCTGATCTGCCTGGGGACATCGACACGAGCTCCCTAACACCTGCGCCCAAACCGGCAGACGAACAAACGAGCCAGGCCCGACGAGCTCAGCTTAGCTACTGTACTAATCTTCGCTGCCAAGCGCGTGTCGAGGACATGACTGTACTTGTCACCGTCCAAATCTTTCTTGGTCGACACTCGTTTTTAACAATTTATTATTTCTGAAAGCTGCTGGATACTCAACAGCTCGATGGAAAGTGACGTCGTCTCACCACGGACGTTATCCCAAGAAATAGCGGCACCAACTGCTGCTGCACCGGCCATGGTCAAAACACTAGTTTAATAGCCAGTTCAATATAAAAGGCAAAACTTTTGCTTCATTTAGAAAAAAAACCAACAGTTGAGTAGGGACAAAAGTTGGTTGGAAATCTGGTCTACTTGCTCCACGCACCGCAGGCTGAGATACCTACGTGGACGTCCACGCTCAACTTACACTCTTAAGAATTACACCGCTAATTCGCATGCATAGTCATTACATTATTCTTATGAAGTGATGGCGGTAGCTATAGTAGCTACTCCATAGTACTCATAACTAGGTAACCTGGCGCGGCAACATGCCGCGCCCCCGGCGTTAGTTCAGCTGTGTATATGGTTAGATTCGCTGTCAGCATGGTTGTCGAAAGTTGTGGTTGAGAATTACTCCTAAATAAAAGTCGTGTCGGATAATTATTGTCAAAGAAAAGTTCTGCATTTGAGAATTGGTGGCGTATTGAAAAATATTGTCATAATGTAGGAGAATTAACTTTAGACTAAAATTTATTGCCGAGTAGGTTTGAAAATAATGGCAGAAAAAAACTCAAGGCAAATTATTTTTGATAGGTATATATAGGTAATTATGGCAGGAAAATTTTAGCAAAAAAG
Organism: Poa pratensis; assembly: GCA_947311845.1. Taxonomy (NCBI): domain Eukaryota; kingdom Viridiplantae; phylum Streptophyta; class Magnoliopsida; order Poales; family Poaceae; genus Poa; species Poa pratensis. Next base: position 29,584,766 of record CAMZMU010000102.1, read on the forward strand.
TTGTGTCAAAAGTTATCGTCGAAGATTTTAAACAAAAATGCGCGTCAATTTTTTTGTTGAAAAGGCTAAGATGAGGAACGAAGGAGGAAAAAACTTTCCATGTTACTGTTTGTAAACTACTAATGTTTCTCGGTATTTTCTATGTGCACTGCTTGTTGGCATTCGTCGGTAGCACTGTTGTTTCGGCGTGGACTCGTTGCGGTGCGGATAGTTAAGAATAGCGAGATGTACAGTGGCTGACACCATTCTAGCCAAAAAATACACCAAAAAATATAGCTGGATATAGCTGGAAAATCTAAACTTGCTTGGAAAGTGTGTCAATACAGTTGGAAATTTTTTGACAAAAAATACGCTAAAACTTATTGTCAGAAAATCTTAAAAAGTATTAAAAACTCTAAAATGGCTAAAGAAAAATACCGTTAGAAAGCCTAAACTTATTTGGGAAATAGACATGTGTAAACGCGTTTGGAAAATTTTAGGTAGGGAAAATATGTCGAAAGCTACTGTGGGTGAACGATTCATATTTTTTGGAAAACGCGAGAAGTTTTATGCAAAAGAAATGGCGTGCGTGGACTTTTCTGTGTGTTTTGTACCGGAGGACCGATTCACAATTTTTGGAAAACACGGGCGCACACTGTAGAAGTGCACATCTGGGACTTTTCGGCCAAAACCGAGATTTTTCTGTCAGGATTTGTTTTTTTTCACAGCCTGAAATACAACGAATTTGAAGATTATAGAGAAATATGTATATGTCCGTCAAAATAAAAAGGTTAAAACATGAAAGTTGTTTGGAAGGGTGGTATCCATCTACTCGTGAGAGGAAAATACAAACGGATGACCGAGTGCGACGAATTTGACAAAATTCGTCAAATATTTTTGCGAATTTAGATCCAAAATTGAGGAGTTAGAGTCGACCAAAATCGAAACCGATCACGAGAATGGAACCTACTCGTCGACGCGCATATAGTTCGTGTATATGTTATCCTGAAAAGGAGTCAAAATTAAGATGGTAATGTTCATCAGCACGTACTGTTCATCATGTTACTGTTCAGCGTCACCTGTGATCTCTCGACAGGAGATGCTCGACGGTGCGTCCTGTGAGGGGGGGCACGTCGACATGGGGGAAGAGGCTGAGAGGGATGATGGGGAGATGCAACAGATGAGGTCTGGCCTGGCAGACCCTGCGAGAGCAGGTGGTGGTGCTGAACGACGAGGAGGTGAGCATCGATGACCCCGGGGTGGGTGCCGTATCGCTCACCGATCAGGGTGTGGCCGGGCAGCAGCTCGACAAGGACGTCCTCATGCCGGCGCAAGCTGGCTTTGGTGAGCAGGACCTGGAGATGGATGCACCTCTGTGCCCCTTGTCGGGCTTCCTTGCCAGGGTCGTGGCGCCGATCGAGGTCTCCGTTTTGGGCACGCCGGCCACGGCGCTGGTCCACGAGAAGCAGGTGGAGGCGGCGTCTGTGCGGAGGAGCGACAGGTTCGCCAAGCTTCACCCAGAAGGCGCCAACATGGAGCAGCTAGCCATGGAGGCCATGGCGTGACGTCTCGGCTCGCGGCCTGAGGAGGACAACACCTCTGAGCGCCTGCGGCAGGATTACTTGGCTCTGTGGGGTGACAAACCCCTCACGGACCAGGCGGTGGTGGCCATCGATGACCTTGTCCTCTACGCAGTGGCGGAGCTAGAGCAAATTCAATCAGGGTGCACTACCATGTGTTATGTAGTGATTTAGCTCACCAGGGTGCACTAACCATTGATTACAGGGGTGCACGTTGTGATTTTCTAGCTAATTACAAGGTAAAAACAAAACCTACCCGGGTGCCTGTGCACCCGGCTGGTAACATGTAGCTCCGCCGGTGCCTCTACGTGAAGAAACCCAAGAAGAAGATGGTGTCTGGGACCGGGGCGGCGCGGCAGAGGCCGCCGAAGATTGCCTAGATGACAGCGGCTAGCGGAGCCATCATCCTCTCGATGTGGGGGATATGAAAGGAGAGGAACCAGAGGTGTTTCTGCAGCGCGGAGATCCCTTCAACGGAGGTGGCAGATTTGGTGCGGGAAGTGATGGCGTTGCGGGCTTTCGCCCACACGCAGGATCCGGGGACTTTATTTTCTGTTTTGGCATGTAGAGGGAGTTTTCCCTAACCCAAAATGCTGTACATAACCATCTATTCTATCTAATCGAACGGCGGATCCGACCGCCTTAAGCCTCAAAAAAATAAATAGACGCATACACTCAGGTATACGTGAATACGCTCACTCCTATAAACACACGCACACGGTACCCTGATTTGTTCCAAGGAAAACTTCGGGAGACCAAACGGCAAAGATAATAGAAAAAATTTCAACTTATATTATTAGCTTTCAGAATGTCTCAGCCTTATACGAGCGTAAGCAGCAGGTAGATCCATAGTTAGACCAACCATGCGCATGCACGTACGTCTTTACAAATATTCTTACAAAAAAAGGCACACTATTATATCGATCTACAACACCAAAACGTGCAGATCGATCCTTAATCGACGATATGTCGCCGAAAGCCTAATTGCAGAATTCCTGATATTAATTATGACGCCTGATTGAGCGCCAACCAGCCGCGAGTACGTCAACGCCGGCCGGCATGCATGGCACGAGCCTACGCGGCGGAGGGCGCCGGGAAGTACATGACGGCGCCGGCCTTGGACAGAGCACAACGCATTGGGGTGGCCTCGTCGGCGACGTCACCCTTGTAGTCGAGGCTGTCGTCGTTGTAGATGTCCCACCACTTCTTGACCAGCATCTTGATGTCCTCCCTGTCCATGTTCGTCTCCTCCCCAGTGAACCTCCATGGCTTGGAACCCTGCATAAGCATGGCATGGAAACAACGATCGTAATTAAAATTTACAATGGATAATTAACGGTTCAGTATGTAGATAGAAGAAGGACGTCGACGTACCGCAGCGCAGTAGTGGACGACCTTGACCTTGCCGAGCTCGACGTTCTCGGGGTGCCTCCACAGCATGGCTAATACGAGGTTGTGTACGTTGGAGATGGGCTTGTACACATCCCGGAAGAACATGTTCAGAAAGTCCTGCTCGGCGAACGGGGTCGGGTCGGTGACGACGAGCTTCTCAAGCAGGGCCTTGGCGGTGGAGAGACTGGGCTCATGAACGAACATGCCGGCGTTGAAGTAGAGAGGCGGCGGTGGCATGCCGAGGTCGTGCTCCGGCCACACCACCCTGTCTGGACACTGCTGGCAGTAGCCGATCTTGTACTGCGGGGTGTGGCTCCACGTCTTCTCGCAGAAGCAGTCCTTGACGGCGTAGAAGCTGCCTGCCTCGAGGTCGAAGAGGTAGTCGATGTTGTCGAACACCTGGATGTCGGCGTCGAGGTACACCATCCTCTCGTACTCCACGAACTAAACCACACACATATCACCATCGTCAACATCTACCTATCCAATAATCAATAGAAGAATAGATTACAGATCAACAAGTGTACCTCCCAGATACGGAGCTTGGAGTAGTTGATGACGTAGTACGCCATGGCGAACTGGGTCTGGCTCTCCGGCGGGTACACGGGAACGATCTCACGGACGATGCATCCTTGGTCGAGCAGCGTGCGGCGGTGGTCCTCAGGGACGTCGGGGAGCACTGCGACCACCAGCGGGTACGCCGACTTGACGGCGCGGAGGCCCTTGGCGAGGCCCACCACGCCCTTCCAGTAGTCGCCGGAGCCGGCCAAGAATGTTACGTACGCACCCCTCGCCGGCGCCTCCTTCACGGCAACACCCTTGACAGCCATCGTCGGAGTCATTGCTCTAGCGATCTCCTTCCTTCTTGCTTGCAGCGATGGTTGGATGGATGAGAGACAAATCTAAGTCAAATCCTTGTGTGTTGTTATTGTGTGTGTTGGTGTATGGATTCTGCATCCGGGCTAGCTGGGGCTTTATATAGGCGGGGTAGTGCGTACGTGGGGTCAAGCAGTTGGGAAGAAATAGAAAGGTCATAAAACAAAGATTGGAACGTCGAACATGGCTTTCCCAATCGACTACCCGTTGATTTTGATATATCCATGCTAACGAAGCTTCCGCTTTTGATCTTTCTGCGGATTTGCCGGGCTCGATATTTTCTGAAAATACGGATATTTGCTTGGATTTATATATAGACGTCTGGATTACTTGTGCTATTTAGATTTAGATGTGCTACCTATCCGGATTATTTTTCCTAGTACTTATTATTAATGGTAAGAAGCGATTTTGGGCGTTAACTTGGGAATTGTTGGTGTCCATTTTGCCGCATGACTTGTCGATCAATCAATGGACGGTATATTCTTCGGCATGGTATATGCTACTGCATTCGTTGGCATGCAGTACATCGGCAAGAGGCGACAATCACGCGATTTGGCTAGCTATCCGAATATAATAGAGAGATTCAGGCCAATTATCCCATTGAAGTTGGTCGGTTTTACTAGAGGGCCGGTGGCAATCCGGATAGAGGTAGCTACTTCAACCGACCTCGCCACGCGTAAACTACGTTTCCATTCTTTCCCCTTCCTTTTATATCCAATCAACATAAATAAATCATAATCTAAGTATTGGCAAAAAAAATCACAATCAAAGATTCATGTGATAGCCAAGGGACGGGATTATGTAAATCTTCTGTGGGTCAGCTAAACTAGCCGTCAACATAGTCCATGTGGACGAAGCTATCGCGAGAAGATTTGATTAGCAGAGTATGTGGTCGGTCCAATGGAACAAATATTACTATATATGAGGAGGCCACTCCAAGCCTACTACCGAGCTTCGTCCCCATCGCCGGCGACTGCGAGCCACCCCCACCCACCCACCGATGGCAGCCGCTAGGGGTTCCGCGGCACGCTCCCCTCTCCTCCTCCACCACCACCTCCCCCAGGTGGCGGCCGGCGGGGCAGGCTCGCTGAGGGTGGGCTCGCTCGGGGCCGGACGGGATAGGAGACGACGGGTCAGGGGCGGGGTTAGGGTTTTCGCGCGCTACTCCTCTCAGGCACAAGATTTCTCCAGTCGCCTCCAAGACAGCTAACACGTCAGCAGGAATTCCAGCTCAGATGCAGCTTGGTTTGCTTTCTCCTCTTTACCTCAGAAGGCTTTTTGAACGCATGGGCGCAACTTATATCAAGCTAGGTCAGGCGAGTTGCTCTCCCTCCTCGGTGGTCGCGGTGGGTGCTGTGGAAGATGGGTGGCGCTGTCGTTCTCGTCTCCGGCGTGAGACGGCGACGGCGATCTGGCGGCGGCTCGAAGCCGATGCCCCTTCAGCGTTCAGATTCTGGCGCCTGCGTCAGATGGATCCTGCGGCATCTCAACAAGGTTGGTCGAGCTGGCTGCTTCGGTGCGAGGTGAGCTCGCTTCCTTCTTCCCCGGCGGCGTGCTGCTGGTGTTCGAAGGTCGTCTGCTGCTTGGTGGCTCCGTCTCCGCTGTGTGTGGGTTGGATCTTGCCTCTGTTCGTGCGTGTGTGTGCGTTTGCTTGTTGATCTTGTACACGAACTCCGTTTCGAAAAAAAATATTACTATATATAAAGGAGAAGCACTTATGCAATTTTGACAGCCATCGGTGCACTGTACATCCGCACGCATGAACAGTACGCGTCACTGTTCATCGAGGCATCTCTACAGATCGCGATGCCTCCCCTGTCACTGTTTGTGGAAGCTCCACATGTATCTCCTGCATAATCTCTTCTCGGCCCAAGCGGCAGCCGCGTCGGTCGTCGCTGGATGATCCCGACATCATGCCAGCAATCTCATGGAAGAGCTCTTCCACCGGACTGGTCCCCTTCCTAGGGGAGTAGCAACCAAAGGGCTCAGAACCACCATCCGCACAGCCAACCCCGATCCCAGCAAGCGGAGGCGGTGTAGAAAACGTCTGCACAACACCCGGTGCCGTGAAGAGCCTCTCTAGAGCAATCTCAGCCCGCTCCAACAAACTCCCAAATCTCACCAACAAGCCCTGCACAGCCTCCGTCCTCTTGAGCTCCAAAGCGGCCACCTCCTCAAGCTGCGACGCGACCATGCCACGCAGCTCGGCCCGCAGCAGCATCGCCTGCTCATCGAAGGAAGATTTCAGCATCCCGGCCTGCGGAGCTGCCGGACTAGCAGGCGCAGTGGGAGGCGCAGCCACAGAAGCCCAGGAGCGGTCCAGAGGGCGGCGCGGTTGAGCTGCAGGTGACGCGGAGCAGGGGGAGCCTGGCCGACCTGCTGGAGCTGCCCAGAGTCCCGCTCGCGGTGGCACTCCTTCTCCTTGTGACCCGAGCGAGAGCAACGGCGGCAGCAAATCTGGTTCGTGCACTCGGCGATGAAGTGCCCCTTCTGCAAGCACTTGAAGCAGAGTCCGCGAAGGTGCCGAGGAATTTGACGGCACGGCCGGTCGGCAGGTGGGCGAGAAGAAGGGGCGGGGACCCGGGGTTGTCGATGCTGAACCACCTGCCAAGGCCGCCCACCAACCTCAAGGCCAATAGCGTCGCTCTGCGTGGATGTCGGGGTCGTAGGAACGCAAACGGAGGCAGCGGGCGCAACACTGATGGCGCAACCAGCAAGCTCCGGCTCCTCATCCACGCTGGAGGCCATCCCGGTCGTCCCCTCCAGCTGCGCCTCCGACACCACAAGCCCGACAGCCATAGAGCCGAGGTCACCGACGACCACGGAACGAAGCTTGGAGCGCGGTGGTTCCGGGGTGAGCAGCACCACGCGGGGAGAGAAGCCGGCCGGGACGACGGCAGGCGGCGGCGGCGGGATCTGGTGAGGGCGCAAAGAAATTGCGGTCGAGGGCGTCGGGGCGGCGGGCACCGGGAGGGGCCGGTGGTGGGGTGGGGGTCCGGAGCTAGGCGGCAGCGGCGGGCACACCATCAGGTTGCCAGAGCGCTCGGGGACGATGACGGCAGGCCCCGACCTGCGACGAGCGAGGGCGGCCGCAGCAGGCTCGACGGCGGGCATCCGAGGCGGAGAGGACGTGGCCGCGGCCTCGAGAGCTCCACCCGTGGGCAGCCCGGCGAGAGGGGCTGCCGGAGGCGGCGGCAGCATGCCGGCCGGCAGGAGCGGCGATGACGAGGACGAAGGAGCAGGCGGCCTGACGGCAGGGACCGCGCACGGAGCCCACGGACGCGGTGGAAACCGAGCACCTCACATGTCGGGCTCAGCGACGACCCCGGCGACGGCGGCCCCGGACTCCGAGCTAGGCGGGAAGAGGGCGCCGAGAGGACTCCGGATCTTGCCAGAACAGACACAGAGGAGGCCGGAGCTGGGAGATCAGCTAGGCGGCGCGGCGCCGTCCCTGGGCGCCAGGGGCGTATCCAGTGGGGTGCCATGGGTGCCATGGCACCCCCAAAAAATGTAGAAATTTATGTAGATACTAATTTTTAGACTATTTTTTGCTAAATGTTGCTATTATTTGGACTAATTGTTGCTAAATGTTAAGTATAATAGGGGAATTTTTAAGCTTGCCACCCCCACCAATTTTGTTCTAGATTCGCCACTGCTGGGCGCGGCCATGGTCGCGGGAGCCTCTGTTTCAAAGTATATTTTGTCAAACGCGCCGAAGTCATGCGTCTATTTATGTTTCGCAAGAAAAAAAATGATTTAGCATTCGTTAACTCGAGCGGTCGGTTGAGTCGAGACAAGTGAAATATCCGACCAAAGCGGAGATCTGGACGACGACTGCTTGGCCCAGTAGCGAGGCACCGTGCTGTTCCGCCTTTGTCCACGTACAGCCATGGGTCATGGTTCGCGAGTTCGGGCCCGGACGATGCGGGTGGCCGGTGCGACATATACTCTGTACTTCGGCCTCGCTATCGGTCAAAGTCGTACGGCCGTTGCCAGCTAGCGGACGACGACGGCACAGCGTCGTCGTCGTCGACGTGACATCCCACGTGGGCAAACATAGAAGCCTGCGTTGACTAAGTACCCTTATCCAGAACAAGCACTGACACGTATGACAGTCACTGGTAGCTACGTGCTGGAAGTTTGGAGCATGACCAAAGCATTTTGTTTAATTTAATTCAGAATCACCCGTATGAAGATCGTCATCGTCATCGATCAAACTAGCTCTAGCTGCTGGGATATTGGCATATGCCTGCAGCTCAGCCTGCTCAGGTCACAGCGGCACATTGCAGCCCCCAGACAATTAGGGTGTGTTTGGTAGAGTGGGCGAACCCGCAGAATCTCACCTCAACCTGGCTGAGCTACGCATCCGTTGTTTGGTAGCCTGGGTCGGGCCACCTCGGCAGTGGCGAGCTGATGCGGAAAACGCCTCTGGGCACTGCCGGGATGGGAAGCTCGAATCGAGCTTCTCAGCTCGCCCAGGCTGAACTCATCCCCGCAAAACACTGTGCGCGTGACACGGAACGCACGCGCGTCTCCACCCCGGGTCGATACTGTTCACTTGCCCCCCCGCGCGTTGACGCGTCTGAGGAGAGCCGCAGCTTCCGCCGCCGGTGCTCGCTCCTCTCTCCTCCCGCGCCGCCGCACGCGGAGACTCCTCGATCCTCCCGCGCCGCCGCCGCACGCGGAGACGACCACCGCTCCTTCCGCGCCGGAGGCGACGACCACGGCCGCCATGGAGACGACCACCACGGCCCAGCGCCCCCGTCCGCACCACCGCCCAGCGCCCGTCCGCACCGCCTCCTGGAGCCGCCTCCACCGCCGCGCGGCGCCCGCGCCGCCGTCCGCTCCGAGGACGGCCGGACGAGGAGTAGCAGCGCCGCCCGCGCCGCCGTCAACCTCGCAATCCCGCCGCGGCCCTTGATCCACGGACGACCACCGCGCCCCCGCAGAAGACCACCCAGCTCCGCCGCGGGCGACCAACCAGCTCCGCCGCCGCCGACCTCCCAGCTCCGCCACGGACGACCACCTAGAGGCGTCGCCGGAGCCGGGACGAGCAGCTCCCCTCGCGGTGGTGTGGTGAGCCGGACTTGATTGCTTTTTTTCTTTCTGTCCAGGGACCTGTGTGTAAGAATTTGGATCTGTGTGTAATTTCGACTTTTGGATTCTAGTCTCAGCCTGGTCCAAGCCATACGACCTACCAAACATCTTCTCACCCCAGCATATCTCAACTCATGCGGGATACCAAACAAACGAAATTTCTCAGCCCAACCTGGCCCAGTTGAGCTTGTATCAGTTGGGAAACCCAGGCTGGGGTGATGCAACCTACCAAACACACCCTTAATGTCGACCGGAAGTTTCAGCCGCCGCCGGCCGGCCGGCGACCACACTGGAGTTGCAGCGTGGCATGCACACGCGTACGTACGTGAGCACGAGCTAGGCCGGGCCGGCACATGCATGAATCGAGAAGATCGGTGCTGTTCGTCAACACTGCCTTGCTCCCTGCGAGCCACGGCGCGGGTGCCATTAATTACAAGTGTCGTTTTTTTTTTTTTTGAAAGCTACTCACTGGATATATTAACCAGAAAACTCGAAATTACAGGATGCATCCAGAAGCAGCACTGCTGTTCCCAACTTTACAGAAAAGACCTCGAAATAGAGAAAATTACAAACAGCCCCCTGGGATCTTTTCTGCACAGGCAAATCCGCCGCCGCTCGAACTGCCGCCATCTCACCATCGGAGAGGAAGACGAAGACATCCAGAGCCGCAGCTGTGTCGCCGGTGTCGAACCTGTAGAGGAAATACCTCGTTGAAGTCGCCGCAGTACCCACCCGTCGCGAACGGCGGGATTTGGTGTCGTTGCTGTCTCCATCGGCGGGGGCGACGCCCCGATTCAACCTGGCAGTCAGGCCGCAGTCGCCGGCCGAGGCCAGCCTGCAGGCCCGCAAGCAAGCCCTACAGAACAGCAGAAGAGAAGCTCCTCCTCCATCTTCTCTGCACCATCTCGACGCCAGAGAGTGCATAACAGTGGATATCGAAGAAGAGGAGCAAACCACATCTGGAGGAGCTCCAGAATGCAGCAAAAACCGCCCCGCCAAGCAGAAGCACCGCTTCCTCCCCTCACCTCCACGGTCGGTCAGAGGAACACGGATCCACTTCCGATTCACGAAACGGGTGATACGGCAATCGGCTTTATTGAAGCAGCCTTGATCTTCTTCCTTCCAGCAAGGAATCCACCACGGAATCAACCTGCAAGAGAAAGAAGAGCAGGCTCCGGCGCCGCTGCGAACCGCCGGAGTCCAGCCGCAGAGGAAGAAAGACGCCATGAAGGCGAACAACGCCATAAAGGCAAGCAACCTACGCCTACTAACTAAAATACTTCTGTACAGATCGGGCCGGCACCCTAGCGCATCTCCGCACCAACCAGCGAGGACGCCGGCGGCGGGAGCGGCCGGATCTGGCGGCGCTCGGCGGTGGACTCTCAAGGATAGGAGCGGAGAGCGAGAGGTAATTACAAGTGTCGTTAGCCTCCGGACGAGGGCGGCCGAGCAAACGCAAGCTGCTTCGAGATCGGGCTAGGTGACCAAATTAACCAGCCAAAGTTGCATCCACGCGTCTGTGCGGGCTCATGTGCACTGGTCTGTACCATGACGTTCGGATCATGGAAAACCATATAGAACTAGCACGACACGACTCGTAGCCAGTGTGCACACGTGTAGATAGGTAGATGGAGTTTTTTTTTAATCAAAAACAACATCATTCTTGTATAGCCACAATGACCACAACATAAGCTTGTTGTTGAATATATAAGAAATTTAATAATTGATTTAGTTCGTGAAACAGTAAACAGTTCATGACTAGAATAATCCGAATTAAACTAATCATGCGATCTACTAAAATAGTAGACAAACATAACGAATCTATGAGATATATTAGAAACAGAAACTCTAGTATAGTCTGAAACAGAGATGACAAGAGATCATACGGTGCAGCAGCAGTGGAACCGTTGGCGTTCACGTTGTCGCCCATGTCGTCGATGAAGAGTTTGCTGAGGTCGGGGAAGAAGTCGTCGTTGGGGAAGTAGTCGTCGTCAGTAGTCGCGCGAGTGCGCTCCAAAAACCTGATCACCCCTCTCCCGTATAGGATCACAAGAGGCGGGGTTTCGAAGGCCTACTGTCACTTCAACAGATGCACGTCGAAAGACAGGATGGAGAAGACTTGAAAGACGACGGCGTAAAGTTTTGAAATGGTGGGAGACCATATAACGAGGAGGCACAAACGGGCCAAGGATTTATTATCCTAATGTCCAAATTTTATTGTGTGTCCTTTAGAGAGAGAGGGGTTACCCCTCTTTATATAGTCAAACGAAGGGGCAGACTTCTCTAAGCTAGCACCATGGGATTAAAGTTAAGTCTCAACTCTTGCCTTGCACTAATGGGCTAAGTGGGCCTCTAGGTTTTATATGGCTTGGACTGACTTTCAGATTTTAGTTGGGCTTTAGACATGGTCCAAATACAAAATCCCAACACTCTTGTCACTCTCACGAGGATATGTTTTGAATTGAAGGAATTCCCCCTAGACAATTGTCAAACACGTTTGCAACAAACTAGATTGATAAATGACACATTGAATAATTGTTTCGATACAGTAATAGACCTCTGCAGTAGGCGGTAGCTGCTGACAAGTAGTCGAGTTTTGTAGGCCTAGCGCCGACTGATGATGTATCTGTACATGTAGAATAGCATCCCGTAAACAAGCATACACATACACGAACCAAATCCGTCCGGGTTTTGCCATGTTGTTTCAGGTTCCTTCATTTCTTTTGTTAAATTTTCAAAAGTTGATTATTGTTCATTAATGTGTGCATTGTCGTCTCTCCTTTTTAGAAGTTTCTGTGTAGTGTAGACATGAGATTGTTAGCACACACGCCGACACGCGCGAGCGCCGGCCACGACCGAGGCGTCGACAGACTTGAAAAATCACGGGCTCCCTAACCTAACCTCGCCTGATCTGCTAGGGGACATCGACACGATCGAGCTCCCAGACAAGGAAACACCTGCGCCCAAACCGGCAGACGAACAAACGAGCCAGGCCAGACGAGCTCAGCTTAGCTACTGTACTAATCTTCGCTGCCAAGCGCGTGTTGAGGACATGACTGTACTTGTCACCGTCCAAATCTTTCTTGGTCGACACTCGTTTTTATCAATTTATTATTTCTGAAAGCTGCTAGATACTCAACAGCTCGATGGAGAGTGACGTCGTCTCTCTGTGTCGATCCTGTTGTTTTCATGGAGTAGTAAATAACCGGTCACACCCAGGGCCGGTCCTGAGATTTCAGGGGCCCGGGGCGAAGCTAGAATCCGAGGCCCTTAAAATATTTTTCTTCATATATGCATATATGAAATGATACGAATGCAAAATTATAGTGTACCGGATAGCAGTATTCATATAAAAACAGCAATGTTTCCATCACTTCAACTTAGGAACCATCTAATTACTTCAAATCTATTGAACTCGTTTAAAAGCCAAATATATATATTTTTGAATGGGCGATTGGTAACGAATCCGGGATACATGCTTCATAATGATGCTAAAAAACTAGTAATCGTACTTAGGACAAAAACTACCTATACTTAAGAGTTGGAGAAGATCAAAATTAATCAAATCGAAATACCTTTTAATCGCACGGACTGGCCGACGGGGTGGCCGGTTGGACCTGGCGGCCGTGCGGTGCCCTGAATGACCGGGAACGCATCCGGGCAGAGGCTTCATAACCAATCTGAAAATGAAAAAGAACTAGTAATCAAAATTATGGCCTAAACTAGCTATATTAGAAAATTAGAGAAGATCAAAATTAATCAATCAAAATAACTTCAGCCCTCACGGACGGGCGACGGGTTAGCCGGTTGCACCTGCCGTCGGCGTGGCGCCCTAAGCATCGGGAACGAATTAGCTGCCGACCTGCGCTGTGCTAGGCGAAGCGAGAGATGATTGGACGATGTGTTTTAGCTCAGGACGAATCACGAATAGATAGGGCGCGTCGATCTAATCGCTATATGGAAAACTAGCTCGCAACACGCAACGTCCCCGACTAGATCGTGTGCATCTCTCAAGCCTATCCTCTGGGTAGATTACCAACAGGCCCAATAGCGTGCTCATCTCTGAGGCCTTTTTAAGCTAATTCCCATTAAGTTTTTTGGCGATTAAACATTATACGCGGACTAATACTTGTACGTACACATAGCTGAGAGGGGCCCCTGAAATTTTTGGACCCGGGGCGGCCGCCCCTCCCGCCCCCCCCCCCCCCCCCCCCTCAGGACCGGCCCTGGTCACACCACGGACGTTATCCCAAGAAATAGCGGCACCAACTGCTGCTGCACCGGCCATGATCAAAACACTAGTTTAATAGCCAGCAGTTCAATATAAAAGGCAATTTTTTTGCCTCATTTCAAACAAAAAAACCACAGTTGAGTAGGACAAAAGTTGGTTGGAATTCTGGTCTACTTGCTCCACGCACCGCAGGCTGAGCTACCTACGTGGACGTCTACGCTCAACTTACACTCTTAATTAAGAATTACAACGCTAATTCGCATGCATAGTCATTACATTATTCTTATGAAGTGATGGCGGTAGCTATAGTAGCTACTCCATAGTACTCATAATTTGTTCCATTGGACCGACCACATACTCTGCTAATCAAATCTTCTCGCGATAGCTTCGTTCACATGGACTATGTTGACGGCTAGTTTAGCTGACCCACAGAAGATTTACATAATCCGTCCCTTGGCTATCACATGAATCTTTGATTGTGATTTTTTTTTGCCAATACTTAGATTATGATTTATTTATGTTGATTGGATATAAAAGGAAGGGGAAAGAATGGAAACGTAGTTTACGCGTGGCGAGGTCGGTTGAAGTAGATACCTCTATCCGGATTTCCACCCTCTAGTAAAACCGACCAACTTCAATGGGATAATTAGCCTGAATCTCTCTCTATTATATCCGGATAGCTAGCCAAATCGCGTGATTGTCGCCTCTTGCCGATGTACTGCATGCCAACGAATGCAGTAGCATATACCATGCCGAAGAATATACCGTCCATTGATTGATCGACAAGTCATGCGGCAAAATGGACACCAACAATTCCCAAGTTAACGCCCAAAATCACTTCTTACCATTAATAATAAGTACTAGGAAAAATAATACGGATAGGCAGGACATCTAAATCTAAATAGCACAAGTAATCCAGACGTCTATATATAAATCCAAGCAAATCCGTATTTTCAGAAAATATCGAGCCCGGCAAATCCGCAGAAAGATCAAAAGCGGAAGCTTCGTTAGCATGGATATATCAAAATCAACGGGTAGTCGATTGGGAAAGCCATGTTCGACGTTCCAATCTTTGTTTTATGACCTTTCTATTTCTTCCCAACTGCTTGACCCCACGTACGCACTACCCCGCCTATATAAAGCCCCAGCTAGCCGCAGAATCCATACACCAACACACACAATAACAACACACAAGGATTTGACTTAGATTTGTCTCTCATCCATCCAACCATCGCTGCAAGCAAGAAGGAAGGAGATCGCTAGAGCAATGGCTCCGACGATGGCTGTCAAGGGTGTTGCCGTGAAGGAGGCGCCGGCGAGGGGTGCGTACGTAACATTCTTGGCCGGCTCCGGCGACTACTGGAAGGGCGTGGTGGGCCTCGCCAAGGGCCTCCGCGCCGTCAAGTCGGCGTACCCGCTGGTGGTCGCAGTGCTCCCCGACGTCCCTGAGGACCACCGCCGCACGCTGCTCGACCAAGGCTGCGTCGTCCGTGAGATCGAGCCCGTGTATCCGCCGGAGAACCAGACCCAGTTCGCCATGGCCTACTACGTCATCAACTACTCCAAGCTCCGCATCTGGGAGGTACTTAATTACATCTCTTGCTCTATTCCTTCTTGGATATGTAGATAGAGGCTTACGATGATGATATGTCTTTGGTGTAGTTCGTGGAGTACGAGAGGATGGTGTACCTCGACGCGGACATCCAGGTGTTCGACAACATCGACTACCTCTTCGACCTCGAGGCAGGCAGCTTCTACGCCGTCAAGGACTGCTTCTGCGAGAAGACGTGGAGCCACACCCCACAGTACAAAATCGGCTACTGCCAGCAGTGTCCAGACAGGGTGGTGTGGCCGGAGCACGACCTCGGCATGCCACCGCCGCCTCTCTACTTCAACGCCGGCATGTTCGTTCATGAGCCCAGTCTCTCCACCGCCAAGGCCCTGCTTGAGAAGCTCGTCGTCACCGACCCGACCCCGTTCGCCGAGCAGGACTTTCTGAACATGTTCTTCCGGGATGTGTACAAGCCCATCTCCAACGTACACAACCTCGTATTAGCCATGCTGTGGAGGCACCCCGAGAACGTCGAGCTCGGCAAGGTCAAGGTCGTCCACTACTGCGCTGCGGTACGTCGTCGTCCTGGTCATCTATCTCATGCCATGCACAAATCATTTGTTTATATCTTGTGAATCTTACTATGATCGCCATGCATATGCAGGGTTCTAAGCCGTGGAGGTTCACCGGGAGGAGGCGAACATGGACAGGGAGGACATCAAGATGCTGGTGAAGAAGTGGTGGGACATCTACAACGACGCCAGCCTCGACTACAAGGGCGACGTCGCCGACGAGGCGGCCACCCCAATGCGTTCTGCTCGGTCCAAGGCCGGCGCCGTCATGTACTTCCCGGCGCCCTGCGCCGCGTAGGCTCGTGCCATGCATGCCGGCCGGCGTTGACGTACTCGCGGCTGGTTGGCGCTCAATCAGGCGTCATAATTAATATCAGGAATTCTGCAATTAGGCTTTCGGCGAAATATCGTCGATTAAGGATCGATCTGCACGTTTTGGTGTTGTAGATCGATATAATAGTGTGCCTCTTTTTTTTTGTAAGAATATTTGTAAAGACGTACGTGCATGCGCATGGTTGGTCTAACTATGGATCTACCGGGCGAGGCTAGCTTGCGCGTGCGCGAGCCCTCGCGCAGTTACCGACCAGCGCACGTGCGGCTGTCGGAACGCGCGAGCTCGCCCCCGCCGCGACGCGAGGAAGACGACCACCGCGCCCCCGCCGCCATCGCCGGCCAGGCCGCCTTCCTCCGCCCCCCGCGCTCGGCGCCGCTACCGCGCCGCCTCCGCGCCCCGCCCTCCTCCACCCGCCGCCCACCGCGGTCCGGCGCCGCCCGGAGCATCCCTCTAAACCCCCCCCCCACCCCGAAGCTCGTCGCCGGCGACCCACCCCGCACCCCCAGCCCTAAGTTTCCTCCTCGCCTCCGCCGCCTCCGCCGCGGCCAGCCGCGCCTCCGGCGGCTCCGGCTCCGGCTCGGCCTGGCCCCGAGCTCGTCGCCGGCGAACCGCCCCACCCCCACCCCCAGTTAAGTGGCGAACCGCCGCGCCCCCACCCCCAGCCCTTCCTCGCCGTCGCAGCCTCCGCCGCGGCCAGCCGCGGCTGCGGCAGCGCCGGCTCGGCCCGGCGCCGTGCGAATCGTGGAGGATTCGTGTGCGGGAGAAAGAAGATGAGGAAAAGGAGAGGAAGAAGGGACGAGGGTGGGGCCCACCCACGTGTTGCGCAGACCGCGTGAGCTCGGCGTCAACGCGTCCGTCCGCGGAAAGCGAGCGAGCTCTCGCTCGCGCAACAGGTAGCCATCCTCGGATCTACCTGCTAGCTACGCATGTATATGGCTGAAACATTTTGGAAGCTAATAATAATATAAGTTGAATTTTTCCTATTTGCTTTGCCGGGTTTGGTCTTCCCGAGTTTGTGTTGTAACTTGTTACGAAAGGTGTTGCGACTCGGGCAAATTACCAGATGAGCTAACGATTTACTGATCGGAGGTATTGTGGTGCACCCACCACCGCAGGGGTTTCCCGGTAGGTTTAGGCTCACGGGGCCCAGAAGACTAGTATAGTCTGGTTAGGTCTAGCTTGCGCACAGGTGGCGTGCGTGTGGCGTTGAGTGTGTGTGGAGTGAGTTATGCGTGAGTTCAGATACTACAGCTGTACTATGAAAGACCAGGAATTCTCAAAAAAAACGATTTACTGATCGAGCACTCGGACAAATTAAGCATTGGAGACGAAATCTCTCTTTCTCGAGCGTTCTCGAGCACTCGCGCGTGTTGGGCGGTAGTGGCGTGGACGCGCTCGTCTTCATCCTCCTGCCGCCGCCGCCTGTATAGTTTTGCCTTGGGAGCTTCGCTCGCGCCTGATAAATCCACGCGAGCCTCGCCTCATTGGAGACGGACGCCCTTAGCTCGAGCGGTCGGTCGAGTGGAGACACGTGAAGAATCGGGCCAAAATGGAGCTGGTCTGGACGACGACAGCTTGGCCCACGTAGGGCCGCGTGTTGCTTGAGTTCGGGCCCGGACGGTGCGGGTGGCCGGCGCGACATTTTCCCTATGTTTCGGCCTCGCCATCCGTCGGTCGTCGGTCGGCACGTCAAAATCGTATCCGGCCGGCGCGTCGCCGTACGGCCGTTGCCGGTCGACGTGACATCTCACATGGGCAAATGTAATAGCCTGCGCGCGTTGACTATAGTACCCTTATCCAGAACATAACGGTGACACGTACCACAGCTACGTGCTGGAAATCTGGAGTGTCACCCCCTGTGAAAGCCGATCGTCGTCGTCATCCATCGAACGGAGCTACTCCCCGCGTTCGTACGTGGCAAGCTAGCTCTAGGCTCTCTCCAGGGCCGGTCCTGAGATTTCAGGGGCCCGGGGCGAAGCTAGAATCCGAGGCCCTTAAAATATTTTTCTTCATATATGCATATATGAAGTGATACGAATGCAAAATTATAGTGTACCGGATAGCAGTATTCATATAAAAACAGCAATGTTTCCATCACTTCAACTTAGGAACCATCTAATTACTTCAAATCTATTGAACTCGTTTAAAAGCCAAATATATATATTTTTGAATGGGCGATTGGTAACGAATCCGGGATACATGCTTCATAATGATGCTAAAAAACTAGTAATCGTACTTAGGACAAAAACTACCTATACTTAAGAGTTGGAGAAGATCAAAATTAATCAAATCGAAATACCTTTTAATCGCACGGACTGGCCGACGGGGTGGCCGGTTGGACCTGGCGGCCGTGCGGTGCCCTGAATGACCGGGAACGCATCCGGGCAGAGGCTTCATAACCAATCTGAAAATGAAAAAGAACTAGTAATCAAAATTATGGCCTAAACTAGCTATATTAGAAAATTAGAGAAGATCAAAATTAATCAATCAAAATAACTTCAGCCCTCACGGACGGGCGACGGGTTAGCCGGTTGCACCTGCCGTCGGCGTGGCGCCCTAAGCATCGGGAACGAATTAGCTGCCGACCTGCGCTGTGCTAGGCGAAGCGAGAGATGATTGGACGATGTGTTTTAGCTCAGGACGAATCACGAATAGATAGGGCGCGTCGATCTAATCGCTATATGGAAAACTAGCTCGCAACACGCAACGTCCCCGACTAGATCGTGTGCATCTCTCAAGCCTATCCTCTGGGTAGATTACCAACAGGCCCAATAGCGTGCTCATCTCTGAGGCCTTTTTAAGCTAATTCCCATTAAATTTTTTGGCGATTAAACATTATACGCGGACTAATACTTGTACGTACACATAGCTGAGAGGGGCCCCTGAAATTTTTGGACCCGGGGCGGCCGCCCCTCCCCCCCCCCCCTAGGACCGGCCCTGCTCTCTCTAGCTGCTGGGAAAGCACCACACCATTATTGAATGAATTTGTGATCCCTTGTCTCGATCGAGCGCGAGTGCCTGCAGCTCAGGGCAGCACATTGCAGCCACCAGAAAGTTAATGCCAACGGCCGGGCAGTTTCGGCCGGCGACCGCACTGGATTTGCAGCGTGGCATGCACACGCGTGAACAAAAGCTAGACCGGGTCAGCACATGCATGCATGTATCGAGAAGACGCTATTCGTCAATATAATAGTGCCCTGCTCCCTACGAGCCACGGCGCGGGTGTCGTTAGCCTCCGGACGAGGGCGGTGGAGCTAGCAAACGCAATTAAGCTGCTTCGAGATCAGACGAGCTGACCAAATTAAGCAGCACTCCACGCGTCTGTGCACTGGTCTGACGTACGTACCATGGAAAACCATATAGGACTAGCACGACACGACTCGTCTGACTAGTTCTGATCCGACAGAGACACTTACGAATCAGCTGTTTTGTTTAACCGGCCGTATTGGTTTGGTTTTGCATATGGACTTCTTTGGTCTCCAAGCGAGACCCCAAATTCATTCCCTAAACGTTTGGACGGCTGTCCGCGGACCACCCTAAAAAATGACCTCTTACAACCATGGCTTCCAAATGTTATCCCAAATTGTGGGGACCTTGCATGTGATTGGTGGAAAAGGAGAGAGAATAATTAAAGAAGGACAAAAGAAAGGAAAAGAAAGGGGAAAAATGGTCCTGCCCACGGACACGCCCGGACGCGCCCGGACGCCGCCAAACTCACCCCATATGTGCGGAGGTTTTGGGGTGTGCGGACGCGCCCGGACACGTCCGGTCACGCCCGGACAGAATTAAACCGCTTTGGGGCTGTTTGGGGCCTCGCTTGGAGATGCTCTAATAGGCTGACTCTGTGAACAGTTTGGTTTCAGTTTAGTTCCGTGAAAAATAAGTTTGGTGTGGTCAGGTATGGGTTCGACCCATTACCGTTCAACAGGTCCTACCCGTGGTTCCCAAACCCAGTTCCTCAATTTGGGTTTCTCTCTTGACTCTTCCCCGTTTCTCCTCCGCCGTCGCCACTGGCGGCTCGCCGTCCCCGCTGCATCCCCTCCTCTCTTCCCCGTTCTTCCGCCGCCGCCCGCGGCGCCCTGACGGCTCGCCGCCCGTGCCGCTCGCCGTCCTCACCGCCCCTGCCGACTCACCGTTCTCGCCCCTCCGTCCAAGAAAGCTGCAGTAGCCCCGGCGCCAGTCGACGTACTCGTGGGAGCAGATAAAGGCGACGCCGGCGCTTGGGGAGAATCTCTCCTTTACGAGGCAGAGAGCCTGACGCCGTCTCGATTCGAGGCTGTTCCTGCTCCGGCGGCCGGGTCGTCCACCACCAGGGTCGCGGCCGTACAAGGACAAGGACCGTGACTGGATGCTCGTCGGCGACGTACCCTGGAAGTGAGCATCCCTCTTGCGCCATCCTGCTCCCTTCTTAATTTCCCTTGATTTATTGTCTTCAGCTATGTGTGTCCAATTGACTTATTTTGCTGTGTGCTTGATGACATGATCAAATTTTGGATGTCCTTGATTTGGGTGAATTGACATAATTCAGTAGTACCTTCGCACGTGGTTTCAGTTGCGACTAGATTGCACTATTCAG
Organism: Poa pratensis; assembly: GCA_947311845.1. Classification (NCBI taxonomy): domain Eukaryota; kingdom Viridiplantae; phylum Streptophyta; class Magnoliopsida; order Poales; family Poaceae; genus Poa; species Poa pratensis. Next base: position 29,604,955 of record CAMZMU010000102.1, read on the forward strand.
TCATGGTGGGAGCTGAGTTAGTATGATCTGCTGGATTTATGTGGTCATTCTGGAGTTTTCTATGGCAGTGTACTATTCAGTCAGGTCGATGTGAGTCGTAGTGGAGCTGGAGCATTGTTCTGATATGTTTGTTTTTATTATTCAGAGATTGAGGCAAGAGGATTTATATTTGGACCGGCGATTGCATTAGCCATCGTGCCAGGTTCATACGTTAGGTGAGGTTCCCTTGAATAGCTACATTTGTGGATAATTTATCCCTTTTAATTCATGCTGCAACCATCTTAGATGTTCACTGTATATCCTGTGTTTTGTAAATTCGGAGGTCTTCATATTTAGAATCAACTAGTGATTGAGCTGAACTCATAAATGTAATTATAATCCAAATTGTGTACTGTTTCTGGGTTATTTATCTGGTAGTGAGTACTGACGGTCATGTGCTCCTAAATCTGATTGCTGAACTTACATAGAGTTATGTCTCGTGTTCAGTTGTACAAAGTTCAAGCTTTTAAACATGACTAGGTAACTTGGTTAACCCGTCGGAAAAAATCACTGTCCATAGATTGTTGGGAAAATGCCTGGCAGCAATTTTATCGAAGTTGTACTTAATAAATAACTTCTTTTAGGCAAAAGAAGGCAGACACTGAAACAATATATCAGATGGTATATTTTTGGCGTAGTAGAATTAGCAGAACATAACTCATGTAGGGAGTGGTTGGCGCTACTTCGTATATTATATGAGATGAAGCAAATGATACATTGTACAGTAATTCCTCACCATTCTTCCCTTCGAGTGCAGCTGCAACATATGCCATGAAAAAGGTAAACAAAAAATGTATATGTTGTGATCTATGACTGGACCAAACAATGGTCAAACAGTTGCCAACCAGTTGTATCAATAATGAAACATGATCATCCTGCACAAAATCGCTTGTCAATAATAATAAATTAAAAGAATTTCAACATTTTCCTAGTTGAAACAACGTGAGTTTTTAAGAGTATTTACTTAGAATCTTAGACATCCTCTGCCAAATAAATATAACACATACATAAGTACCTACAAACTAAAGTCTGCATCGTACACTAAGAGTGTTTCTTGTATGGATTGCAAAGGGAAATATTGATGCACAAAAATATCTATCTTTGAATCTTCAGACTACAAAAAGATTCTTCTTTTTATCAGTGTTATACAAAACCAGTGTGCCTGGTAGCGAGGTATGTATGTGTCCATAAATCCCATGCTATATTTCACTAATCTATGAAGATCCTTAAATAACAGGAATGAACGAACAATTCCCTTTGTACTTGATTCTATGAAGGTTCATGATGCAGTATACATCTACTATTCTATTACCAAAATTAACAGGCACGACACGCCCGCCATAATGATTCTGAGTGAATAGCTTCATACAAACCATAACTGACAGTACCTTGGCATGAATTACACAATGTCTGTACTAAATACATTGTAAGATATGATGTTAACAAAATCCAGTTCATGTAAAACACACTTTACTATTATCATATTCATCCAAAATTCATGTATTTATGAGAAATTTTGAAATAACATGGTTGCAGGTCAAGTAAATGCCAGTGTACGTACACATATACATGGATACTTGTATGAAGTATGAACGAATAGATGAGGTATATGAAAATAAAGGCACTGACCTGGCCGTCTGCCATTGGAAATAGTCAGCTGAGGAATTCCACATTCCAATAAATCAGATCAAACACTAATATTTGACGGAACAAACTTAGCAGAACCACGAAGAACACAGCTGCAGAAAATGAGATTGCAAAATTAGGAGGATGCCAAAACAGTTATGCTGATATTATTAGATGCAAGAAGAAAAAATATTTTCATGTGAAGAGAAGTGTATAGAAAGAGCATCAATGGTATCGTGTATGACTATGCCTACCGTCTTGCTTGTCAGATCATGAACTGCGTCCATATACTGTACACTTCAGTTGGAACTTGTAAACCATATATATGGCATAGCGGTAAGTTTTTTTCTTCTTCTTAATGACAGACATGTACACACGGAAAATGAACAGGGCATTTTCAACCATATGACACTATATTGTTCTTAATCAGATTACAGATCATGAAATGATACCCCATTTTCAATTCCTAACCACAGTTATAACCAAAAAAAAATAGCTACTTCAACTATCTCCAGACGTGCGGTCTTAAATATAAGGATAAACTAATTGAGTCATATACCAGTTTAACGCGATGGAAAATCAAATTGCAAGTTGCAACAGATTCGCTACCAATACAGAACAGGTGAATCTTTCAGCAGTGTGAAAACTGAAGTGCACAACAGTCACATTTTCTGTTAAATCGGCAGGATGCAATATATTGTTGCATGCTGAAGCTAACTTGAAGTGCACAACAGTCACATTCTCTGTTAAATCGGCAGGATGCGGTATATTGTTGCATGCTGAAGCTAACTGTTCAATTAGGGTATCCACGTGAGTAAAGTCGGAAGCGTCATGTTTTCTACATGTACATGGTTTAGCCTTTATTTTTTTTGATGATCATAGTCCTTAAGCCGCAGAAGGCATCAGAACTTAAATTTTTATTCATTTATGTTATGTCGAGATGGCAGTGCAATTGTTGATTCTAATTATCAGAATGGTTAACAAAGTGGCAAAAAGTAGTAAAAACAGTCCGCTATTCAATTGGATTATGGTCTTCGCATCTGTGCTAATCACCATCAAAACTAAAATTTACATTCATTTGAGTTCCGAGATAGCAGTACGATTACTGATTCTAAATTTTCAGAATGTCCAACCAAGTGTCAAAAGGTAAGATTAAGCAGTTGGCTACTCGATTAAATATCACAGAATATGTACTGAGATTTGGAGCATGACAGGTCCAGAACATCAGCGGCATGCTCCAGGAGCGAGCAAACTGGTCTATCTCTGAACCCAAACACACACTCAGGCACAACCAGATGATCAGAATCAACGGATTTCGGCTGCTTTGCACCCTTGGCCTCCTCTTCTTCTCCACAAATCCCTTTTCCACAGAGTGAGCGACAACATTCCCACCTCCGGCGAACCATTTCCAGCAACTGCAACAAACGAGCTGGAGCCTGGAGCGTCCTTAGAAATTGTCCCTTCTCCCGTACTGCCGCACCTGGCTATCCCCGGAGCCGGAGCCGTCAAGGCTGTCATCGGTGACGGAGCTGAGCCGCCGCGCCTCCCTATCCTGACTGCCTTCCTCTCCTTGTCCTCACCACGGTGCCGCCGCGGCAGCCCCCGTAGGCGATGCTGCCGGCCAGGTGCCGGATGCCGTGCAGCCATCCCTTGCGGGGCTTGAAGGCTGGAGCCCCGGCTACAACGGCGTGGTTGTCGGAAGAGGACGCGGAGGCGGAGGTGGTGACCCGCGTAAGAGCTCGTGGACGATCGGGGAGCGGCCGATAAAGAGCTCGAACTCCTCGAGGGTGAGCTGGCGGCCCGTGCGGACCTCCCGGACCACCTCCTCGTGCACCTCCCGAGGTCGAACTCCGTGCCGGCGTCCAGGTTTCGGATCAGGCATTTGTGCTCCCGGCACCAGCGCCGCCAATGCTTGGAGTCAGCGTCAGCGCGCGGTTTCCCGTGCCCCGCGGATCTGGGCTCCTCCTCCGCGTTGTTCCGGCGAGCTGGCGGGTGGCGGCGGAGAAGGGGAACAGGTGGCGAGCGAGCTGAGGAGAGGCGGCCTGGGGAGTGGGGCTGCAGGGAACCGGAGGGGGGAGGGGGAGAGGCAGGAGGTGGAGCTGCGCGACGCCTGAAACCCTAGGCCAGGGTTGGGTCGCGCGCGGCTGCGCCAGGCGGGGGGAAAGAGGAGAAGAAGGTGGAGCATCGGCCGGCGCGTCGACCGCGCGACAGCACGGCGGCTGAGGTGGCCGGAGGACGGCGGAATCAACCTGCGACGGCGAGGCGGCAGAGGGTCGCCGGAGGGGGTCGGGAGAGAGAGAGAGGCGGGTGGGGAAGAGATATGGGGGGAGGTTTTGTGGTAAGGTCCCTGAATTTTCAGAAATTACGGATAGGTCCCTTTCCTCGAGAAAGTGGGGGTTGCGGTGCAATTTCTGGGCTTGCGAGTTTGTTTCTGCAAAAATGGTGCGCCAAAGTTCGTGCGAGGCGGGTGTGACCGGCTGGAACCGGCGCCACCGCGGGCGACCGGGACACGTGTCATCGCGCGATTGGTAGAAAGTCCCGTGCTACAGTGACGCTACAGTATGCGCGAATTTTGACGCGTTCTGGGCCGTTGGATGGGAAGATCGGACGGTTGACGGTAAAAAGGTGACGTGGAGGCTGGACAGGGCGTGAAGTCTTCCAACTTTCATATATAGTACTATATATTTAGTGATAAATGTATGCTACAGGAAGTATGGCAGAACTTATAATTGGTTTTCTTCTCATAGGCATGCTTGTTGCTGGCACTTATTCTTTCTAGTTGAGCCTATTTCTTCTCTTCTAGTATATTGTTTAGCTGACAGTAGGTATGTAATGATGTCTATAAGATAGTTTGCTTGTTGCTAGCAGATTACAATGGCAGTAGGTATGTAATGATGTCTATAAGATAGTTGACAGTTTTTTTTTTTTTTTGAAGCAAACTTCTGGATATGTTAACTGGAAATCACGAGCTTACAAGAAGTCACCAGAAGCAGCACAGCTGTTCCACACTTTACAGAAAAGACCCTGGAAAAACAAAAATTACAACCAAGACCCTCAGGCCTACTCTGCACAGACAGCTCCGCCGCCGCTCGATCCGCCGCCGTCGCATCGCAGGAGATGAAGGCGAAGATGACCGAAGCAGCAGCTGTGTCGCCGGAACGGACCTGTAGAGGAAAGTACCTCGTTGAAATCACCGCAGTGGCCACCCGCCGCGAACGACGGGATCTTGAAGCAGTGCTGACGAGGTGTACCATCATCAAATCCCATGGTTAAGGACTAGGGTTGAGATTATGGGGAGAGAACGTGGTAGTACTGGTAGTTTCGTCGGCTGACAAGCAGAGGCAAAGATTTACCCAGGTTCAGGCCCCTCGGGTGGAGGTAAAGACCCTACTTCCTGCTTGTCTGGTATTGATTGTGGATTATGCGATTACAGGGGAGCTCCGGCGAGTTGATGATCTCGCAAGAGCTTTGGTGGTTCGTGTATGGCTTGGTCCCAGATCGGTACCCCTCCCAGCCTTTAAATAGGCTGGGTCTCGGGAGTTTGTAACCGACCTAGTTTACATAAGGAAAGCCTAAACCGACTATGCCTATGTCTAGTCTTGGAGGGTACTCCATCTTCTTGGGCCTCTTGTCTTGGGCTTCGAGTAGGCTCTTCGATATTGGGCCTTAGTCGTTACGTGCACCAGGTACCCTCATGGTAGGGTACCCGATATGTATACCCATGTCAGTAGCCCCCGAGTACTTGGCTGACTCGAAGAATCGGGCATGGACTCTTTCGTGAGTGCACGTCGTATGCTTTGTATTCTGTATATATAATTTGGAATTCCTGTATGAATAGCACACGTTTGGCTATGTCGAGTATCTCATCGACTGTGTTTTATGATGATCAAGGGATAATAGCTTAGCAGGCCCAGTACACTCGACGGATCGGGACTGGTTAACTACTCATTCGGGTAAAACCTTACTAGCTTTCAATCAAACTCGAGTCCCCGGACTCGAATCTGGAACAAACTGGTCAGATTCGACTAGGCCGCTTGAGGTCTTACTGAGTCGATCTGCAGTATAACTTTGAATTTTACCCAACGCGTCCGTCGGGATTTTTCATCATGTCTGCTGACACGGAAAGTGTAAGGATTAACGTTGCTGGAACGGTCCTTAGCCCAGCTCGAAAGTTCGGCGGGTCTTACCTTTGCACTATGCGTGCAGCATCCGAGGTATTTGCGACTGACGCAACTCGGGAATGTTTCGAGTATGATTTCTGAACTTTGTTGGACGAGTCATGCCCTTTGTCGACTGATATTTGCCGTTATGCTATCGGGTGCGCGACAGCGCTCCCGATGGGAGTAGCCCCCGAGATTGTGCTTTATTGTTTTGCAATGGAGGATAATCTCAAAAACTCTGCATATGTTAATCGAAGAAATTTGTGCCATAATTCTATCGGGTGCACGACAGTGCTCCCGATGGGAGTAGCCCCGAGATTATGCTGTATTACTTGTAAATGGAGGATAATCTCAATCATTATCTAAGCATCTTCAGTCGAAGAATTTTTTGAACACGCTCCCGATGGGAGTAATATGACTTAGTCGAAGGAACGGTCGAGTGACCAATTTTGCCTTAAAAGTTTTGTCACCCGAACTAATCAGGCAATCGAGTGACCAATATGCGCTGAGCATACTCGAACGTATTTTCTGAACAATGCTTCAATGACGTCAGGGATGACGTTTATTCGACTGCGATTTCTGACACGCGTGGCGTGCGTTATGCTGCGATTGATGGGACGTGACACGTATGGGCCCATTTGTGCAGAGCTGACCGAAGACGGTGCCGTTTGGACTTGATTTGACTATACGGGCCCACTTTTTCCGCAAGCGTGATGATGGCTCCTCTTTTTACGTGCGTAGTGGGCGGAGTGGCCGGCGACGGTTGCCCTCCGCGTTTGCCACGTGTACGGTGAGATCGCATGCGGAGCGCACGATTGTGATATGAATGGCTGTGATGGCGTTTGACTTGCGGTAAATAGGGACACGGCGCTGGCATCTGTTTTTACTTGCCATTTGCTCCCTGCGCCGCCCTGTTTCCTCATCTTCCTCCTTGCGCTGCGCCTCCATTGTTCGTTTCCCAAGCTCTTTGTGCTCTGTCCATCCATCCTAGCAATGGCCAAGGGTGGAGGCTCCAAGCGAAGCGCTGCGTCTGCCGCCACGACTGACGCGGCAACTAAGGTCAAGAAGACCACAACGAGCGCGTCTGCTGCCGCCGCCGCTTTGAAGAAGAGCAGCGGGGACTGGGCGAAGTCCACCATCAAGGACGCCCATCTGACCAAGTTTCGCGAGCAGGGTCTGCTTCCTCCCACGGACCAGCTTGCTGTTCGCGCGCCATCACCGAAGGAGGTACTCCCTGAACCACGCGCCAATGAGCGTGTCTGTTTTGCGGAGTTTCTGCCTAGGGGTTTCTCGCTCCCCCTCCATGATTTTGTGCGAGGTTTGCTCTTTGCCTACGGGGTGCAGATCCATGATCTCACCCCGAACGGTATTCTGCACATTGCGTGTTTCATCACGCTGTGCGAGTGTTTTTTGGGAGTTGCTCCAAGTTGGGCATTATGGAAGGCCATTTTTATGGTACGACCAAACAGGGGAGGCGGCCGCACCTACCCTGTGGGCGGCTGCGGGATCCAGGTGCGCGGTGACACCCGATATTTTCGACTGAAGACCGTCGACTCCGCACAAGGCTGGAGAAAGGGATGGTTTTATGCGAGTGTCGAGCAGGACGCAGCTGCCGCTTTTTCGACTGCTGCCTTTGCAAGGACCAAGGCCTGGGACCACCAACTTTCGGATGAAGAACTGGCAGAAGCAGAGCCTCTTCTGTCCCAGATTGGAGGTCTTCTCGATAAGGTGACGGGTGTGCATCTAATTGCCACTTTTGTAAAGAGGCGGGTGTGGCCGATCCGTGCCCGAGCGCACCCCATGTGGCAGTACGAGGGCCCAATGATGCCACACGGATGAGCCCGGAGGACTGTCAAGGAATGAGTTGTTGGCGCATGTGCGATCAATCACCAACCTGACGGCAGCCGACCCGTGCAACGTCGACTGCCCCATTACCCGTATGGGATGGAAAATCCTTTGCTTGAGGTATGTGTACTTTATGATTTGCTTGCAGTTTTGGAGTTGCCACTCATATGCATTGCAGCCTCTAATTTTGCAGCCGTGATTTATGACATGCAGGGTCACTCGACTGCTGCCTCTCTTCCTCCTTTGCCAGAGAATGGTGCAACTGAAGAAACTCAGGTGCAAGAGATGGAAGCGAAAGGGGATCACTCGCCAATTCCCTCCGCCACCACTTCGCGTGTGGAAGAAGTTGAAGAGGAAGCAGCAGAAGAGGTGCAGACTGAAGAAGTGGCCGATTCTGACCCTGAGATCGACATCGCGCCTCCAAAGCGTCGTCGACTGACCAAAAAGGTATCTTCGGCTGTGAGTTCACCCGCGAAGGAGCATGACTTGGAGGTTGACGAGGAAGCGGGCTCATCACCCGTTCCCAGCGCCGCTCCTTTGCGTGTATGCTAACGAGCTCGACCCCTCCTCTCATTCGAGTGGCGCCCCTGTCTTTGGAGGCCCAAATTTTGATGACCTCGACTATGACGAAGAGGAAGAACACAGGTTTGTGTTTTACTTATGATATAAGTTTTTACTGCTGTTGCATACTTGTGCTGATGATGTCTTCATGCGTGCCACTCGCAGTGCTGAAACCAATCAGCCTTTATCTCCTCAAGCAGAGAAAGTTCCGACGCCGGATCACCCGAACATTTCTCCCGCGTGCATGAGTTGTCCACCCGATGGACACCACTGCTGTTGTGGAGGCGCCAAGGCTACGGTTGTGGCTACTCCTGAAGTCGGGACATCTGCTTCGACCCCTGAGCCTTGGACAAATCATGTGAGTACTTTTTGCCTTACCCGCGTAGTTTTGGGGCTATGTACGTTACAAATTATGCTAACTGCGTGTGTCTGCAGCCCTTCTACCGCACACTGGCGGAATCTGCCAAAGCTTATGTCCAGGTGGAGCAGGAGAGGGATGGCCTGCGTAATGACCTGGAGCGACTCAGTCGTGAGTTTCACTTTGCCATTTTTTCTGAAGCTCTTTTTGCAATACTTTGTCTTTGTCGATATAAACTGTATGCGATTTGCTACTTCAGGCGAAAAGACAGCGGCTGAGTCGCGTAAAGGAGCTTGAAGAAGCACTCGTCACGCAGCGCGCTGAGTCGAAGAAGGAATTGGATGCTGCCAAACTCAGCTACCGCGCGTGAGCGAGGATATGCCGAACAACTGGCGAAACTCGCACATGTCATGGGAGGTGAGTAATCTTTTCGTTTTGAACTTATGCTGTGGTTGTCAAGCGTATAGTGACGTTTGCTCTTTGTTGATTTTGGAAGAAGCTGCAGGCGCGCCGACCTCTGCGACAGGGCGAACGACGATCTGCCACTCGATCGTGCTGTGAGCGACCTTGGGGTCGTGTGCACCCACGCGAAGGATGCACTCGCCAAGTCAGCGAGTACACTTGGCGCAGTGTACAAGGCCGTGCTCCCGAGTGGCGAAGTACCGACGACGGCGGATGGATTTGCCGATGTTTTTGGCCCGGGGACTTCCACCATGGCGAACTTCTCTCGCGCCCTTTCGGTACGCGGCTCGGAGTCCACCCTCAAGCTCCTTTTAGGCCACGGATTAGAGGGTGACTACGAGAGAGCGCTTTCTGATTTCCCGCGGAGGCCAGACGGGAGACTTGTGCCTTTGAAAGGAGTCAGCGCGCCAGCTGCACGACTGGCCGAAATATTTATGACACCATGGAGCGCGGGCAAAAGAGGTCGCCACTCGCTTGCTTAGGGGCAAGCCAGAGTCGACTTCCTAGTTCTAGGGCAGCTGCATCCCTTCTTTTTTATGCCATGTAATGATATCTGTGAACTGCGAGTGTGCGTGTGATTTTGCTACTCTTTTATGTCAGTGGTCTTCTGTTAATGTGTCTGCGCTCGAAGAGCTGTATGCTGTTGCTTGTCTGAGCTTTGTGACTGTTTCTCATGAAACTTTTATGATACTTGGAACAGAAACGGCCAGCCGCCACTTCATCCAGTTCGTCGCGGCATCATCCCCTTCTCGATCTCGAGCTCAGGCGTCAAATGATGCCGCGGTAATACGTTATATGAAGGCTCGACTTGCGAAACAGGAGCAGGAACTGGCGAGTGCCCGAAGCGAGCTGGAAAGGATGAGGGCAAGGCCTGCTTTACCCACCCAACGGAGGAGTATGTGCTTGGCGAGATGGAGATCGTGAACAGACAGCTCGAGTGTAAGCATGACTGCCTTGATCTTATGAGTTCACAGCCTGTTCTTTTTTGTTCACCCAACTTGTGTTGTTGCAGGTTTTGTTCAAGATTTCCAGGCGGAGCAGGCTCGCGTGGATGAGCAGTTGAACATGGCAACTGACGAACCCACGACTGGCCGCCAGCACTTTCGATTGGACAAGCACCGAGCACGCATACTTGCGACTCTGCAAGATCGGGTGTGGCGGAGCACTATGCTTCTTGAATTGTGCAGGTCGGCCTTCAGTCGAATCAACCAGATGGTTTTTCCGACTGGGCCACAACCTCAAGGAATCCACGCGTTGCTCGATCTCTTCCGGTCAACAGGTTCCATTCGAGGCTTCATCCCAGAAGCTTGTGGACGGTGCCAACGCAACCATGGCGTATCTCCGAAGTCAACGTCCAAATTTGCAGCTACGTCCACCCGTGCCTGGATCGTCTTTGTCCCAGTCGAACCTTGACGAAACATTCGATACGCGAGGACATTGGTTGATTGCTATCAAGCGCAACTTATGGGCCCTGTTCTTCCAGCAAAGGATGAACCAGAAGATTAGGGTATTTATGTATAGGGAACAGCCCCCGAGTGTAAATTTGCCACTTAGTACATATTTGTTCACTTGTATGTATGCAGCCCCGAGTGTATCGAGTGGGGTTTATGAAAAACAGTTTACATAGATCATGAATTACATAGCCCCCGAGTGCTCGAGAGGTTATGAATTTTATGAGAGTTGAAGCTTCAACTTATGCCTGCAGGCTCAGCCCCCGAGTGATTGATTGGGGTTGAGCAACTTTTTCCTTTGTGTTTAGTGTTATGATCCAGCCCCCGAGTATTCGAGTGTGGCTGGAGTATTATGTTTGAAGAGCAAAAGCTTTTATGTTTTGAGATAGCTCAGCCCCCGAGCATACGGGTGTGGCTAAGTTTTGTGCTGATAAGCTATGCGAGTATAAGCAGGAAAAGTATGAGGAATTTATTGACTATATTCCATTTATGAATGTTAGGCTGCAGGCCGCCTCATTAAAAACCTTCCAGTCCCCTTAGGTACCCTGGTAAGGAAAAGAGCGCGTCTGAAACCTGCAGCCATCCGACATATGAGCCTATTACATTATGCGACTGAGCAATCTAAGCATAGAAACGGCGCAGCTGCGCAACGTTCCAAGGATTGTGGAGAGTTCGCCGGTCTTCGCATGCTTCAGTCTGTATGCTCCACCACCTATGACCTCGGTGATGATGAAGGGTCCTTCCCATGGAGAAGCAAGTTTATGCACCTTCTTCTGCTTCAGTCGAAGTACCAAGTCACCCACCTCGAAGGACCTGGTACGCAGTCGACGGCTGTGATAGTTGCGTAGATCTTGCTGGTAGACAGCTGTACGTGCTAGCGCTGTGTTGCGTGCTTCTTCGAGCAAGTCGACTGCATCTTCGAGTGCTCTCTGCATCTTCTTCATTGTATGCTTCGACTCTTGGTGCGTTGAACCTTACGTCTGATGGCAGGATTGCCTCTGCCGTAGACCATGAAAATGGAGTGAATTGTGTTGAGGCGTTGGGTGTTGTGCGTAGGCTCCATAGCACAGACGGGAGCTCTTCTACCCAAGCACCCGCAGCCCTTTTGAGTGGCACCAGGAGGCGCTTCTTGATTCCACTGTCACAAGCCCATTGGCCTTTTCGACTTGGCCGTTTGATTGCGGGTGCGCCACAGATGCATAATTGAGCGTGATATCTTGCTCTTTGCAGAAGGATTTGAATTCCTCAGCCGTGAAGTTTGTACCGTTGTCAGTGATGATGCTTTGGCACACCAAAGCGGTATATGATGGATTTTATGAAATTGACTGCTGTAGTGGCAGTCGAACTTGTGATGGGTACTGCTTCAATCCACTTGGTGAACTTGTCGACCGCCACCAGAAGGTGAGTATGCCCTCCATGGGAGGATTTTTTGAGTGGCCCAACCATATCGAGCCCCCACTGGGCGAAAGGCCAGGCCAATGGTATTGTCTTCAACGCCGATGCGGGTGCGTGTGGCTTTGTGGCGAATTTTTGGCAGCCGATGCACCTTTTGACTATGTCCTCCGCGTCTTTGAGTGCTGTGGGCCAGTAGAAGCCTGCGCGAAAGGCTTTGGCTACGAGTGATCGACTGCTGGCGTGATGCCCGCAAGTACCTGCATGAATATCACGAAGGATGGCTTGGCCATCTTCAAATGCTATGCAACGCTGGAACATACCTGATATGCTGCGTTTGTAAAGTTCACCGTTGATGACAGTGTATGCTTTAGATCGTCGAGTGACGCGTCTTGACTCTGTGAAGTCTTCGGGTACCTCGCCGCGGAGTATGTATGCGAGGAAGGGTTGAGTCCAAGTTGGCTCGATGAGGAGTACCTCGACTGGTGGGTCCTCTGTGCTAGGTGTTTTGCTCTTGGCTGGTGCGGCTGTGCAGGAGTTGCCGCTTCTTTTTGATTGATCTGTGCTCTATGCGCTCGAAGAAGACACCAGGTGGCACTGGTGCTTTGGTCGCACCAATGTTGGCTAACTTATCTGCTTCTTCATTGCTCTCACGCCCTATGTGCCGCAACTCGCAGCCTTCGAAGCTGCCCTCCATGATGTTGTACAGTCACGGTAGGCGATCATGTTATCTGCGATTGCGTCACAAGCCTTCATTGTTTGCTGCACCACCAATTCGAGTCGCCGTAGATCATCAGTCGAGTGCACCCGAGGCTTTGGCCATCCTCATGCCATGGATCAGAGCCTCGTATTCTGCTTCGTTATTGGATGGGAACTCGAACCCATTTGTAGGATGTAGCGGAGCTTGTCGCCTTTTGGTGATATGAGGATGACACCTGCGCCTGCGCCTTCGTTTTTCTTCGAGCCATCAAAGTACATGGTCCAGGAATTGGACACATCTGGTGCTCCTGGGAGCTGAGCTTCAATCCACTCGGTGTGGAAGTCGGGTAAACTTGTGCTTTGATGGCCTTCGGGTAATCATACTTGATGTCTCTTGGTGCTAGCTCGATGAGCCATTTTGCTACTCGCCCAGTGCATTGGGGTTTGTGAGGATGTCCCCGATCCCTGAAGTGCTGATTACAGTGATCGGGTGCTCGGAGAAGTAATGCGTCAGCTTCCTTGAGGACATGAACACGGCGTATGCCAGCTTCTGATAGTGCGGGTACCGCTGCTTTGATGTGGAGAGCACTTCACTCAAGTAATAGACTGGACGTTGTATGCTTTGGGCGTGTCCCTCCTCCTGCGTTCGACCACAGAACAGTGCTCACCACCCTATTAGTTGCAGAGACATATAGGTATAGTGGCTCGCGTTCCCTTGGTGCTACGAGGATTGGAGGGCTTGTGAGGACTCGCTTGAGGTCCGTGAAGGCTGCTTCGGCTTCTGGCGTCCACTCGAACTTATCTGCCTTCTTCATCAGTCGATAGAACGGGAGTGCTTTTTCGCCTAGCTTGCTGATGAATCGACTGAGTGCTGCTACTCTACCCGCCAACTTTTGCACGTCGTGGAGCTTTGAAGGCCTTTGCATCGTCAAGATGGCCTGTATTTTCTCCGGGTCCGCCTCGATTCCTCGAGCTGAGACTAGATACCCGAGGAGTTGCCCGGCTGGCACGCCGAACGTGCACTTCTTCGGGTTGAGCTTGATGTGGAAGCGTTTGAGGTTTGCGAATGTCTCTCGCAAGTCATCGAGTAGCGTGCTTTCTTCTCTTGTGGTGATGACGATGTCATCTACATAGACCTGGACGTTTCGCCCAATCTGCTTCTTGAGGCAATCTTGCATCATGCGCTGATAGGTTGCGCCTGCGTTTTTGAGCCCGAAAGGCATTGTGGTGTAGCAGTAGACCCCGAGTGGGGTTATGAACGCCGTTTTTTCTTCATCCTCTTCCTTCATCCTTATCTGGTGGTAACCCGAGTAAGCATCCAGGAAGGACAAGCGAGCGCACCCGGCGGTGGAGTCGACGATCTGGTCGATTCGAGGTAGTGGAAAGTGATCCTTTGGACAGCACTTATTGAGTGCTGTAAAATCTACACACATCCGCAGGATGTCTGTATGCTTCTTCTCTACAAGTACGGGGTTGGCCACCCATTGTGATTTCTTGATCTCTCTGATGAATCCTGCTGCGAGTAGCCTGTCGACTTCGGCTTCGACTGCAGTTCTTTTTGGGCCGGATATGCGGCGCATTGTTTGTTTGACTGGTTTAGCACCTGGAAGTAGCTGGAGAGAGTGCTCGGCGAATTCCCTGGGAATACCTGGCATGTCTGCTGGACACCATGCAAATATATCCCAGTTCTCACGGAGGAATTCGACGAGCGCGCTTTCCTATGCGATAGGCAGACTCGACGAGACATTGACTGTCTTGGTCGGGTCAGTCGGGTGCACCTGATGCGATCTTGTGTCGTTGGTGGCACTGAATGCTCTGTCGACTGCCACCTTTTTGTGCTCTGGCATAAGTGTTCGATCGTTGGAGACCGCTAGATCGCGAGTGTTGCTTCCATGCCAAACATCTCAGAGATTTTGCTGAATTCTCGGTCGCAAGAGTCAGACTTTTGGAAGTTCCCCTTGACTGTGATTACTCCTTTTGGTCCAGGCATCTTCAGCTGGAGGTATGCGTAATGTGGCACCGCCATGAATCGAGCGAACGTCGGGCGTCCAAGTATAGCATGGTATTGTGACTTCCAGTCGACCACTTCGAACTCAATCGACTCTGTCCTGAAGTGGTGCTTGTCCCCGAACGTTACGTCGAGTTGTATGGTGCCCTCTGGGCTTATTGCTTTCCCTGGAACGATACCGTGGAAGGTATTTGAAGATCTTGGCAGGTTTTCGACTGACCTGTTCATTTTGCGGAGCGTATCTGCGAAGATGATGTTTATGCCGCTCCCACCATCCATGAAGACCTTGGACATGGCGTAGCCTCCAATTTGCGCGTCGAGTACCAGAGCAGAGTGCCCTGGTCGAACAACCGATGGAGGGTGGTCCTCTTTGCTGAAGCTTATTGTAGTTCGGACCCTTCAAGTATTCTGTTACCGCAGGAGGTGACATGACCGCCATGTTTACCTGTCGAGTGCGAAGTTTTTGCTCCCTGTTGGAAGGTCGACCTTTCTGTATCATGTACATCTGCCCTTGGGGCGGAGGGTACTGTGGTTCGTCCACCCGAGGCACGGGCTGTATGGCACCCGCGAGATTTCCGCCTGGGGCAGGCTGTGGTGGTGGAGGTGGTGCCATCAGAACAGGCACGTTGTTTGGCTGAGGCACGGGTGCAGGTGCTTGTGCGGCTGCTGCCTTTCTGCGATTTACGTAATCAGTCGCCATTTGGTCGAACTCCCTGCAGTTTCTCATCGAGTGGTTGGATCGCAGTTTTCCATCGTCCCCCTTGTACAGGTGGAATCTGCAATCAGCGTCCATCTTTTCTTCGAATGATCGCTCAGATTGTGCCCGTGACTTGCGCCAATCCTTCCTCTTGTAGCTATCACTGCGTTGGCCGTCTCGATCATCTCGACTGTCTCGACGATCATCTCGACTGTCTCGCCGATCATCTCGACTGTCTCGCCGATCTTCCGACCGTCGGTCGCTTCTGTCCTGATCATTGCGGGGTGTGGAGAACCCAGCCGCCATGAATTCGGGTCTGTCATCGTCGTAATGACGTTTTGAACGTTTGCGCCTTCGGTCGTCTCTGTACGAGTCTCTATGGCTTCGACTGCTATTCTCATGTTTGTCACGGGGTGAGGACCCGCGTGTGGTGCGTGCCATATCCTCTCCATCTGCCCACTCAGTCGCGATCTGCAAGAGGTGGGCTACAGATTTTGGCTTTTGGCGGCCAAGTGCTTCTTTGAGTCTCGCCTGGCGAGGCCCATGACGAAAGCATCCATGGCCATATCTTCTGAAACCACTCCAACTGAGTTACGTATCTCAGTCCATCGTCTGATGTATGACCTCAACGTTTCGTCTGAACGCTGAACGCAGGCCCGCAGCTCCTCGAATGTTTTCGGGCGCTCACATAGAGGCTCGAAGTTTTTGACGAAATCCCTGCGGAAGTGATCCCACGAGTCGTATGTTGATGGAGGTAGGGCCTTGAGCCAGTCGCGAGCTGTGCCTTCGAGCATGAGTCGTATGTACTGCATGGCTGTAGTGTTGGTGCCCGCTGGCACGCAACTGCCAGCCTGTAATCTTCCAGCCACCCGGAAGGTTCCTGTCGACCCGTGTACTTGGGCTGTTCGGATGTGAGTTTGAATCCTTTGGGCATCCGTGTCTCGCGGACGCGTCGAGTGAAGCACAGAGCTCCATGTGGCTCAGGCTCTCGATCAGAGTATGAGTCGCTACTGTAAGATCTGCGTGATCTGCTCCTGGACCTGCGCCTTCGCGAGCCGCTTCTTTCCTTCGAGTGGTGGCGACGACCACTGTGATTATGCTCTTCCCGAGGTGCGTCGACTAGGGCACGGTCTCGACTCCCACCTGGAGTTCTTGGAACTTGGCGTATGGCCTTTGCAGCTAAGGCGAGTGATTTGATCTGTTGGCGGTGTAGTTTTGCGTTGGGGTCATCCGCTGGGGGCTTGATTGCCTCCAGGTATGCTGCAGCGGTGTAGAGAGCACCTGCTGCTGTTTTGGGCACCGGCAGTCCTTCCTCGTCGTATGTCATGAAGGAGTTGCCTAAGTTGCGGGTGAGTGCCGCCTTCTCGCCTGGCGAGAGGTGTGACAACCTTGATCTGCGTCCTGTGTCTGCTCGCCCGGTGGAGCTCAGGGAGAGCTGTCTTCTGCGCACACTCGACAAGCTAGCTTGCTTTTTGCGTTCTTCGAGTGTGGCTCTTATCTGCTTCAGTCGAAGTGACTCCTGCCAGTTGAAGTACTGGAAGGTCAACATCTCTTCTTGTGTTGCGTCTGCTGGCATCATTGTGCACTCCTTGATAACTTTATCTGCTTTTGCTGCCATCTCAGCAGTGATTGTGATTCCGTCCGGCATAGTGACTGTGCACGGGAATTCTGTAGGCCTGCGACTGGCCGCAGTTTCTGATGTTTCTGCGGCGATGGCCACATAGACCTGTTGGGTATGACCCGAGGGCATATGTATGTACTTTCGAGTCCCGTCATGGACTCGACATCTTCATCGAGGCTCATGTCTGAGCCTGTATGTTCATCGAGTGGTTCGTCTGGACGGATCTCGCAGTCGACGTCTTCGTCGCCTATGCCCATCTCGGCGTCGGCGAGGTTGTTATGAGTCTCGAAGTCGAGGTTGTTGTTGGCGCAGATCTCGGAGTCGACGTGGTTGTCGATATGAGTTTCGAGGTCGTCGAAGTCGCTGAGGGAGATCCCGCAGTCGAAACTATCCTCGAGTGGGAGATCCAGCTCGGGATCGTTTGTGCGGTATGCTGATTCGGCCTCCTCGCCCTGGAGCTCTTCAATGAGCTCGCGCATCTCTCGTGTGGACATGGTTGTTGCAGACGAACAAGCTTGGAGGGTCGATGATGGTATGGACGCAGTGGAAAGATCCGCAGTCGAAGGAGCCGCAGCCGATGGAGCCTCGGGTGCGAAAGTCGCGAGTTGGCGTGGATCCGTCAAGTCCTGCACACCAAGCTTGTTGACGAAAAAATTGAACGAACCAACGGTTAAACCCAAACCTGACTCGAGATCGGAGAAGGCCTCCTGGAATCCTGGCGAGTGTGGCTCGAAATCCATCAGAGGATCCGATGTGCTTTTTGCGGGTGAAGCTGGCGTGTTGCCGTTTGTCGAGTGAGCCGGCGAGTTGCCGTGTGCCGCCTGAGTCGGCGAGTTCTGGTTTGTCGATGCAGCCGGCGAGTTGCCGTTTGTAGATCCGATCGGCGAGTCGCCGTTTTCCGATGGAACCGAAGAAACCGCGAGTCCAGCACTATTCTTTCCCACAGACGGCGCCAATTGACGAGGTGTACCCTCATCAAATCCCATGGTTAAGGACCTAGGGTTGAGATTATGGGGAGAGAACGTGGTAGTACTGGTAGTTTCGTCGGCTGACAAGCAGAGGCAAAGATTTACCCAGGTTCAGGCCCCTCGGGTGGAGGTAAAGACCCTACTTCCTGCTTGTCTGGTATTGATTGTGGATTATGCGATTACAGGGGAGCTCCGGCGAGTTGATGATCTCGCAAGAGCTTTGGTGGTTCGTGTATGGCTTGGTCCCAGATCGGTACCCCTCCCAGCCTTTAAATAGGCTGGGTCTCGGGAGTTTGTAACCGACCTAGTTTACACATAAGGAAAGCCTAAACCGACTATGCCTATGTCTAGTCTTGGAGGGTACTCCATCTTCTTGGGCCTCTTGTCTTGGGCTTCGAGTAGGCTCTTCGATATTGGGCCTTAGTCGTTACGTGCACCAGGTACCCTCATGGTAGGGTACCCGATATGTATACCCATGTCAAGTGCTGACGCCATCGGCGGGGGCGACGCCCCGATACGGTCCGGCGGTCAGGCCGCGGACGCCGGCCACAGCCAGCCTGCAGACCTGCAAGAAATCTTCAAGGAACAGCAAGAGAGAAGCTCCTAATCCATCTCCTCCACTCCACAACGACGCCGGAGCATGCGCCGTCAAGAACAAAACTCGAACACCAGATCCAATGGATGAACTCCACAGCCGCCACCACGGCAACCTCCACAGATCCATCCAAGAAAATCTGGAGCTCGACGAATCCCGAGCTTATTTCGGAGACACCGGGCTCGCTCCACCAGCTTCACACGGCACCTCACCGCCACCGCCAGAGAGGACGAAGCCACAGACCACCAGGCGTAGCTCGGATGAGCCAGCGGCATGCTCCAAACCGGCATAAAGCCAAACGCCATCAAGGCAAAACCTAGATCTAGCCCTAAAACTACTATGTACAGGGGAGGCTAGCCACCTAAACCATCCTCACACCGAGCGACAGCGTCGCCGGAGCAAGAGAAGGAAAGGGGCGGCAGCAGCGCACGAGAGTCGACTCTCAACGGTGGCAAGCAGAGGAGAGGGCAAAAGAGTCAATCCAGTATAGCTGCTGCTGCTGCGTTCCATGGCGCTGCCGAGCAATGATTTCGTAGGCATTGCGTGCCGCTGCTGCATTCCATGGCGGCTGCCGAGCAACGCGGAAGCGGTCGCGTGCGCGGGACAAGGTCGCCGTATTGTTTTAGGCAGCTGAATCCTACAGTTCTCTGTTTTCTATCCATGCATGATACTTGACAGTAGTATTACAGTGCATAGAGTTCATCCATGCATACAGAACTGGTCTAGCTAGCTGTTTTGTATGAAAGGTTTAATTAGCTGAAGTTCAATGTTCAATGCAAACTTATAAAATCCTTTCTGTTAACTTTTGAGCAAGTTTGGTTGCCTAACATAATCAGAAATATGATTGTATTTTTTATTGTACTTAGGCTGGAGTGATGAATAACATGCAAAGAAATCGGATTGAAGAACATGAGTGAAATCTCAGGCTGGACTTCCACTGACGTACCCACCAGCCTATCTGATAACTTGTTCGCTTGATTTCTTGGATTCAGTGTCTGAACAACTCAAAGTTTTGTGTTCTGCTCATGTCTTAATTTCTCTCTCGGATGCATTTGGAATTCATCACTTATTGTAAGATTATGTGCTCGTCAGTTGAACTATTGAGAGGCTTCAGTTTCGTACATGTTCCTATCTGTATCGATCCGATGAGAAGTGTTGTATGTGTGTCAGAAAGAATCATGGAGTTCTCCTGTAAAAAAAAAGAATCATGGAGTTCTTCCGTTCCTTAGCTCGGAAGGAGAGCATCGATCACACTAATTTGCACATTCAATGCAGCAGCTAGCTACTAGCGTGGCGAGCACGGGGAACCATTTACACCAAATGATTCCGAACCCAATTCACCAAATGGGTATGCAATCAGGTTTAGTGCGGTTGGGGTGGAAAACAGAATGGGTTTAGTTATGGTTGGAGGGACATTGATACCGAACAGGTTTGGTTGGGTCCAGCGTGACATGCGTAGTCACGTGGGTATGGTTGAGGTTTGGTGCGGTTCCCAAACCATTCTCAGGTTTACTTACGATATGATCTACTCCGTACTTTTTACCACACTAAGGCACTAATTATATTCAGCTGGGAGCCACGAGAGGAATGTAGAGAGATATATTCTAGGTACGCTACATGTAATCTTTTTTTGATAAAGGGAAGAGTTACAACCGGCATCCGCATGGTATAGATGCACACATCCCAAGAAAAATATCAACAAAGTTTAACATAGACTCTTAGCGAGCAATACGAAGTCCAGGTTGAAGAACTTGTACTCCCTCTGTTCGTTGAAGGATGTCTCAACTAACTCCAAATTTAGATGTATCTAGACTTAATTTAGTGTGTAGATACATCCAAATTTGGAGTTGGTTGAGACATCCTTTTGTGAACGGAGGGAGTATATTTTGCAAATTGGTGGTGGCTGTTTGATTAACTGGATTGGTCTAGTATTTGAGCAGTTATGATCTTTATGCCGAGGAGAAAATTTCACTAGTATAAACGACACTATGAAAACGGGTCTAAACCCTATTTGGAATCGGAAAAACGGTACGTTGCCCGAACCCCGCTGCTGGTGTGAAGGGCCACATCATTGACGGAGGCATTAAACGTTACTGATCTGTTGTTTTATGTCGATCCAAATTCATATAAAGATAGAGGCTAAATTCGGAGCGAAGCGGAGGCCCGTCGCCGGGAGGCTTGGGCCGTAGCCGACTTAGGGTTTTGCACCACCATATATATACCTCTTGTAAGCCGCCGGTTTAGGATAAGTCGCATTGTGTAAATCCCCGGCGTTTGTAACCTCACCCGATATAATGAAGTTTTGCTGGCTGACGACCGTGGTTTTTTCTCTCCCATTGTTGGGAGGGTTTTCCACGTTAAATCTCGTGTCCCCGTTGGTTTGGTCTTTCCGCTCTTCATCGTTTATCTTGCTATCGTCGTTTATAACATGATCAGGCCAATTTTTGGCAATGGTTAACCACGTATCTCCGTTGCCGATTTGTCGGCCACATTAGTAACGGAGTATTTAGTTCTACTCGTTTGCAATGAGATTTCTTCATAAGATTACAGCAGGAATACAGATGTCACTGGACATTTAAAATCTGACAGCACAATCACAAAAATGATAGCAAATTCCTTCGTAACGTATGCCAAATGTCATCGGTACCTTGAATCACAAGATGACGAACTACACATACCTCGCTAAATCTATCATTGGCATGCCTCACAAAATATATACTTGTCATTCCTAACTAAACTTATCTTCATGACTTTGTTACATTTGCCTCACAACTTTGACAAGTTCATAAATTCGATCTTCTTCTTGGACAGTGTCACCGAAATATAATAACGTCACCACTGTAACATTTGGTCCAGATTGTACAAGAAACTCTGAATTAAAAAAATGTTTTGTACAGTGCAATGAATTCAGTCCTACTTTACATGTTTCAGCTCTTTTCTTCTGCCTTTTTTTTGTCGGACGAACTGATGTTCTGTTGTCCTTGAACCCGGCTTCACACTAGACGCTATGCCGCAGGGTATGAACTATGAAGTATAGTACTCCGTATGGAAAAAAAATTAAGCACGCACTGTAACGAAGTGAATTTCCCCGCAGTGAATTTCCCGACTCAAGGAGTGTGAATTTACCCTAGACGCTACGCCGCAGGGTATGAAGTATAGCAGTATGAAAAAAAAATAAGCACGCACCCTAACGAAGAACCCAAATTAATCTCCAATCGAGCCAAACCCTGCGGCGTAGCGTCTAGGGTTTTTCCCTGCGGCCGACTCTCACCTCCACCGGCGTCTCCTTGCCGGCCGGCCGCGGAGGCCGCTTCCCCTCCCCTCCTGCACGCGCTGCAGCATCTACTACTCCTCTTCTCCACTGCCGTAGATATTGCAATGGAGTTCCCTTCCCCAAAACTCCTCTCTCGCGCGCGCGCCCGCCCACGTGATCTCCTTCTCTTCCTCGTCAGATGCTTCTGCCGCTGTTTCGATGTGGTCGCTCGCTCTCTCCTCGGTCGGGTATCGGGTACCGGATCTATGGCGGCGGCGCTTGGGGTGACGGATGACCTGGTGTTGCCGCTCCGCGCCGTGGGGGAACTGGCGGCGGCCGCTGGGGTCTCGCCGGATGAGGTGGTGGTCATCACGCACTGCGCCTCGCTCGGTGAGCTTCGAAATCTTGCCCCCTTTTTTCCTGCTACGCGGTTGAAGGGCTCGCGACTGTGGTCGCCGTAACTGAATCGAATGTTCCCTCTAGCTACGTCTTGTATAAACTTTCCGTTCTTCATAAACCTGTTTCAATCATTTGTTTTGTTACGTATCAGGTGGGAAGTTGCCTCTTGATGATGCGTCTGTTGGCTCTGTTTTATCTGTCGTAAAAAATGTGGAGAGCTTCGGGGATCAGTTGGTTGCTGACATTAGGCGAGTGCTGAAATCCGGAGGCATTGTGCTGATACAGAGCTCCAAACCCTCCTCCGATCAGAAGGTAATTCATGGAACCTTGCTTCTCAACTGTTTTCTTGTGATGTTAATTATTTAGCCCAACCAGATTTTATATTTATTTCCTCTGCATTAGCCAAACAATTATATCGAGCGCCAGCTTCTCATGGGAGGTTTTGTTGAAGTGCAAGCTTCTGCTACAAGCACGCAGGATAGCGTGCAATCTGTTACTGTGAGTATGTCATATTTAAGTCTGCTCCATAGGCTTTCTTTCGATTCCTAATTAATTTGAATCATATGCAGATCAAGGCAAAGAAGCCCTCTTGGAGTATGGGTTCTTCCTTCCCCCTGACGAAAGCAACAAACGCTCTTCCGAAAAATGAAATTGGCGATGATGATGAACTGATTGACGAAAACAGCCTCTTGACTGGGGACGACTTGAAGAAACCACAACTTCTAGTTGGTATAGTCAACAAACCGTCTGACTTTGTTTAACGTTTGTAAAGACGCTTATTTTAGGTTTCGACACTAAAAGGTTTGCTCTTGTTTCACCAGTCGGAGATTGTGAAGTGGGAGCCGTAAAGAAAGCAAGAAAAGCATGCAAGAACTGCAGTTGTGGCAGGGCTGAGGCTGAGCAGAAGATCGAGAAGCTGGGGCTCACTGCAGAGCAGATCGATCACCCGTGTCAGCTTGTGGCAGTGTAAGTAGAATTTCTACCTGTAGACATAACATAGAATGCACTCAACTCACTCATGTCACTGATTTTATCTTTCTCTAAAACACCAATTTCAGTGTGGGTTGGGCGATGCATTCAGATGTGGTACCTGCCCATACAGAGGCCTCGCACCATTCAAGTTGGGCGAGAAGGTAATCGCTCTCTCTTTCTCGTTCTAGATTCATGAGAAGAGCTTCAGTGTATGGGTTGAGATACTTTTGGTGCAGTATACTGATCTTACAGTTTCTTCAACACCAGGTTACATTGTCTGACAACTTCCTTTCGGCCGACATATGACCGTAGAGCCGCCTCTGATAGGACATGCCTTGTTCAGTTTGTTCTTTCGTCAAAACCCATGTTTCTCTTGGTGAAGGTATGAATGGTGTTTATAGCAAAAAAATGGCTGCGTTTGGTTGGAGTAGCTCGTGTTAGCCTGTCGATCGTGCCCTTGCAGTCAGTTCTCAGGTTCAAAGTGAGAGTTGATCGTATGTGCGTTTCTAGTTAGGAATACATGTAATCTGACGAAGAACATATATACTCCCTCCGTCCCTTTTTATAAGTCGTTTTGGCAAGCCAATTAAGTTTTGCTGAAACGTTTTATAAAAATGGATGGAGGAAGTATGCTGCAAGAGCGCGTTTTTCTCATATACTGTTAGCACTACGTACTTGCATATTCTATGTTGAGATCGTAATTCGTATATGCATTTTTCGCAAAGCTGCTTTTTCGTCAAAAGTATATGACGTTGGAGCCATGTCCACTGTGACATCCGAGAATAATGAAGAATGGTACCTCTCAAGTTCTAACTTCTAAATGTCGATCGATGACATTTCAATTAAACTGAAATCGACGATTCCATTCAGTTCTCCGGTTCGCTGCCGACTGGGGTTCTTACATGCTGTCTTGAGTCCAACTCGGCCGGACACGTAAACAGTACCGCGGGATACAGCTGCAGCGTGCTACAGTACGCACTTCCATGTTAGATCTTTCGTGGTAATTATTTTTTGGTAAATACGCTTGTTTAGAGGTAATTAATCAATATATATGGTGTAAGATTTGAATCAAACTGACATTTTTCTTTCTCGTTTTCATCGGAAAGGAGAGTTTTCAAGTTAAGCGAGAAGAGCTACGAGTTGGAGGGCTATTTCACCAACCCTCACTTCTCTTTTGTATCTGCCGAAGGAGCAAATAGCCCAGGCTTGTGTCGAGTTGTGATCAGGATCGCGCTCAAACCATTATCGATCTAACCATTGTCGCTGATAATCTTAAAATGAATCCATACTATATCGGCTAGCGCATGACGAGCATATTAAAAACAATACATTAGCTTTGTTTAACATCTCATGCCACATGCCGGACATATACATGTTTTTCATATCGGTGGCATGTGGAAATATTTTTATGCAAAAATAAAATGTCTTGAGTCTCCATTTAGTCCGAGCAGACATCGGGCAACAGCTACTCTGTGAATTTCGTGCTAAATAAGGCTGGTTATAGTGGGTTATTGTTGCACGCTGAATCTGCACATGTTTACCGTATCGGTGACATGTGGAATTATTTGTACTCCCTCCGTTCCAAATTAGTTGACTTGCATTTGTCTAAATACGGATGTATCTATACTTGTTTAGTGTCTAGATACGTTAATTTGTTGACAAATGTGAGTCAAGTAATTTGGAACGGAGTGAGTACAAAAAAAAGATGATTTGTGTCCCATTTAATCGAGGAGGCATCAATCAACGTGCTATGCAAATTTCGTATTAAATGGGTATGGTTATAGTGGGATTAGTGTTGCGGGCTGGATCTACACATGTTTCCGATATCGTATCATGTAGAGTTTTTGTAAGCAAAAAGGAGATGTCTCGTGTCTCCATTTAGTCTGAGCAAGCTTCACACAACACAACAAGTGATATGTGGGTTTTGTTAGGTTTAGCACGTATTCGGTCTAACCCCTATTCCTCTGACCCTTTTCCGTGGTGCCGCTCACAATGATCAATTTGAGGCTAGGGGTTAGGGACCTTTATATAGTGCTAATTCCGGTTTTATTTAAACCGTAATTCCGCAGATATTTATTCCAGAAACTCCAGGTTAACCAAACCAACCACGATCATCAGTAACCATCTAGGAGTTTCAATCTGCAATTAGTCCCACGAGCACACGTGTGTGAGTCACGTGCCGAATTTGAATAATTCAAATTCGCAGGCTTTAATCAATTCATATAGCCAACATATGAACAACCTGGCTTTCCACTCTATACTGTCCCGGGTATAATTCCAGCATATTCACATACACTGTATTCCAGTATAGACGTACCGGCTTCCTTAAGTATATTTCCTTAAGTACAATTCCACATCATTAGTTCCCTGTTATTTCCATGATACTTCCACATGAAGTTTAATTCCGGAGAAGGTAGTGTACAAATAAAATGTTGCAAGACACAAATTCCTACATCTCCCACTTGACTGAAAACATTTTATTTCAACAAGTGAATTCCCACACAATTAGCATGGTTATAAAATAATTCCTTCCTTCAGTGTATTCATGTTGCATATAAACTTTGTGACTTTAGCACTCATATTATCACAAAGTAACAGGTTATGATGCGTTTTTCCGCGACCTTAAGTTTACGAAGAAAATTCCTTAACCATAGACCTTCCTTCAATGCTTGAGATGCATTGAAGTATTCATATTTCGTAAATAACGAGTATCTAAATCATGTTTCCTTTGTACGCCATAAAGACCTACAAAAGTAGATATTAACATATAACATAAAACAAAATTACCTTTTAGCGAGATCCTCTTTTCGAAAGTAGCGTCAATATATCCACGCGGTTGAAGGTTGAGATCGCCAAAAAATGAATAATCCACGTTTCCTTGGCATTGAGCAACAAGTCTTTTATTTGATTGCAGCTATCTTTCCAAGATTCATATTCCATTTGCTAATAATTCCAGCAAATCATTTTCCGTGCTAATCAAAAGCAACAATTATAGCGGAATGGCTAAGTTCAGGTCGCACAAATAATGTCCCACAATAATAGTGGTATGACAATTACTATTCCTTTTTTCCTCACGAGTTAAAGTATAATTCCTCGCAGAGTATCATTCCCTTTACCAAAGGTATTTGACAGGTTTGCAGTTTTCCATAGAAAAATATATCAAAACATTCACTATGTAATTCCACTCCCAAAACGCAGGAAGCTTTGAACATTCCTTTCATAAGAAAGTTAGAACCAAACCAAGCTTTCACTTCCATCAATGTGATATTTTAAAATCAATAAGAACATAGTTAGCACATATAATGATAACACAAAAACAATTCACACTAACCTTTGTATATGAGTATCTTCCATCAGTAATAAAACCGTATGACCTGATATACCATTGATGTGAAGCTTGTTCCAAGAACATGAATGAACCTAATCAGTTAGCAAACCATATCTTTATTCCCACTTCCTCTAAATTTTAGAGTTTTCACAATGTATAATTAATTCCATTGTGTAAAGAATAAAACAACAACACATTCCTCTAAATTTCAGAGTTTCCACAAAGTATAAATATTTCCTTTGTGTAAAGAATTAAACAACAACAACTTCCTCTAAATTCTAGAGTTTCCACAAAGTATAAATATTTCCTTTGTGTAAAAGAATAAAACAACAACAACTTCCTCTAAATAAATACATTTACAACCTATAGGCTTGCGGTTATTCGGTAAAATAATAAATTTCCAAACTTGTATTCCTCTCCATTGAGTTTACTCCTTCCCGCAATGTTTCCACCCATAGTTAACACTAGCAGCAAGTTTTAGTAATTTTCTTTCCTCTAAACATAGAGTAACTTCCTAAAAAAAAACACAATAATAGCCAAGATATGATGGTCCAATTTAATTCCTCTCACTTTTGCTAAGCATGTTAGTACTGAGAGTGTAACTGGGTGTTTTCTTTGAGTTTTCCACATATAAAATTCCTACTTTCCACCAATTTACCTTTTCCGGATCAAAAAACAGAATACCATTCGATCCACTAGAATATAAACATTTAAAAAACAAAATTTGTTGTGCTATGTAGTAAATAGTCATTCCAATTCCATATAACAAAATATAAATAGAATACTTTCTTCCAGTTCACAAAATATAAACAGTGACTGTGATAAATAATGACTTACTGAACAAATAATAGTATGTAATGCTTTTTCACATAATCAAGGGAATAACGAATAGTTGTATTCCTCCATTCAACCATGGAGTATATGACATAAAATATTGGTGAATAATTCCATGTTCATTCCATTAGCTTTAGCTAATATTCCTGAAGTGTACTTCCCCCACCAATCAGTTTTCAAACCTTTAAATCTTTTGATGAACTGATTTTCCACTTCAGTATGAGATGCCAATACAACAAAGACCTTCCGACTTGTATTGAAAAGATATAAATAACCATATCAAGTGCAATCAGAATAAATACATTCACCTCAAGTAGGAGCGCCAATAAATACCGTAAATATATGTTGATGAAGTATCATACTCCTCCCACTCAAGTTTAGAATTTCATAAATAATAAGCCACTTCCTTGATATGCGACCAAGTCGTAAATTTCACCAACAATAAATTTCAGAACATGTGTTCCTATTTCAAGTATTCCTCCATATGGAGTGGTCTTCACTAAATAAACGATTTTGGTAACCAATCTTCCAATGGGTATCAACATAAATGAGACCATTGTGTTAAATCCAGTAATGCACTAACTTTTCCGTTGAGCAATAATTCCACTCTTCCTTCTCCAAATAGCATACATATCCAACAAATTCCGATCGAGAAGTATAAATTAAATTCCTTCTCGTCGTAATTGAATATAAAACATAATAATTTTCCTCCATAAACAGAGTTGGATTACATAATTTCCAATTCCAAAGTATATATAATTTATCATTAGTGACTAATTAAGCACAATTATTTTTCCTTTGGAATTATTCACATGTCAATAGATTTTCTATTGTATTCCATCAAATTATGACGTACATGCTAAGTCTAGAATCCAACTATATGGAAAAGTGGTGATAAACAAATATTTGTACAAAACAATAAATTGGACATACCTTAAGCGAAGATCAAATTTCCGCCCTTAGAGCGTTGTCCATCTTCCTTAAGTGAAGATCAGATGTTCAATATAAATAAAGCTTGATGCCTTCTCCTTGTCGTTACGACAGAAAACTCCAGTGAAATTATTAAGTACTCCGAGAGCTTTCAGAGTATTCTAACAAGTACCCATATATTCCGGTGACAAAGTTTACACCGTAGCAATTAAGAAATCATTAAAAAATAACACATCCAGCAAAGAGTTTAATTCCTCTCCCTGATAGTGCATTCCAATTTCCTCCAAAAAACGAGTTATGTCCAATGAGAGACATATTTCTAAAATCCTTTCCAGGTTACGTATTATTTTCCACGTAATCCGTTCAGCAAAGCTATGTCCATGCAGTCTATCTATTCTTCCATTGGAGTATGTTCCAATTCCTCCGGAACCAAATAATGCCCAGTAAAAGATAAGCAATTAAAAAAAAAACTTTTCCAGGTTACACATAATATTCCACATAACCTGTACACTCTTATTTTCAAAAGCTAAAGAATCAAATATTGACATACCTATGCGAACTATTCAGTTTTCCTTAGTCCAAATTCCATAGTTTTCTTTTCCCTTTGGTTTTTCGGTTTAGACATATCAGTGACATAATGTATGTTCTCAGTAGAAAACAAATATGAAAATTCCTTTCCAAACCGTACGATTAAAACCATCTATCTGCATTAGCTTATTAAAAAAATAACTCAAAGAAAATACTGATCGGTGAAAGTGTTACCGATATGACAAGTCTTGTCTTCTGCTTTCCTCGTTCCGGGCGTAAGAATTGAGCTTGTGCGTTGCCTTCCAAGCTTTCCTCGAAGTAACAATCTAAATCTAAATATTCCTTAATCCCGTACGTAAGCTGGCTTGCTCCTTGATTTCCAGGATCCATGTGACTTGCTTCAAGTACCAAGTGATCCAAAAAAGCACTAGTACAAAATCCATCGATCCGTCTGCAATAGGCACTTGGCACGAGCGACTTGTGCATGCCGGAACCGGCAGAGCGGAAATCGAGAGTACCCTGCTCGATGTCGTGCGAAACAATTTCAATTTCCTTCCTTCGCCGTGATGGAAAATTTCCAGCGACTTGAAACCTCGCTAGCAAATCTGTCCAGCTTGCTAATTGATCCGTGAGATCAGATCATCACCACTTCGCCTGCTAGTTTCCCCGTCCCCCTGCGTGCACGAAAACAAAAAACAAAAACAAAAAACACTGGAACGATTGCTTGCGTGGCCGTCGGAATTTGACGCCCCTCGATTCACGTGCAAGCTTTTGGCGTCAGGAACCACGGCGATTAACGCAGCACCAGCGAGAGCATGCGATCAGAAGAGCAGACGGAACCGGGCGACGACCGCGACATGGCAGAGATCAGAACGTGCTTGATCGGCGGCGACGTGGATTTCGCAGCGGATTAGACTTCCGGCGCCGCACGAACTCGGCTCTGATACCAATGTTAGGTTTAGCACGTATTCGGTCTAACCCCTATTCCTCTGACCCTTTTCCGTGGTGCCGCTCACAATGATCAATTTGAGGCTAGGGGTTAGGGACCTTTATATAGTGCTAATTCCGGTTTTATTTAAACCGTAATTCCGCAGATATTTATTCCAGAAACTCCAGGTTAACCAAACCAACCACGATCATCAGTAACCATCTAGGAGTTTCAATCTGCAATTAGTCCCACGAGCACACGTGTGTGAGTCACGTGCCGAATTTGAATAATTCAAATTCGCAGGCTTTAATCAATTCATATAGCCAACATATGAACAACCTGGCTTTCCACTCTATACTGTCCCGGGTATAATTCCAGCATATTCACATACACTGTATTCCAGTATAGACGTACCGGCTTCCTTAATTATATTTCCTTAAGTACAATTCCACATCATTAGTTCCCTGTTATTTCCATGATACTTCCACATGAAGTTTAATTCCGGAGAAGGTAGTGTACAAATAAAATATTGCAAGACACAAATTCCTACAGGTTTCGTGTTAAATAAGACTTGTTATATTGGGGCAACTGCTGTTGGCTTGATCTACACATGTTTCCTGTATCGGTGTCATGTGAAAAAGTGCAAAAGAAGATGTCCTATGTCTCTATTTAGCACGAGCATGCATCACAAAACAAGTGCTTCGTGAATTTCGTATTAAATAAATCTGGTTATAGTGGGTTAGTGCTGCAGCTGGAACTCCCGTGTCGGTGTAATGGGAAATTATATTGTGTAAAAAGAAAATGCATTTTCTCCATTTAGTCCGAGCAGACATCACGCAACAAGTGCTCCGTGGATTTTGCGTTAAATAAGATTGTTTTATAGTGAGATTAGTGCTACAGGCTGGACCTACACATGTTTCCCATATCGATGTCATGTGGAAGTATTTTTGCGCAAAACAAAAGGTGCATTGTGTCTCCATTTAGTCCGATCAGGCATCACGCAACAAGTAATATGTGGGTTTCGTGGTAAATAAGGCTGGTTCTATTGGGGTTATTGCTCCACGCTGGACCTCCACATGTTCCCCCTATTGGTGTCATGTGGAATTATTTGTGTGCAAAAATAAGATGACTTGTGTCTCCATTTGGTTCGAGCAGGTATCACGTAACAAGTGCTATGTGGATTTCATAATAAATAAGATTGATTATAGTGGGGTTAGTGATGTAGGATGGACCTACACATGTCTCCCATATCGATATCATGTGGAGTACTTTATGTAAAAAGAAGATATATTTACGATCCGATTAGTCCGTAATGGGCATCACGCAACAAGTGTTCGGTGAGTTTCGTGTTAAGTAAGGCTGTTTATGGTGGGCTTAGTGCTGCAGAGTGGAACTACACATGTTTCCCCATAGGTGTTATGTGGAAATATTTTTGTGCAAAAAGAAAATTTCTCGTGTCTCCACTTAGTCTTGTTAGGCATCAAGCAATAAGTGCTCTCTAGATTTTGTGTTAAATAGCCTGATCATAGTGGGGTTAGTGATGCAGACAAGTGTTATGTGAAAATATTTTTGCATTGTGTTTTCATTTAGTCTGAGGAAGGCATCACACAACAACTGCTATGTTACTTTCGTTTTAAATAAGGACGGTTATATGGAGAGTGGATTTTGGAGGCCGAGTTACATGGAGCTCATTTTTTAAAAAATTCGAAATTCATATTTTTTAAGTTTCCAAAAATCGCGAAAAAAATCTCGGATGTAGATATTGTCTAGATCTACAATCGTGCAAATTTTCAACTCCAAAATCATTGGTGGCCTGTACAAAAAGACAAATCGGACAAAATTTCAAAAAATTGAAACGGTGTAATATTCACACCCAGATCCACTCATTTGTCTTTTTTGTGCAGGCCAATATACAACGACTTTGGAACTGCAAATTTGCACGATTGTGGATCTAGGTAATATCTACATTGAGAATTTTTTTCATGATTTTTGGAAACTAAAAAATGTCGATTTTGAATTTTGAGAAAAACGAGCTTCATGTACCTCGGCCTTCATTTTAGGTTTTCGCGGTTATATGGGGTTAGTGTTGCACTCTGAACCTACACATGTTCCCGACCGGTGTCATGTGGAATTTTTTTGTGCAAAAAGAAAAGAAGATGCAAGCTTTGTGTCTCCATTTAGTCCGATCAGGCAACACACAGCAAGTGCTCTGTGGATTTCATTTAAATAAACTGGTTTTTCTAATTTAGACTAGTTTTCTGAGTTTTCTTATTGTTATTTGACTGATCGTGAAACTGGACCAATAACCCGCTCCGGCTCTTTTGGACCGCACCGGGGCCCCAAATCCGCCGCGGCCACCCCACCCCATTGCCTCCACCTCCCTCGCCGCCGCCAGAGGAGACTGTCGGGCAAAGCCCATGCAACGGATGGCGATAGCAGGTTCTCTCCTACCGTGGCGGCGCGAGACGCGATTGGAGCTGGGATGGCGGCGCTTCCTTGAGGGCGGTGGCTGCGGCCACTAGGGTGGCACGGCGCTAGATCTGGCGGCGACTAGCTTCCCTCTCGACGACGGACGGCTTGGGAACTCTAGTGCGTGGGGCGCTGGGGTCCTCCATCCTTGGCGTGCATCTCGCCCGGCGGTGCTGGTCGAGGAGGGAGGCAACAGAGGGTTGGCCGCATCTGGTTCTAGCCGGGTGTGGCCTAGTGCCGGCGGCCAGCGGGAGACGTGGTGCTTGTCGTCGCCTCCGCGTGGTGTGGCTGGTCTCGGCTTGCGCCGGCCCTTCTTGTTTGCAGGCACGGGACCATGTGGCAGCAGCTGGTTGTCAATTGTCGTGGCGGGCTCGGTGGACATGTCGGTCCACATTAAGGCAAGCTAGGGCAGACGGTGCTCCGTTGGAGCCGTCAACGGCAGCACCCGCGGGCGTCGTATCCTTGCTGAAGGCGTCGGCGACGGAATCCGCGCTGCCCAAATTGCTCCGGGTAAACTCTAAACCTGGTTATTCTGGGTCGGACGTTGGCGGCGCCTAGCGTCGCTCTCCTCCTTGGGGCAACGTGTGGGAGTTGGACCTGGCTTGGGGAACCAGTGGCAGGAGGTGGTGCGGTGTGGCATCTACCGCGTCGACGATGGCGGGTCTCGGCGGCATGGCGTAGCGGAATCTCGGTAGCGGATGCGTTTTGATGGACGCGCAGGACGGTGGCTCTGGTGCCGTGGCGGCGACAATGGCAAGCCTAACAAGAAACTACGTTGATCTCTCCTGAATATGGGTTGATGGAAGACGGCGGCAGTGACTTCTGAGGGTGCGCATGTTGTGTGCGCTAAGTGCTTGTTAAACCGATATGTGCTCCCGACTCGCAATTGGGCGGCTTGGTGGAATCCTCCGGTTTTTACATGATGTGTGTTGGTGTGTGAGGTCGGGGCACTTGGCTCCGATTGGTCACCCCTTCATCATGTTTGTAGGTGTAGCGAGTTATTGTCTGGACGGTGGCTTCCGGTTGATTGATGTATTTTCTTGTAAGGTTTTGGTGATTTTCCTTTTTCTCTTTTAATAATAAAAAGAATGATGTGTGAATCGTTTCGATGTAGAGACGGGGTGTTATCCTCCACTTCGAAAAGAAAAAAATCTTAGTATCTTCCATTTGAGGGCTACCCCCAAACATAACATTGTCTCCATCGATCGATAACCCGGAGGGAAGGCGCATGTGTTACGATCCCAACTTATCTCGGAAGGCATCATGTTAATTTGCTTTGTGTCCATGATACATGGAGGCATGCGTGATGCATGATGAGTAGTTTAATCTGAGCTCTTCCATGAAACACCATTGCTACCATAGTCGAAGAGAGTTATCTTAGGAGCGCGTTTACTGAAGCGTAGAATAATACTGCTCGATTGGAACCAAGTTAACAATGTACTCTTCTAAACAAGAAAATGTTACCAGGACACTTGCATAGCTGGATTGCTGCAACGTGCTGCATATATATGCACCCTATATGTATAATGCTACAGCATGCACTTCCATGTTTGATCATCAGAGTAATTAAATTGACAAGATAATTATTTATAGGTGTTGTGTGATTGTCGATCCATCATGGAGCGGAGGTCCATATGATCCATGGAAGCGCATGTGCCATGATTCCCAGTTCCCAGCCTGGTTATACCCTAATCTGGCAAACATGATCCGAGGCCGAGCTCACCGAAGGTGTCAGTTCTGCTCTTGAATTCTCTAGGATTGAATCTTCAGAACGAAGAGTAGTTTAATCTCATTATAATAGACAACCACTCTTGGTGTTGCTGCCAATGTCAACGAGCAAACTAGCCCGGTTACCGTTCAGGCTCTATTTTGATATACTACTGTACCAACTTGGCGTAGAGGCTGAGATCGATTTTTAAAATTTCTAAGCATGTAAGCTTACTGCTAAAAAACAAGTAATTTAGACAGTTGCACGCAGCAGCAGCATGCACAACTAAAGTATTTGCCTTGCCCGGCCGATCGGTAGTATAGTCAGAGTTCAGTGTGGCCGGGGCGGGGATAGCTAGCTGTGTGAATATCGATCGATCATGGAGGTGACTAGCGATTCAGCTCGACTCAGGCCGGTGGTGCTCCGGTTACTCGCCGCAATCGTCTTAGCCGTGGTGACCATCGCAGTCGTGGTAGCAAGATCGAGCCAGCTCCTGCCCATGATCAGCTGGTACTCATTGGCACCAGGGCGAGCTGCTGCAGCGAGGTGCGTGATGTTCAACTTCGGAGACTCCAACTCCGACACTGGAGGGCTCGCCGCCGGCGCGGGATTCAGGATGCACAGGCCCTACGGCCGCCGTTTCTTCGGCAAGCCCAGCGGCCGGTTCTCCGACGGCCGCCTCTACATCGACTTCCTCTGTACGCACGCCCGCAGGCACATCATGCATGCACTATCTGTTCCGTAATTTGAATGTGAACTGATCAGTTCATTTTAGGCGAGAAGCTGGGGCTGGAGCACTTGAGCCCGTACATGGAGTCGTCGGGCGTGTCCTTCCGGCACGGGGCCAACTTCGCCGCCGCCGGCGCAGCCACGGTGCAGTCCGTGGACTCCGGGATCTTCAGCCTGCCGATGCAGCTGCGCCAGTTCCGGCACTTCAAGGCCCGCACGGCGGAGCTCCGCCCGCTGGGGCTCGGGTCTGGCATCGCCGACGAGGAGTTCAGACACGCGGTGTACTCCTTCGACATCGGCCAGAACGACATCTCCTCGCCTTCACCGCCAACCTCACGCAAGAACGTATCCTGGAGACCGTCGTCCCGGCCATCGCCACCAGGATAAGAGACGCCGTCAAGGTGAGGACCTGAGTTGCTGCTACGTAGTATACTCCGAAATTCACAATGTCGAATGGCTTTGTTGTTCATGGTCGCGTAACGGTGCAGAGGGTGTACGACGCCGGCGGACGCAAGTTCGTGCTCTACAATACGGGGCCGTTCGGGTGCCTTCCCAGCACGCTGTCATGGCACCGTCTCCGGCGTAGCGGCATACCAGCGAGCTCGACGGTGCGGGGTGCCTCGTCCGCCATAACGCCGTTGCAGAGGCCCTCAACGCGCGCCTGCCTTCTCCGGCGCGAACTGGCAGCGGAGCTCCCTGACGCGGCCGTCGTCGGCGTGGACATGTACGCCATCAAGTACGGCCTCTTCACCAACCACACGGTGCACGGCTTCCAGACCCCGCTGACGGCATGCTGCGGCACCGGCGGGCCGCCATACAACAATGAGCCCGGGGCGGCGTGCGGGAGCAGCAAGGCGAAAGCTTGCCCGGAGCCGGACGGAGACAGGTTCATCAGTTGGGACGGTGTGCACTACACGGAGGCGGCGAACCGGATCGTCGCCGAGAAGATACTGTCTGCAGAGTACAGCACCCCTCGGCTTCCTCTGCAGACGCTCTGTAACCAGAGTACATAGCTGACAGCAAAATCTGAATACAAATTCTCCTACACCGCTCAGTAGGCATTGCGAAGTGAAAAGCGGAATTCAGTAAACCAGAATGGAACATGTAAAAGCTTATTACTCTGTTTACACTTCCCTACCCCAAAGATGGGTTATATGGAGAAACGCATTTGCAGCCAGCAATTGAGATTTTACTGCACATTAACAGTTTACGTCCTTAAAAAAACACATTAACAGTTTACAACCCATCCTGATTTATCTAGCTTTTATTGCTAACAGAGTTATACAATCATTGTAAATTACTGGCTTCCACCTACTTGTATACCACCTGAGTACACCCAATAATAATAGCTACACATAATTTTACAGGAGAAACCGAGTAGCCATGATCTGCAAGACATCGTATAATGAGCATCCATGGTGTTCGGACGGATCAGCATAGGGGAACTCAGAACTCCAGTGTGATGATGATCGTTGGCTACTCACGCGGCCTGGCGAGCCACAGAGAACTCAAAGCACGCAAACGTGAAAAGTAGTCATGTATAGCTAGGAGAGCACGAGAAGCCTGTCGGATTGTCAGAATCCGTTGCATTTGATGCAAGGTCTGCTGTCGCAGGTTGTCAGCCTGATAGATATGGAACAAATAAACTATCATCAGAATCAAATAGATCAAACCAAATGAACTGACTAAATCGATCAGCTAAATATGCTGGTCGAAATACTGAAATAACACGACTGCAAAAATTGCCAGGAAGAGGCTTGCCTGGCGAAGAAAGTTCTCAAGTGTTCCAAGTTTGCCCATGGCCATAGCCATCTGACCCATGTAGTTTGCCACATTCCCTGAAGAACCAGAAGAACCGAGAGAGCCAGCCAATGTTTCTGCCAATGATTGCTGCAATGCTTCCATCCCTTGGGATAGGGCATCCTCTGCCTGCTGGGAAGATTGCTGGAGGTTGGTTAGTCCAGCCAACTGCGTCTCGGTTAGCGGCTCGAGGTGATTCGCCAGTAGCTGAAATTTTGAACCGTCTCGAGAAATTAATAAATCTTACAGAACCAGTAAGGGCACTGAATCAATAACAAACCATGAGATTTAATATTTCTCACCTTTAAAAGTTCAGATGGCGGAAACCCCAAGCCACATGAAGCACCTTTCAGCAGGTGTCTTCCACATGCCTGACAGTATATGAAACACATCAGCCTTCGCAGCTGCACCTTTGACCTTAAATATTTCATCATAGTGTCCCATTATCCCATCTACGATAAGGCGCAGGTCACTGTCACTTGCATGAGCATTAACTGCAGTCCTCAACTCATTAATTTGCTTATTTTGCTCCTCAAGCCATCTAGTGTATTCTAGGTCGAAAGTCAATGCCCCTGCAAAGACAAGTTTACTGTTTAGATGACCTTCAAACATAGACTGACAACACATACGGAGTACAATTTAACATCACTCAACAAAAGGGTGCTGCCGCAGATATTTATGTGCACGTATGGAAATTTGGAGAATAAAATACCATTTCCACTCATGGAATGGGTTTGGTCTCCAGAGCTAGAAATAAAGATTCCCTGCAAATAAATATCCAGAACAAGTTATAATTACAGCAAAAGCATACTCTACTGCGAGACAACATCACAACAAACATTCAACCAATAAAGATTTACCTGCTGTCGAGCTTTCTGGAGTTCCTGCTCTAGTTGTGCAAGCTTCAGCTTACTGCTTTCTAGCTGTTGCACATATGACTTCAAAAAGAGAGAAAACATTATTATTTGGCCTAGATCTAATGAATCCAGTATTCACTATTCAGTGGAAACAATAAATACTAACACAGAAGGCTCATGCATGAGAATTCGGCTAGTTATATAATTCCAGGACAACTAAGAATTCATTCAAGTCCTATATACTGAAAAACATGAAGTGATGAAGTAGTGCCTGGCAAGGCGACATGTTATTTGTCCTTAATGCAATGTGCAATTTTATTACACAATAAGAAAATTATGACAGGAAAAGAAAAACGGAGACAAGATGACATATAGAACAACAGAGACGAAATATGTAGTTCAATTTATCAGCACAAATACAAACAGCACTGCACAGAACCTCCAAACCACTTAATTCTTTAAGCAGAACTGATGCTTTCCTTTATAAGCATATCTCAAATTACACAACCCTAGCTTGAATCAGGTTAAGTGCTAAATTAATTTAAGTAAAAAAGGAAAATCCTTACACAAGAGAACAAACGACAAATATGGGCAAGATTTATAACAATACCTTTTTCCTCAGCCGACTTTTCCTTGCCGCCTCACGATTTTGAGCAAGACGTCGCAGTGTCTATTGGATGGCAAATACGATAAGAAATTAATAACGTAAAAACAAAGAATACACAACATAGAAGAAAAAAGAGCAAAAATATCACCTTTTGGTCCAAAGGTTTGTCGGACCTGTCAGACCTATCCGAAGAATTAGAAGCCATGATTGCCCCACTTTGTCCTTGTTCTAACTGCAAGCAGTTGAGAACATGAGTATGTTTGGCAGTGGATTAATAATGAGTAATTAAAACAGAATAAGAGCTGCGAGTTTAGTTCATAACTTTTCCATATCTGGAGTATCAGTTGGCAGTTGATACATGTGACTGAGAATAAGTGAAACAGCATCTAAATCGAGGGTAAAGGTGGCTATTTCTAACTGACTATTCATTTCTGCTATCATATAATATGGAGATGTCTCTAGCAGTTTATTAGTCAAATATAAGCTCCAGAGCATCCAGAATCCAAGTCCTAGTAACTAGCAAATCAGGCCACAGTAGCTCTAGGTAACTTAAGATAACCATGGTGTTGAGCTTTAGCAATTAAATTGATCACGGTGCGATTAACAATTCAAACGCTAACTCGATGTTGAGCATAACAATTATCTATTTCTCTAGAAATGGTGCAGGTAAAGACATAGGTGCTTAAATAGATGAGCTCAACTTAAAGCTTATTTCAAGAAAAAATAGGGAGAAACAGTTTAAAACCCCAATAGGAAGAAGAATGAGTACCATGTGGTTCTTGCCGTCGTTGTCTACAACAGTTGAGTTGTCAGTCCTTGAACTTGCATCTGCCATCACTCGGCCTCAACGGACCACGATCACGAGGAGAAAGCAAATCGCTTTGCTTCCCCCTTCCTAACAGCAACGCGGTGAGCCCAGCCCTATGTTGTCCGAGATCAATCGTTGCCCGAACCTACACATCACAGTGAGAAAATAGTAAGCAACCTTGACAAATTAGCAACTCAAAAACAGTAATTGCACACATGTAACGATATACTACAGTACATGCTTGCACTTACTTCTTCTCTGATCCAAGTCAGTCAGTAGCTGCTCAAGGTCAAGGTTTGCTACAACCGTATGGTCTGCAAAAAGAAATAGGCGTCTTCCTTAGTATTACGAAGTAGAGAAGGCAGACCAAATAATTAGCACTGTCGGAACAAGAATATGCACATTTATGCCGATCTGAAACCCTACAGGCAGGCTGGTGGTTCAATTCAACCTCCCTGAAGGGCCAGAGCAGCACAGTGCTACTCCCCTCCGTGCCACTGGAGTAAACGCACGCGAATCGAGCCATTAGGAAAGAAAACCATGGCCAGGCAGAGGCTTGTTCCTCACTACTCGGCCATGGTTCATTCGCCGTTTCGGTAGAGTAGGTACAACAACTACCCTGATCCAGAAGAGCGGAACTAACACAGAGTAGCAATACGAAGGTGGAGGGCGGGGAGTCGAGCTCAAATCAGGGGGGAGGGAGGGCATACAGCGTACGATCGGCGGCGGCGGCGGGAGCGCTGCTCGGCGCGGCGCCGGCTCATGGTCGGCCCTCGCCGCCTCCGCCCAGTCCGGGGGTGGGGAGCTTCAGCACTCAGCACCGGATCGGCGACGGCCAGTACCTGGGGGAGGGGACGGCGCGTTGTCCCGTAGGAGCTCCGGCGCGGATTTGGTGTGAGGCGGAGGAGCGGCCGGGGGATTTTCGGGGGAAGCTTCGAGAAGCTCTTTGGGTTTCGGGTGGTGGTGGACTAGTGGAGGCGGAGGAGGGGAAGGCGCCAAACCGGGGCGGGGCTGGCGTGGACACGGCGCACGGGCCGCCGTGAGGGTGACGTGCGGGGCCGGCGTGGGGGACGCGTGGACGCGGCTCACCGGATTAGGCCGCGGTGGCTGGCGTCAGTGTGCGTGCGTGGGGCCCGCCGCTTTGCTTGCCTCACCAACCCCTACGTCGTCACCTGTGATCCCGTCTTTGACTTCTCCACCTGAAAACGGAAGCTACGGCGTTATCCGCGACAAGCTGGACCTGCTGCCGCGGTCCACGGCTCCAGAAGGAACACGTGGTTGATACAGTACAAAAATGATAGTGGTTCTCGAGATTCAACATTTTATGAATTTGTCCGAGGGATTCATCGTGCCACCAAACTCTATCGCTCACCTCAGATCCGAAGCAAGTGTTACAGTTTTAAATTAGGGTTAGTACGAATTTTTTCTTCGATATCATTTTAGGTGCATATGAATTTCAAAATTTGCTCCAACCGTCTATTGAAAAGACATTTATTTACCCCTTTATGTTTTGTGTGTTAGATAACAACACCGGTGATATTTTAATATGTTGCTAAGTGTTTACAGGAAATATTAAGTTTTATGATAAAACGGTAAAGGTTATCTCTCCATACAAAAAGAAGAAAGAAATGGAAAAGGAGTTTCGCGAAGCCCTGAGAGGCCAGCCTCCAGGCCGGGCGCGTCAGGCACCCAACCGGCCTCTAGGCCGGCCTAGGCCGGCTTTCCAGGCGGGGTGTTTCGGGTGGGTGGCCGACCTCCAGGCCGGCCAGGTCGGCTCCTCAGAAGACCCAGCGCAGTGCACGCAAGGTCGGCCTCTCCCTGTACCCCTTCAAATGGTCACAAATTAGGAGGAGCTATAAATGCTCCTCCACCTACCTTTGGACAGGGAGCTCGCCCAACATTGAAGACCACCATTATTGCAAGCTCAAGCTTCACTAGATCTCCCAATCCCTCCACCCAAACTCGTTGATCTTTGGAGTATTGAAGGAGAAGGCCCGGATCTACATCGTCACCAAGTCGATTTACACTTCCCCCTCATTCACTTGAGGGACCATTTGCTAGGGTTTTCATTGTGAAAACCTAGCCCCTTGTTGTACTTACTTGTTGTTCTTGTGACAGATTGTAGCCGTTCGGGAGCCCCCAATCCAGTTGTGGGTTGTGTCCCGGATTGTTGTTGTAAAGGCTCCGGTTTCCGCCTTGTAGGGAACCGATAGTGGAAGTTGAACCAATCCTTTGTGGTGCGGTTCATCGGAGATGAAGGTGAGCCTTTGTGGCGTTGAGACCAACCTTTGTGGTGGTCTCACACCTCTCCAACGAGACGTACTTCCCTAAAAGGGAGGAACTCGGGAATACATCCTTGTCTCCACGTGCTTCACTTCGGTTACCTCTATCCTTATTTACAGCCTTTACTTCGTGTATCTTGCTTAGTTGTTAGCTTGTCATATAGGTAAATTCATCGTAGTCGCATATCTAGAGAATTTACCTTTTGTGTCAAGCCTAAATTAAAAAAGAACTAAAATTGAAGTAGCACCTATTCACCACCCCCCCAGGTGTCATACGATCATTTCACCTATTGAACTTGTTCGTTGAGGTGGAGACATTACTTTCTACACCATGTATTTTTCTTTCGGTGAATTGACTAATTTGAGTGACATAATGCATATTTCTTACACGTTCCATTTACGCATGTATTAAAAAAATTAGTTAACAACACTTTTTTTTGTAAAGGAACCACATGAAAATCTTGACATTCGATGGTATTTAAAAATGAACCAACGGAGGGAGGAACCACCGTTGTTTTTTTATTAAGTAGGAGGTGAGTCTCGAACCCTGCCCGCCTAGCACAAGAACACATGTGCTAGCCGGTAAGCCTCAGGGTCTTCCTCGGTATTTAAAGTTTTCATAAATATTTGCTTAAGAATGGAGCTTGATCATTCATAATCTCGGAGTATAGAGATTTGACCGAAATAAACCACTAAAGGTTAAATTCGAAACAAAAGTGTCGGGTACATTAGACAACCCAACTGTCATCAAACGCTTTACCAAGTGTGACCATCTATCCCATCTATTTTCAGACAAGCTCCGCTCAAATTCAATATTCAACGAAACCGAGGCCATAATATCGGCAACACTATCTGCGAGACAAAATCCAGAACATGCAACAAGCGATGATGCTACCCTCGATCATCCCATAGTTAGCTAAACAATCGGCACCATATTTTGCTCCATATCAATCTTGTTGAAAGCGAACTCGCGAATACCCGCAAGACATCTAGTTTCTCCAAGCAAATTGTCAAACCGTGACCTATCATGCGTAGTGCAAGCTGTAGAATTAATCAAGATGGAACAATATGTTTGAACGTTCAACGTTGACTGGCAAATAAGTCCACTTCATGGAGATTCACTTAATTCCCATACATCTAGTTGGTTGTAGTGCAACTTATGTTTGTATCTCTCGCAAAATTATATGTTTTACTTGAGCAGTTACAAGATCCCTCTGTTTTTCACGGCACTCATTGGCCATTTCTTCTCAAGAGCGAACAAATATACTCTGGTCATGTAGAGGTGGTCAGACGAAATAAACAAAAGGGGGTGTAGCTCATATGGTAGAGCGCTCGCTTCGCATGCGAGAGGCACGGGGTTCGATTCCCCGCACCTCCATTATTTTGTAGCTTTCGAATATGATCTGACTCCATGATAGTGAACTTCACTTGATTTTTTTGAAGGCATGATAGATGTGAGAAAAGAAAGAAAAACCTTAGATGTGATAACAAGTTCAGAATGCCAAAAGGGTAATTCAATGATGACTCATACAATCCGATAAGCATCTCTCAAGTATTTCTTTTCTATTCATATTGATGAGATCCATAATTCCGGATACAACTTGTGAAAAAATAACTCTTCTTCGCGTGAGAAGAAAATGTTAGGTCTGAAGCAACACAAAATCTTTGCCAAATTCTACCATAGGCGCCGGACATAATTTTAGTTTGGGTTATGGTAAAGGAGCTGATGCTGATAACTCTGAAGTTGGAATGGGGATCATCAAGATGGCTAATAAGTCGGAACGGAAGAATCGGCCTTCACCGAGTAAGCGTGGATTCCACCCGCGACGTTGTAGATTTTTTGGAATCCCTGCAAAACGATGGTTCACCTTGTCAGAGGATACTGCTATTTTACCACTGCAGAATTACTCTACACAGGTAAGGTGTCTGAAGGTTTATTGGGTACTGCAAGTTCAATTACCTGTGACTGCAGCCACTTAGCTACCTGCATTGAGCGCATGCCATGGTGGCACTGAAGCAAAAAACAAAAACAAAAAAGCAAAGTTAGAAGTGGCATAATGCACTAACGAAGTTGCTGGAGTACTTCCCTTCCACAACCACTGAATCAGCTCGATCTTTAAGTGCAGGAAGTGGGGGTACTATCTACTTCAGTCTATTAGGTCACTGGCCTTTTTACAGCATAATGGTAGCAATTTTGATCGTGGCAACCAACTTACCAGAACGTAAGTGTCCTTTTGAGGATCGTATTCATCAGCCATGACCGGTCCCCAGGTTCCAAATTGGCGCAGAGGTAGAACTTTGAAGCCTGGAAGGGACGCTCTCTCCCTGCCAAGCATGAAGTGCAAAACCAGCATCAACTCCATGGAATGAATGAACAATTAGGATAAGCAAACACATCGAACTGAGGCATCAGACTAATATGCCCGCAAAAGCAAAAACTTAGGTAACTATCTGACTGTACATGATGAACCGTAGAATTTTGCATACCGATTGGGTCTTGGTGTAATTGGATTAAAACACTATAAGTCTACAATCAGAATTTATACACTCTGGATGGACCTGCAAACTATGTCGTTGTTTTAACACCTTAATCCTGATAAGTGATAATACAGA
Source organism: Poa pratensis (assembly GCA_947311845.1). Taxonomy (NCBI): domain Eukaryota; kingdom Viridiplantae; phylum Streptophyta; class Magnoliopsida; order Poales; family Poaceae; genus Poa; species Poa pratensis. Next base: position 29,648,482 of record CAMZMU010000102.1, read on the forward strand.
AAGGAATTTTCAAAAGATAATAGAGATGTCCTAACTGGCAAACACTTTTGTGTTTTAACTGTTTAGAAGAGACAGCATGAAATTGATTATCCAAAATCATGCCAATGTCAGGACCAAACTTTTAAAAGATGTGAACAAACCCTACTTTGGCGTTCTGGTTCACATGAACCTCTATCATCTTCTCGTGGAAGGCAAGATCACGGCTCTTGCCTGACTGTTTGTTGCAAGAGCTGTTCCACTGAGTAAAATGCAAAATACTGGAGAAATATCAAATATCTAGCATCCTCAGTTGTAGATGTGTCATTGCTTTTCATACAGGCATTTATCATGAGATGGTGAGGGACTTGTTACTTGAAATTTCGGATCAGTGTATTAGCAATAACTGGGACAGAGTTGTAATGGTGAAGAATCTTACACTTCATCAGGCTCCCGAACATCAATCAATTGAGCTTCTTCAATAAAACTAGGATCTTGCATTTTTGCGTGAAGCTCCTCTGGTGCAATATCTTGCAGCATGCATTGGTCCCTGCCATTTGGTGGTAGATACATGAATACTTGTTCATGTATACCAAGATACGATATCATGTGTTGTTAGAATCAACTACCTCTCAGAGAGCACCTGCACTAAATGCCATCCAAATTTTGTCTTACACCGTACAACTTTTTTCAAAGGAGCACTAAATGCTGCTTCTTCAAACTCTGGTACCTGCTCAAGGGAAGTAATAACATTAAGAGTACTGTTTGTTGAACACATTGTGCAGAGTAACTGACAGAAACTGAAAATATGAGTATCCCTGGAATGCATGTACATGTTCCAATAAAAACATCTAGATGGTGGCAATAGATGAAAGAATGAGAGTTTCAAAGAAGAAATAGCTAGTTCTGGCCACTACACTAGATGGCTGAGAGCACCGAGTGTCCGAGTCATGAAGAAATGGATTTAGATGTGTACAACAACATATATAAGTGTTCAACAATATGGAATATAAACTTGTTGTAAGGTTACTGGTTCCCCGCAAATATGCAAACAACCAAGAAACAGTACCAACAATAATAATTAACAAGTTCTTGTTTGCTAGTTGATGACGTTGATAGCTCTTGATAAGTTGATAATTAATGTCAGAATGAAGTAAAATCCACCAGAGAATCAAACAAATTCAATGCCAAATAAGAAGATGTACTATGAAAAATAGCATTTCCAATGGCATCCTACATGGACTTCATGACCTCTGCTCAGCAATAGTTAGATAATCAGTGCAATCCCACTGTGCAGCGTAGGTACATGGGTATCCCACTTGAACACTAATAATATGTAAAGTTCGACTACAGCACTAATCTACGAGTATATACTAGAAATGCAAGTTAATGTTGTACCATCTGTCCCCTCCGAACCCACCCAAGCATGCCGCCATTATCTTTTGATGGACATAAGGAGTGCTCCACAGCTAAATCGCTCAAGTCCACCCCTGAAATGCAAAAATAAACAATGATATTCTCATTGTAACAACCAATGATTCCTCAACAACAAATAGCAAGCCACCTATTGTGCACTTTAATGTCTACTCTTCAGCATCAACTTTTCCCCATAAATATCCAAAAAAGTGATCGTATGTACGACCATCCACATGAATGATGTTAGTTCAGTTCAGCATGTATTCTCAGCAATGAGCATTTTTATTTTGCAACACAGCCTTGAATTTATGCCTGAAACATTGTAATGCAAAAAAACAATGGTGTTCTCATTGTAACGATCAATGATTCATCAACAGAAAAAAAACAAGACAGCTATTGAGCACTTTTAATGTATTTGACTCCTCGGCATCATCTTTCCTCATAAATATCCAAAAAATAAGGTGGCCAATATATCACCATCCATATGAGTGATGTTAGTTCAGTTCAGAATGTATGCTTACCAATCAACATTTCTTATTTTGTGATGCAGCCTTGAATTTATCCATGTATATGGATGCATTTAAACAGATATGGTTGCATAGATCATAGCTTGAATACACCTATTTCGCAAGGGGCACATGTTGCCTCACAATGCATCCTGTGATTCTTTAGTATTTAAAACAGCAGGAAACAAACAGGATAACAGAATATACGAAAGGAAAATCCAGAACAATTTAAGTAAATCACCTGAAGCGATGCTCTTCTCTAGATCGACGAGAAGCCTGGCATCCTTTTCACCAACAAGCAGATGCTGGACCAGCACTTCCTTCCCCTCTCTCGGAGCACTACCGGCAGCCGTGCAGAGCACTATCCAACATAGATTCATGTGAGGCAATCAATTCCTAACCCCAAACAATAGCAAGATAATAGGAGACACAATCCATAACTGAACAAAATGCTCAACTGACAGACACGCGAGCAATCGTGCTTGCCCCCGTCACTCACCCCTGGTGCTGGGCCTAGGTTGGCCGGCGGGACGCATGGCCGAGCCCCACGTCGCAGAGATGGGCCGCGCGGACGGCGACGCGGAGGCCAGGAGCGAGCGGACGGCGGGCGACGGCAGGGGGCAGGTGACGGCGAGGGGGACCTGGCGCGCGAACCCGGAGAGCGAGGTCGCCTGGATAGAGGAGGACGGGTAGTACGGGCACGGGAGGCGCGCGGCCCTAGTAGCTCTCAGACCAAGCATGGCTGTCTGGCTAGCTGTCGTCGTCTTCCTCGTCGCTTGCCACGGCGAAGGGGAAGAAAAGATGGATGGGGAATATGCTGTTGCTTGAAGGAGGCCGGGCCCTCTTTCTGGGCCCGCCGCGGAAATGTGCACGTTTCGTACTTACACGTCCGGGCCATGATCGTCGGGCCATGGGCTGAAAGCCTGAAACGGGTCTGCAGCAAATAGAGTGCCTTTGCTAAAAAAGAGTTTGTCCTTTTTTTACAGCACAATTAACTATTTCCTTAAAGCAAACAGAAAAGAGTATTTATTTCCCTAAAAAATGTGGTATTCCTTCCCTAAAAATGGTGAATTTCCTTTTCGGACAGCAGTCATGCACTCCCTTGACATCATATTCTAAAAGTTAAAGGACTCTCTACAACTCAATCCACCATTACATCAACCATTGTCGATTTGGTTCGACATCGTAAGACTTCTTTCTCTCACTACCACCATCACCTCTCGATCTTAGCATTTAAAAAAACTATATACTTGAGCTCTAGTGCACATTTATTGTGGCCCTAGCCACATCCCTTAAATTCATCACTGTGGCTGCTCTGGCGTTACCATTTGACTATGTCTTGCGAGGCTAGTAGCCTTGGTGATGTATTCTCCCACGACACTATTGACCTCACCTCGATTGCGTTTTTGGCTCACGGTTCACTCATGCACAAGGTTGACGTGATCATGTAAAAAATAATATGGAATTACCTTTTTTTTGTAAATATCATAAAACTACAACCTTTGTAGAAAAATCCAAGTTCTCCGGAAATCCTACACGAATTGTTTTGAATCAAAAGGGCCCTAAAGTGGCTAGTTGATTGCACCTACCACGACCAAAAGTTGTGGTTTTGTCACATACATACCCCTTTTCAGTTTAAAAAAATACATACCCTTTTTCTGAAAAAAAAAGATAGAACAAAGCATGCAATCGCCTCACATCGAACGAGGAAATCTGATGGGCCTGGGCTGGCACGGTATATGTTCACCCGGTGTGTGCGACTCGTGCATTCCCGGGCAAACCCAGTAGCGCCGCACCGCACCGCGCCTGGTTGATCGGTAGTTCCCTTCGTCCTCCCGTATCGGCCGCGATCGCAGCGGCGGCACGACGGAGAGAGAGACGGCACACCCCGACCGGCTTGGCATCTCTCCATATTCTTCCTCTGCCTGCGCCGCGGCGGGGGCGGTGGTCTCCTCCTGGGGTCGATCGATCGATGGGCAACGCAAGCGGCAGGCTGGAGGACATCGCCGACGCCGAGATGGACGAGGGCGGGCGCGGCCACGTCCGGCTCGCGTCGTCGACGGGCTTCGTCGGAGGCGCGAGGGGAGGAGGGTCGTCCTCGCCGGGAAGCCCCCCGCGGCCGCACTCCCCGCGCATGTTCGTGCCCCAGGTAAGTCAGATCGATCGATCACATATATAACTGATCCTCCTTACCTGCCTCTCGAATCTCGATTCGATTTTATCTCTTCATGATCGGTGTAGCGAGAAGGTCGTGTGGTTTGATCGAATCTTTCCCCAAACACAATGCTATCGAGGGCTTGGTTTAATCTTTGCACTGTGCTGCGACTAATTTGGGTTTCTAGATCAGTCATGATCCGCGTGCGTGCGAGTGGTTCGATCCTTTTCGCATCCGCTTAGTTCGATGTGATTGATCACATCATAAGGTTGGAAATCGGAAGGCATTGATTTAATTTCTGAAAACCATGGTTAATTTACGGCCTAGCTACCCTGTTGCTAAATCACGCCATTGTTATCTGAAGATGTGTTTGTCTGAAACTTTACTGTTCTTCAGATGACGTGAGATTGTGTAATAACTCAACTGGTTTCTCGTCAGAGATGAGCGAGGAAGCAGTGTAAATTCGCATGTGTTAGCCAACTTTGAATTCATATAAAACAATTTCTACGTGTTAGTAATACAGAGAGCCGAGCGATGCATATATATATGACTCACCTAGAGATTTCTAGTCGAATTTCACTCCTGGTGAGGAGAGATCAGGCTAGCTGTTCACTTGTTCAGTATATGAAGCTTACCAGGAGTGGCTTTTAGCAAGAAATCGTTTGTTGGTTAGCCTCCCACGATTCAAGTTTGGTGATTTCACAAGTAGTATATACTTTTTTTATCCAGGTACAAGAACATGCACAATAGTTGGCACTGAAAATTAAATTGCACCATGGAAAAAAATTTTCGAACTGGGATTGCCCCATTTCCATTAAATGCGCATAAAGGAAATACCGTCTGTTACTACAATTAAAAAAAAAAAACCTGTTACTGCAATGTTTGTTGCTGATGCGAAGGTCCTTAATATTAACAACAGGGGTACAAAGGCTTTTTTTTTTAGAGGGGTCACCGGGGGTGCAAAGCACCCACCTGAATCTCTTTATTTCGTATTGCGAAAAGAATTGGTGGGAAAGAATCCCGAGCAGAAATTACACTGGGGCGAAGGAAACATCACCAACAAGAGGTGCTGGCCTCAACACACGCACACACTATCCTACGCCAAGGTGATCATGCACCGGAGGCAGGTAGGAGAGCCACAGGTCCACATCTGACCTGTGCTCGAGAGGGAGACGAGATCGCCAGAGAACAACATCGTCCCGGCAGTTCTTACGCACCAGGGGGATGGAGGGGACGAGGCCATTGAAGGCCACGTCGTTTCGGTGCTTCCACAGGTGCCAAAAGCACAGGAGACGAATTGCGCCAGACGAAGTCGGCGTGGCGGGAGACCTCGCCGCCAATCGTACACAGCTTGTAGAGGGAGGACGTCTTCAGCTTGCCATCCACCGTGCCGCAGAGCGGCAGGGTTCTGGTGTCCGTATCGCCGGTGAGAGACACGCCCGTCAGCAGCGACGCGAGCGCGGCCTTTTGACGAGCAGCAGTGACAGAGAGGCGGGGAACGAGCAGAGTGAAGGAGCCTAGGCTACGAACGGTAGGAGGAGACTCGGTTTGGGGCAACTGATTTCATTGATAGGAATCGTTGCTATAAATAGCCTACAAACAGCTCATGTCTTGCACAATAAGAAATAGCAAGATCAGGCCGAGATCAGTTAGAGATATCAACAATATCTAAACAATAACTAGGCTATCTGTTAACACCCCGCCTCAGTCGATACGTTGGCGCTTGGCAAAACGCATAGACTGGACCGGAATGACTGAAAGGACGCCGGAGTTAGTCCTTTGGTCATGATATCAGCCAGCTGCTGAGTAGTGGGCACATGGACGACCCGAAATTCGCCGAGAGCCACCTTCTCGCGCACGAAGTGAATGTCTAACTCAATGTGCTTCGTTCGTCGATGATGAACTGGATTGGTAGACATGTACACCGCTGAGATATTATCACAAAAGACCACCGTGGCCTTGGAGGGAGGGGAACCGAGCTCATCGAGGAGTTGCCGCAGCCATACGCAATCAGCAACGGCATTGGCAACGGCACGATACTCAGCCTCTGCGCTCGAGCGCGAGACAGTGGGTTGGCGCTTAGAAGACCAGCTCACGAGAGCACCGCCGAGGTAGACGCAATAGCCGGAGGTAGAGCGTCGGAGGAGCTGTGGAGCAGGAGGCCGGAGCTCGTGGTGCCACGGACGTATCGGATGATACGTTTGATGATGGCGAGATGACCGTCACGCGGATCGTGCATGTGTAAGCAGACTTGCTGCACGGCATATGCAAGATCAGGACGCTTCATGGTCAAGTACTGGAGAGCACCGGCGAGGCTGCGGTACTCGGAGGGATCGGCAACCGGGGGACCAGCGTTGGCGGCGACCTTGGGAAGGGCGTCGATGGGTGTGGTGGCCGTTTTGCACTGCACCATGCCAGCGCGTTGTAGGATCTCCTCGGCGTACTGATCCTGGCTGAGGAAGAAGCCACGAGGCGTACGACGGACACGGATCCCAAGGAAGTAGTGCAAGGGCCCCAAATCCTTCATCGCGAACTCGAGCATGAGCTTGTTGATCAGAGCGTGGAGCAGTGTCGAGGAGGAGGCCGTCAAGACGATGTCATCGACGTACAGCAGGAGGTACGCCACGTCGGCGCCCCGCCGTAGTATGAACAGCGAGGCGTCAGAGCGAGAGGCGGTGAAGCCAACGGTGACAGCGAAGGTTGCGAAGCGCTGAAACCAGGCCCGCGGCGCTTGCTTCAAGCCATAGAGGGACTTGATGAGCTTGCAGACGTGATCCTTGCGATGAGCATCGACAAAACCGGCCGGCTGGTAGCAGTAGACCTGCTCGTCGAGGATGCCGTTGAGGAAGGCGTTCTTCACGTCCAACTGGTGCACAGGCCAGTTTCGTGAGGACGCGAAGGTGAGCACGGTGCGGATCGTTGCCGGTTTGACGACCGGCGAGAAGGTTTCGCCATAGTCGACGCCAGGACGTTGGGCAAAGCCACGAACGACCTAGCGAGCCTTGTACCGCTCGAGGGAGCCGTCCTCGCGTGTCTTGTGCCGGAAGACCCATTTTCCGGTGACGACGTTGGTGTGAGGAGGCCGAGGAACCAGCGTCCAGGTGTTGTTCGACGAGAGGGCGTTGAATTCCTCCTGCATCGCCTCGCGCCTGAAAGGACAAGGATGCCGCCTAGAGGGAGGTAAATAGACGATTAAAACTTTTCCGGTTTAGGCTTGCTAATTACGGAATAAAACTAGGTGTTTAAATTAACAAGCCAACAAACTAAATATACTAGGCTCACCTATGTGCACCAACAACTTATGCTAAGCAAGACAAGCAACAATGTGATAGCAATATAGAATACTTCAAGCACGAAGGCAATCACAATGTAAAGTGCATAAGTAAAAAGCTCGGGTATAGAAATAACCGAGGCACGCGGAGACGAGGATGTATTCCCGAGTTCCTCCTCGTTAAGGGAGTACGTCTCGTTGGAGAGGTGTGAACCAACACAATGGTTCAACAACCATAAAGGTTTCACCTTCTTCTCCGATGAACCGCACCACAAAGGTTTGGTTCACCTTACACTATCGGAATCCTTCGAGGCGGAAATCCGGAGCCTTTCAACAACGATCCGGGGCACAACCCACAACGGGATTGGGGGCTCCCGAATAGCTACAAGTGACCACAGAAGGGTCTCAACCACCACACGGGCGTCTAGGGTCCAAGGACCCAAGAGTAACAAGTTCACAAGCTTTCAACTTCCACGAATCCTCGTGGAGAGCACAAACCGATGCAACGAAGCAATGGCAAGAGCACAAGTGCTCAAATCCTTCACTCTCAAATCCCACCACAAGCAACTAATGCTTATGGGGGGAGAAGAGAGGAAGAACAAAGTAGGAGAAACACCAAGAACTCCAAGATCAAGATCTACTAGGTTCCCCTCACTTAGAGGAGAGATGGATTGGTGGAAATGTAGATCTAGATCTCCTCTCTCAAATCCCTCAAAGATATGCAAGAATCATGGGAGGAATTGGGAGAGGGGCAAGCTTTCCAAGGTCAACAATGGAGGAGAGAGGGGGGGAAAAACGTGCTTGGAAGAGCTAAGTGGTTGAAGGTAGGTGGAGGGGTATTTATACCCCTCGCAGAAAAAGAGCCGTTGCAGCCACTTAGTCCGGAGACTCCGGTCGGGGAGGCCGGAGACTCCGGCCCGGGCAGAGACTCCGGACCAAAAGGGCGGAGACTCCGGACGCAGAAAGTCAGAAAAAGCCCAAGCAGAAAAACTCATACCGGAGACTCCGGACCACGAAGGCCGGAGACTCCGGCCGGGCGGAGACTCCGGGGATACTCCGGACCAACTCCGGACGCTATACCGCAAGTGCCGTCCGCGGGACACTTCGCTCCAAAACCAGGGAGGGCCGGAGACTTCGGACAGGAAAAACAACAGCAGAACAGCAAAGGCTGAAATGCAATAACTTTTGCAAGGAAGCTCCAAACGAGATGAAACCAACGAGGTTGGAAATATTAAGGGTCACAAATATGGAGGAGATATCACACATGGGAGGTGTGGACCTTATCTCGAGGAGGACCGGTAATATTTCCAACACCGAGAACGCAACAAGTTTTCCATCCGGACTCCGTTTTCAATGATCTTGGGCTTGCTCCGAAGATAATCACAAGCACAACAAGATCATGCATATACACATCATAGTCCATCATGTGAGGAGGATAACACAAGAGGAGAGTTTGACCTCTCTACAAGAGACGAACCGGTAAATCCTCCAACATCAAAAACACCACAAGATATCCAAATGAAAACCGTTTTTGATGAACTAGAGCTTGGTATGGAGATGAACACAAGCTCTAAATTCTCACATGAATAAAAGCCAAATAAGAACCAAGAAAGATGATATGCCAAATATGCAAAGGTTTGAGCTCTCCACAAAGGTGCGATCAAGTTACTCACTTGAGAGCCCCTCTTAATAGTACGCCGTCTATCCTATAACCCGGTCTCCAAACTAACACCACGAGACCAGTAAAATAGAAACCCTATCAAGATCATACCTTTGCCTTGCGCATTCCACTTGAGCTAGATGATGACGATCTTGACTCTCTCAAGTTGGAACATCTTTCTTGATTGTGCTTGCTAGCATAGGCTTGATGAAGACTTCTCCAAATACTCCCCCATACACCATTATGGGAGAGCCTCGCTTAGCTCCGTCTTCATGTATCCACTTGCACTTCATCTTCTTCTCTTGATATAGATGATGGCTTGGAGACAAACATGAAGTTCACTCAATCTTCTTTTCCAAGCCATGTTGCAATAAGCTCAACTCTTCACATGACCATTCTTCATATAAACCCTTGGATAGAACCTTGGTCATCATGAAATCTTCTAGAGTCCAACACATGAACTCCAATATTTACCTATGGACAAGATCTACAAGTATATCTCAATGCAAACATTAGTCCATAAGGATTGTCATTAATTACCAAAACCACGCATGGGGCAACACATGCCCTTTCGGCGCCAGTTGGAGTCGCGGAGAGCCTCCCGAACCGAAGAGGGGAGGGGCGACACCGTCGTGGTGGCGACATGGGCGTAGCGAGGGTTCAGCTTGACAAGGCCGCGCCGAGCGCGAGTGACCATGTGGTGGCGGGCGGGCGACGCGGCAGGCGCCGACGGAGCGGCGGGCGAGGCCGAGCTGGAGGGCGCGGCGTCGGACGTCGAGGGCGCGGAGTCGCGAGCCGAGGAAGCCGCAGAGCCCGTAGTAGAAGATGGGCCGCATCCTGTTGACGCGGTCGTGGCCGAGGCTGGTGAAGAGGAGCCGGGTGGGCTGCCCGGCCCAGCGTGGGTGGAGCTGCGGCCCGAGGGCGATCCGCGCGGCGACGGGCTGCATGGCCCATCACTGTGGCATGCAGGGGGCGCGACGTGATAGACGTAAGCCGGAGGGTCGTCGTTGCTGTCACGCGGAGGAGATGCCTGGGCGATGCTGAAGTCCAGAGAGCTGAAAGGGAACACTTTTTCCACAAAAGTAACATGCCGTGAAAAAATAATGCGCCGAGACACTGGATCATAGCATCGATAACCTTTGCGTCCATCCGGATAGCCGAGAAAGACACAAGGAGTAGAACGGGGGGCGAGTTTGTGAGGTGATGTGGCGGTCAGATTAGGATAGCACAGGCAACCAAACACTCGAAGAGACTGAAAATCGGGGGCGCAACCGTGAAGAAGCTCGTAGGGAGTTGTGAGGACGTTGGCTTTGCACGGGCGGCGATTGAGGAGGTAGGTAGAGGTGGCGAGAGCCTCAGCCCACCATGGGTATGGCATGGACGCGTGTATAAGGAGAGTACGGACGCCATTATTGAGTGTACGAAGAATACGTTCGGCCTTGCCATTTTGTTGGGAGGTGTATGGGCAGGTGAGGCGAAGGAGAGTGCCATTGGCGGTAAAGAGGGCGCGATTTGCAGTGTTGTCGAATTCTTGTCCATTGTCGGTCTGAAAAGCTTTAATGGAGGACGAAAACTGCGTGCGAACATAAGCATAGAACGCGACGAGAAGAGGATGAACTTCAGACTTTTTACGAATAGGAAACGTCCAAGTGAAGTGCGTAAAATCATCTAAGATAACAAGATAATATTGAAAACCCGAGATGCTTAATACAGGACTAGTCCATAAATCGCAATGACAAAGCTCAAAAGCAGCAGATGTTTTGGTGGTAGAGGGAGAAAAAAGGAGTCTAGTGTGTTTGCCCAAACGACATGCATCGCAGTGCATGGGTAGACTTTTATTACAACTGAATTTGAAATATTTGGAGGCGTTGGCCAATGCTTCAATGCCGGGGTGTCCAAGCCGCTGATGCCACAAAGCTGCAGAGACGGTGGCGAGGAAACATTGGGACGGCTGCACGAAGGGGTAGAGGTCGCCGGTGGAGTTACATCGGTGAAGAACTCGTCCCATTGCCAAATCCTTGATAGAAAAGCCAAAAGGGTCAAATTCAATGGAAACAAAATTATCACGGGTAAAAGCACGGACAGACACTAGATTTGTGATGAGTTTAGGAGAAACAAGAATGTTAAGAAGGGAGAGAGGGCGAGTGGATGTTCGAAAGTGAACGGAACCAGTGCCGGTGATAGGGAGAGAGGAGCCATCACCAACAATGATATAAGAGGGGAGATTGGGAGGACGAGGAGAGAGTTGTATACCGGAACCGGAGCCCATGTGAGAGGAAGCACCGCTGTCGAAGACCCACTCGTCACCGTGACCGGGTTGCGCTTGGAGTGCCATCTGGTTCAGCGCGGCGATGAGGGCCGACTGGTCCCACTGCGTCGGAGGAGCAGCCGGTGCGGCCGGCGCGGCGTGGACAGCGAGACCGTGCGGCGCGGTCGGGGTAGGCGGACGGGCACGGGAGCGGCACCGAGGATGCTGGGACCGGCCCAGGCCTGGAACGTACCAGCGAGGGCCGGCGCGGACGGGCGCGGAGCGGGCGGACGTGCACCCGCGGCGGGAGGGGCGAACGGAGCAGGGGCACCGGAGCGGCCCCCTTCTTCTTTTTCTTCTTGCCCTGACCTGGAGCGGTTGAAGGGCCGGCGTGGGTGGCACCCGCACCGTAGAAGCCCGCTGGCGTCGGGTTGAAGTAGGGGGGCGGAGCAGGGTTGGTGTAGGCCGGCAGGGGAGCGCCGGCGGCCTGGAACGCGAGATGAGCCTGGGCGAGGAGCGCGTTTGGGCGACGACGCGAGCACGACGGCCGAGACGCTGCTCCTCCAGGAGCAAGAAGGAGCGGAGCTTGATGAAGGTGGGCAGACGGCCGCGCGTCATGTGCGGGACGGCGTGCTGCAGCTGCTCGTTGAGGCCGCGGAGAACGTTGTGGACGAGTTCGCGATCTCGGACGCGAGAGCCAAGGTCGCCGAGCGTGTCCGCCATCTCCTTCATCTTGGAGGTGTACTCGACGATGGAGAGATCGCCTTGGTTGAAGCCGTGAAACTCGTCACGGAGGTAGGTGGCGCGCGTGTCGCGGAAGACGCTGCGGATGGCGCGCCAGAGGGAGAGCGGTGGCGTTGCGCGGCTCCACGATCGCCAGAGTGGCGGGCGTGACCGTGCCGTCGTACCACGAGACGATGGCGAAGTCGTTGAGCACCCAGTCGGAGGTGCCCTGGGCGGGGGAGCCGTCGATGTGATCCCGGAGCCCGAACTTGGAGAGGGCGGTGAGGAATTGACGGCTCCAGAGGCCGTAGTTCTCCTTCTCGTAATCCAGCGTGACGAGGACGTGGTCACGGATGCGGAGAGCCTGCAGCTGAGGGGTGGGGAGAGGTTGAGTTGCGACGGGGATACCAAACTGTTCGAAGGCATCATCGTCGGAGTCCGAGGAGGAGGCGGAGTTGTAGCCGATCGAGCTCATGGCGGCGAGGGAGAGGAGGTGGCGGCGGAAGCTGGAGAGGGGATTGGATCTAGGTATCTGATACCATGAAGGAGCATAGGCTACGAACGGCAGGAGGAGACTCGGTTTGGGGCAACTGATTTCATTGATAGGAATCGTTGCTATAAATAGCCTACAAACAGCTCATGTCTTGCACAATAAGAAATAGCAAGATCAGGCCGAGATCAGTTAGAGATATCAACAATATCTAAACAATAACTAGGCTATCTGTTAACACAGGGCGTCCAGGCCGCCGTCCATGACCTGGAGCACCGTGGCGCACGGCAGAGTGCAGTGCGAGGAGAGCTCAGGCATGGCATGAGCGAGGGGCCCGGTAGGCAGCCACCTGTCGTGCCAGAACGCCGTTCTGCTCCCGTCGCCCACGGCAACGTAGGAGAGGGCGCGATAGAGAGGGAGTAGCTGCAGCAACGCGTTCCAGTGAGAGCCGCAAAGCACGGTGGCGCAGTTGTGGTGTCGAGCGCGGCGCCGCCCATGCACGCCCATACCCAGCGAGGCCAGGACTCGGAGGTGGCCGTGTGCAGCCGATGCAGAAGCTTCATTCGAAGACATTTGTTCTGGGCCGCGAGAGAGCGCACGCCGAGGCCGCCTTCCTCCTTCGAGCGGCAGACGAAGTCCCACGCCACCAAGCACTGGGCGCCCGAGACGCGATCAGCCGCAGCCCACAGGAATGCACGCCGAAGCTTGTCGATGGCGGCGAGCACGCCGGGCGGCAGGGCGAGCGCGCCCCATTGCGTAAGCGGGCAAGGCGTCCAAGACGGCGTTGATGAGGACGAGCCGCCCACCCGCGGACAACAGCATGGCACGCCACCCGAGAGGTACTTGTCCACTTTGGCAATGAGGGGGCGAACGTGGCGAGGCGAAGCTTCTCGGCGGAGTGTTTGTTGTTGCATCCATATTTGTTGTTGCATACAGAGTGTTTGTTGTTGCATCCATATTTCCAAAGAACAATACAGATATATCTGTTAAATGCTTTTGTTATTTGTCAGTCAACATCTCAAGGCCTACTTATCTTTTTCAACGATTTTACCAGCTCCCATTTAACTGCCCATCTCTTTCTACAAATCATTCTCCTCCAATGCATTTGATAATCATCTACCACTTCTCACGGCCTACTTCTGTTTTTTCCCGCAGAGTCCTGTAACCCCGCTGCAAAGTATAACTCCGCTGCAAAGACCAACAGATGGACCACCTCCTGTGTTCAACCAGATATTGATGCGCGATCAGCAGGATGATTCTGACGGACCCCTCAAAAAAGGATTCCTACTCTTCTTTTGTGGCCTCACGGAGGGAAGAACATCTACGTGGAAGGATCATGGGATAATTGGACATCAAAGTACATCTTATTAGTCTGACAGCAGACATAGTGAAATACACAGTAACCTTTCTCAAAAGTGAAACTTAATGAAAGAACAGACTTGATACTGACATTACCAATATATACATTGCAGGAAAGCCGTTCAGAAATCTGGGAAAGACCACACAATCTTGCTAGAGCTCCCCTCTGGAGTTTACCGGTACAGATTTATCGTCGACGGTGAAAGGAGATTTCTTCCTGATCTTCCATGTGAGACCGACAACGTGGGTAACATTGTGAACCTTCTTGACGTCAATGTGAGTATTGTTAATTCCTGGTCTTACATACCAAAGCATATGTAACATCACACTTAACACATGTTCAAAATTTCCACTGGTTCACCGGGGATGCCATGCGATTCATATGCAGGATTTTGTACCGGAAAGCGTGGAGAGTGTGTCCGAGCTGATGGCACCTTCCTCCCCGGACTCGAGCTACGGCTTCCAAGTCCCCGACGACAAGGAGTTCAGCAAGGAGCCCCCCACCCTCCCGACGCAGCTCTACCTCGGCGTGCTAAACTCCCGGAGCTCAGAGCGGGAGTGCGCGAGGCCGAGGCACGTCGTGCTCAACCACCTCTACATCGAGAAGGGGTGGGGCGCGCAGCCGCTGGTGGCGCTCGGCCACACGCACCGGTTCCGGTCCAAGTATGTAACCACCGTCCTCTACAAGGCCATCGAGCGATAGCTAGCGTATAACTAAAGCCGCCGCTGCCAACCGGAAGTGGGAGAGTTCTTCATTCGTGAAGCCACTGCCGATCAGATCATGGATGAGTAAAACAAGGTGTAATTCATATAGAGATTATCCTAAATTATTTTGGAATAATTAATGATGTTTTTTCTTGAGACAAAGCTGATACAGTGCCAAGAGCTAGCTCATATACTCTTCTGTAGGACCTTGAATTTTTGTTTGTTGAGAAATTAAAGGAGCTCAGCTACGATTCTGTGTTTGTTAAATTGGTAGAGTTTGTTTTTTGAGATCGATCTTTTTTTGTAGAGCGAGGTGATCGATCTCCTGGCCAAGCCTAATTCGGAGAGTAAGGGCGTAAGGCCTAGAGGCCCAATACCGAGTGGAGACGTGCCGAAAGGCCCATACTGGCGACGAGTCTTTTTTTTTTTTTTTTTGATAATTACTGGCGACGAGTCCGATGGAACGAAAACTTGCAAAGTTGGAGCACTGACTAGCGAAATTTGCACTCCGCGTCCCAACCGCGTGAGGGCCATTTGCGTCATTTCTTCCTGTTTAAAAGATGCCATCGGACCGTGCTTTATCGAGAATTTCCTTGCCTGCGCAGCCCCACGTGTACAGACACTTTTATTGGCCTAACGGAAAGCTCCAATTTTACCACAATGCCCTTGCATGTCTCAGAAAAAAGAAATGGACGTTGCCGGCGCTCACGAACATCCCAGGGTTGTAGGTATGTTCCGTCATGAAAATAAACCTTTGTTTTTCGGAAAGTGTCTTATGCACCCGAGCATCAGTGATCCCGGTGCTTTCAAAAAATCGAAAAAATATATTTATAAGTCTCAGAAAATTCTGAAACAAAATCCAGGAGTAGCCAACGATGTATCCCACAAACGTGTACAATATAAAGTTCAGATGTTTTGTATTCTGCGCTACACAAAAATGACAAAATCTTTTTATTATTTTTGTGTAGCCCAAAATACAAAGTATTTGAAGTTGATATTTTACACGTTTGTGGAATACATCATTGGCTTGATCTGGGATTTTTTTCAGAATTTTTTGAAACTTGTAAATATATTTTTTTGATTTGTTTAAACCACCGGGATCACTGGTGCCCGGGAGCATAAAATCTGCTCATTTTTCCTTTGTTTTTATGGTATAAAGAGAATTAAAGAGTACTTTCCTCTCTTTCGGAAACATTTTGATTTTAGGCAATCTTTTTCGTAGAATCTACTTAACGTCTAGAAAAAGTCTAACCGCAACATAACAGGCTCAAATATGTCGTCAAGGAGAACTATTTTTCGGACCCTAGAGATTTGCTCTTACAGAAAGTAATATTTAAGCGATGAATACTTATTCCCTCAATGTGAAACTTGCATCAAGTTAGTGAATAAATGTATACAAAGTAGGCACAATAATACTCTCTCTGTTCCTTGATATAAGGTGTCTAACGTTTTGGCACATATATTAAGACGTCAGTCTTTTACATGCGGTGGACTAATTTTCTAATGAAAAAAATCGAGAGGAAGGAGTCCCTGTTAGCCATAAACTGGAAACTATCCATCAAATTACTCCAATCCAGATTGTGAATCATTGTTTGATGGGTAAAATTGTCCATAAATGGCAATACACCTTATATTTTGAAAATTTCTCAAAAACTTAGACACCTTATATCAAGGAACGGAGGGAGTATATCTTATGGTCTATAGTACTAATTGTTCCTCGACTCAATTTTGTGTAGCAAACCTATTATATCTTGTTTCTTGTCAAGTTTTTGGTGGTCGGTGAGAGATTGCACATTTTTTCTAAATTTCTTTTCCTGGTTTTGGCAAAAGGAAAACCATCAAACCAAGGGTCTAGAGTGGGTCCAAATGGTACTATTCAGATTATAGGCAATCTTTTTCTTAGAATCTACTTACTATCGAAGTGTTTTTAACGTGTAAAAAATTCTTATCGCAACATACTATGATTGAATAGGTTGTGAAGGAGAATTAACTTTTTGGACCCAAGAGATTTGCTCTTATGGAAAATAATATTGAACCAATGCATTCGTATTCCCTGAATGTGAAACTTGCATCAAATTAATGAATAAATGTATACAAAGTAGGCACACTAAGATACTTATCCTCTCTAACAATAGTTGCTCCTCAATCTTGTGTACCAATTTTTTTAGCAAACCTATTATAGCTTGTTTCTTGCTTGTCAAGTTTTTGATAGTTAGTGATAGCTTGCACGTTGTTTCAAAAAATATGTTCAGGATTTTTGCTACATAAAGAACAAAAAGCATCAAACCAAGGGTATAGGCATAGTCCAAATGGTTAGCAATAACCAGTTCAACTTTGTAATTTTACGAAGCTAGCTAATTTCATTAGCCCCGACAAAGTAGAGCTGAAATGTTTTTGCTAATAAATTAAACGAAATAAGTGTCATATAACTTCAAAGAACAATTCCTAGAGCCCGGAGCCCCGGACAATCGCCCAGACTTGTCGGTTGCAGCTACATCACTGATAGCCCCAGAAATTCTTGTACTAATTTTGAAGCTCCACGACTCCGATCATGATCTACTCTATGTGAGTGTGTGCATATGACCAAGTGCATGTGCGACATGCAATATTATGAACAAGGGAGCTATGTTGAGGTCAAGGGGAGGGGGGGGGGGGGGGGGGGGGGGGGGGGGGCTGCCCCCCTCCCTAGCCGATTTTTTTGATTGGTACTTTGTAGTTTGGTAGGATTGGAAACAGTCAGAGTATCTTCCCCCCACATCTGCACCTTCCGGGCATTGCGGATTAGGCCTGTTAGAGAACCACGTACAGACAAAAATGAAACAACAGAGTATCTCTGTGCATGCGACTGGCAAGCAGCAGACCACGCAGCTCCGCCGTTGAAGTTATCGGTCATGGGCCTCGTCGCGTTTATCCCCTCAACCGGTTCTCCTCCTCCTTGATTTGGAAACTGAATCTTGGTTAGTGCTGTTTGTAATCTAGTTTGAATTTTCAATTTCCAGTACGATTATATTCTCCTAAATCTAAAATTCCTAATCGGGTTTTCTTGTTTGAAGTGCAAATTTTTCTAATTATCTTGTCGAGTAGTTGATTGGATTGAGAGTAAGAGAGAGGTCAGTGTGCTAGAGCAAGAAATTGGATCGGAAATGGTTACAAAAATCGCAACCAATGTGGACAGTATAAATATAAATTTATCTCAAACCAACAATTTCTAGTTTGTTGCCTCAGCTTTAGCTCCGCCACTGAATATTACATTGTACTCCTATATGCGTTCCAAAATGTAAAGTGTTTTGGCAGGCCATTTGATCCTACCAAAAGTCTTACATTTTGAAGTATTGCTTACCTTTTTTCTTTTTTGCGAAACACAGTACAATGCATGCGCTCATATACACACGCATACACTCATCTCTATGAACGTACACACGTACACCCTATTCCTATGAGCACCTCCGAAAGACTAAGCCGGCGGAGCAAGTCTTGAAATTGACGAAATCACCACGGACGTCTCGCTATCGAGAGAATGTCGCCTCCTACTGAAAAATATTTCGGCTAAATGAGAAACACCAACTCTGATATGCTAGGTACGACCACCATTCTAACCATCCCATCACATGTTGGTTCCCAATAATATATTGCTTCTCAAAACGAAAAAAATCCACAATCCATGAAAGAAAAAAGAGTAAAATGCATCCACAGTCACTGAACTTGCGCCGAAAACTCACTTTGGTCACTGAACTTAGGAATACGATCAATACGGTCACTATATACACATGTAGGTGATTATACGGTCACTGGGCAATCATATGGCTCCGTATGTGACTAAGTTGACGGTCAACAGCCTATACTCACGTGCATGCCCCATCTGTCATCGGGTGGAAATAAATAAAGACAGTAAAAATCATGCGGAAGTGGGGCTGCTCCAGGGAACGGAGTGCGCCGATCAGCCGCGCCGGCGCGTGCGGGGCACCGCCGCTGTCGTCCTGCAGCGCGACGGGCACGTCCACGACGACGGCCTGCGCCGCCTTGCTCACGCACGAGTGTTGGATCTGCAGCTCCAGCGAACGGAGCGCGCCTTTCAGCCGCGTCGGCGCGTGCGAGGCGCCGCCGCCGTCGTCGTCCTGTAGCGCGGCGAGCACGTCCACGACGACGTTCTGCACCGTCACGTCCTGCACCCTGCTCACGCACGCGTGCTGGACCTACATCTCCAGTGAACGGAGCGTGCCCATCAACCGCGCCGGTGCGTGCGGCCGGACCTCTAGCACCTCGTTGCCAGCCAGGTGGTGCCGGTGTGCCTGCCTTGGAATGAAGCGGACGCGCTCACCTCCGGCCTCCCGCGTCGCGGCGGCCACCTGGCAGCCCTGGTCTTTGAGCCGCACGATGTGGGAGCGCAGCTCAGCGATGTAGTTTGTTGCGTCACTGAGGAGGGAAGCCTTGTCCATGCGGGAACGATCGGCAGAGCAGCGCGGAGGTTGAGCTCCTCCCATGCCCTGTGGGCAGAGAACGCGATCGGCGTCCCAGAGCGCGCAACCGTCGGCATGGTGCTTTTCCTCGCCACCGTGGGCCTATACGAGCTCCGCCTTCGTGTCCCTTACCTCCACCTCGTTATAATGATACTACCCACCTAAGGAATCGACCAATTTCTCCTCTAATCGCCAACGTGGAGGTCGTCTTCCCCGACTCCGGCTCCGGCAGCCGCCGCGTCGATCTCCTTAACGACGTCGCCTAGGCCTTCCTCTTAGGTTCCTTGACCTCCCCCGCGACTCCAAGAAGCTTCAGGCGCAGCGCCGAAGAGCCTCGCTTCCTGGAGCCACTCCTCCACGTGGCCGTGCTCTGGCCGCCGCTGCCGCCGTCCATGCCATCGGCTCCTAGCATCCCTGCGCCTGAGCAAGCCCTGCAGGTCAACGGCCTCACTGGACCCCGCGGCGGCATCGAGGAAGGGCAGCAGGCGTTGCCCAGGACGCGGTTCAGGTACGGGCAAAGGATCGCATTCGCCGTCGTCGGTGCTGTTGACTAGCAAACAGGGACGCGAAGCAAAAAATAAATCTATTCCTGACTAGTCGGACACACATAGCCATGTGGACTATTTGACTGGTCAAATAGATAAAATACGGTGCTATACACTGAACCAGTGACCGTAGAATCACCGCTATATGTATTCAGTGACCGTAGTGACCGTATTCCTAAGTTCAGTGACCAAAATGAGCTTGCACAACAAGTACGATGACCACAGGTGCATTTTACTCAAGAAAAAACATTCCCTAGAAGGACACGCAAAAAGGGCAGTTTGGGGAACTGGGCTGGCGGAAGGTAACGGCCGCTTCTAGCGGCGTAGACGGGGCGCTGTATAAAGCGAGCCGAGAAAATTCCACCGGACGCCACGGCACAGAACGCTCCCAGCCTCTCTCGCTCGCTCGCGTCCGCCGCGCCTCCAAGTTTCATCCCTTCCGTTCGTTCGTGCCGCCCCGACCCACCACCGCGGCGGCGACCATGGCGGACCAGCTCACCGACGACCAGATCGCCGAGTTCAAGGAGGCCTTCAGCCTCTTCGACAAGGACGGAGATGGTAAGCGAACACCCCCTCCCTCCACCCGCCCTCTCCCTCCTCCTCCTCCGGCTGGATCTAGCCAGCCAGCGCGGTGCTCGCGCGCGTTGCCGTGGCATTGCCTCCCGGCAGCATGATTTCCATCCCGTAGTTTGATACGCCCTGCACGGATGGTAGATCCGGCCCGGATCTGGACTGTACCCGGGCCCAGATCGCGTCGCTGTCCCGTGTTGCCTAGTGGCGAGGCGCCGATGTCGACGCGACGCTTATCGTCCGGGTTGACTATTATTTCGTGACAATGCTTTCTCGTCGCCTAGGTTTGTTTTTTGTTGGATCACGTCGCCATCGCACCGCCTGTTACCTGTGGGATGCAGCTAAACAAACTATTATTTCATTTTGGATAAATCGTATGCGTTGAATGGCATCGGACTGTCGCTGTCCCGGCAGCTTGATCGCTTCCACGCCTCGTTCTGTTTAGGTGGTTGGAATTTTCCACCATTTGACGCAGTGAGCTTTTAGGTAATTTTTTGATTTAGCTTTGAATGTTATGCAAGAGTTAAGCTTGTCTGGACGCCTTGGTTTGGTTCTCCATGCTGTAGTTAATTTGTTTTATTCATGGACTACTTTCGATCCGGTAACATTTTTGTATCCTATTTTTCCTAGTTAGCTGAGGGTCATGTAATCATTGGCGAATCTAGGATGAAATGGAGGATAGGCTCAACTTGTTAGTCAATAAGGGCATGTTTGGTTTATGACCTTACTTTAGCACATTTTTTCCTCTAAATTGTGGCAAGCCACAAAAAGTGTGGTGAAGAAATTGCTTGCCACCTGTTAGCAGAAAGCATGAGTGTACGGTGACAATATTCTAAGAAAGTGTGGCATAGCACAATCTAACAATGATACGTATCTCAATGTTGGCAGGGTGTTATTATGAACCAAACACACATTGTGTTTATTTGCGCGGGAAAACGATTCGTTAAGTCAAATAAATCTGCCAGCCGTTAGATCTTGCAAGCGAAACTGCCATGACGTTACGCTCAAATGTGGCAATTTCTGATTCGGTTGCGCTGTCGGACGTTGCGCCATATTAGGGTCCTTTTTAATTACGTCAAGGAACTATTACACATAGTCAAATATACGGCACTTGAACACTCAACATGTAAAAACCTAAATATAGTTTGATCGTTGGGTGGCTATGTTTCCTCCCTGCCTCCGGGCGATTGCATCTGTGTGCTCGCATTGGTCGTCGCAACCGCTGCCTTGCGCTGATGGGCCGGCGCGTGTGCAGCTGATGGGCGATTGATCTTTTGTTCTAATGTTCACGTGTGTGCCGTTAGTGTGTTGGGCCACATCAGTCGAAGAAGGAATGTTAAGATGTTGTCGTATGTGTTCTTTGATAGTCATCTTCCCTGCTGTACTTGTCAAGCTGTTGCTGCTGCTGCTGCTGCTCTTAATCTATGGCTCATGTTGTTCCAATTCAAAGTGTGTTGCCAAAAATGGAGGGTAGGCTTAAAGAAGCCTACCTTGTAGAATTCGCCCCTGCCTGAAATGTTAAAAGTTGCTTGATAACCCTACAGAAAATCTCCTGACGTGTATGTTTCACTGCGAAATTATTATTAACTATAGTATGTCTTATTATTCTGCGAAGTTGAAACAATCACTTAGGTGAATAATCTTGATAGGTACGTAAATTCTACCTGAACTGTTTTCAGTGTTGTTCAGAGTTTGAGTTTTATCATCTTAACACTGCCTTAAACTCATTTGGACTTTATCCATCGCTGGCAATAAGCAGCAGCTTGTTTCAATGTTTTTCTTCACGAGTTGATCTATCCTAATCAGATGCGTAGTTAACAATCTTATATTCCATTTCTTAAAGAAGATTTTACTTTGTTCTAAGCACAGCTCAACTTTCTTATAGGTTGCATCACAACCAAGGAGCTGGGAACAGTCATGCGTTCGCTGGGGCAGAACCCAACGGAGGCTGAGCTCCAGGACATGATCAATGAAGTGGATGCTGATGGCAATGGCACCATCGACTTCCCAGAGTTTCTTAATCTGATGGCTCGCAAGATGAAGGACACTGACTCAGAGGAAGAGCTCAAGGAGGCCTTCAGGGTGTTTGACAAGGACCAAAATGGCTTCATCTCTGCTGCTGAGCTCCGTCATGTCATGACAAATCTTGGTGAGAAGCTAACTGATGAGGAGGTCGACGAGATGATCCGTGAAGCTGATGTTGATGGTGATGGCCAGATCAACTACGAGGAGTTTGTCAAGGTCATGATGGCCAAATGAGCACCGAACCAATGCTCCAAAGG
Organism: Poa pratensis; assembly: GCA_947311845.1. Classification (NCBI taxonomy): domain Eukaryota; kingdom Viridiplantae; phylum Streptophyta; class Magnoliopsida; order Poales; family Poaceae; genus Poa; species Poa pratensis. Next base: position 29,670,845 of record CAMZMU010000102.1, read on the forward strand.
CGGAGGAGATTGTGCATTGCATATTAGTTAAGATGCAACTCTTATTTGATCGATTTCCAGTTAAGCATCCTACTAGCTGTAGCTGCTAAAATCGGACGGCGCAATTCCTGCTATGTTCCTTCTCTCCGGTGTGTGTTTCCAAATCTCCTGTGTTTTATTGTGAACTTGCCCTCACTGGTGTATCCTGATTGCAGTTTGACCCGTTTGTAGTATATTTTTTCATCAACTTTCTTCTTGGTGACTCTTCTAGTATATCAATGGAAAGCCAGCGTTCCTTATTTCCTGGACCGCCTATTCATTTAGATGTTACCACCATGTGCTTCTGTACAGATATTTTGTGGAACTGCAGATAAATACAATATTTTATGGTTAAACATCTAGTTAATAATGTATCTAATGCTGGATCAAATTGGAAATTTATTCAGCACAAAATTAAGATACTCGACTTGTCTGCTGTGCTGCTGGGTAGGTTGCAACTAACAAATTGTTCGGTGATAGCAACGGTGGAGCCTGAGTAGTAGGTAGCAACTACCACACGCTCCAAGCCTTCTTAAGGCCTGAAACTACTAGTTCTTGCGTACTGTGCTTGGAAGGGTAGAACCCATGGAGCAGGAGAAGAAATATAAGGTGCTCTGCCTTCACGGCTTCCGGACAAGTGGGAGCTTCTTGAAGAAGCAGATCAGCAAATGGCACCCTTCCATCTTTGAACAGTTTGACATGGTTCTTCCCTGAGTCGATAGATCGCATTCGATCTTTTCCTTCTAACGTTGGTTCGATCTTGAGTTATTTGGTGGTTTTTCAGGTCTTCCCTGATGGTATCTTCCCAGCTGGAGGGAAGTCAGAGATAGATGGCATATTCCCCCCACCATACTTTGAGTGGTTTCAGTTCAACAAGGTAAACTCTACAGATATGGTACCCTAACTGGATTCAGCGCGTCCTAATCCCATTGGTATTTTAGATCTAGCTTCAGTTTGGTCACCATCCTAACATACTCATGTGTTCCTACGCAGGAATTCACCGAATACACACATCTGGACGAGTGCATTTCATATCTGTGTGATTACATGGTGAAGAATGGGCCTTTCGATGGCCTCCTCGGATTCTCCCAGGTAAAAATCCAAGAGAACTGCATTCAACTATTTGAGATGCTTATCATAATAATTTCTTTGTGTTGAAAATCAGTTGTATGTTGTAGTTCATCTAGTAATTTCTCTTTCCAGGGTGCAACGCTTTCAGCCCTTTTGATAGGCTACCAAACACAGGTACACACTTCTACTCCTAAATCCTGGGAAGAGTGAGTGAAATTTTAGAGATAGTACAAAGGAACATGAAACAGTGGACTGCATTTGTATATTAGTTAGTCAACTGCTCTGACATCGAGATGTCGTTTTTAAACAGAACAACCCCATGGTCTAGCAATTCGGTTAGTAGTTCTGACTTGTCAGTTGTTGCTATTATATACTATCAATTGGGATCTGGATCTCAGCCTTATCCTGAAATAATATAAGATTTTATAGTAACACTAACACTCAAGTAAAGCGAAAGCTATTTTTCAAGAATATGTGCCATCTGATACAGAACTTCTTGATACAAGTTTACATCTGTCTAAGCTGACTGTTGTAACAAGCATTTACTAGAACACAGAGACTTGGACAGGAGATTTGGTTCTCCTGGAAGATTGTCCTCCAGACTGTGTGATGTTTCTGCCATGTGGATTCTAACTAAGCTGAATGATTTTAGTGCAAGGTGCTGAGTGATCATCCACCAATTCAGTTCATGGTGTCAGTATCTGGGAGCAAGTTTAGGGACCCAAGCATCTGCGATGTGGCCTATAAGGCCCCCATCAAGGCGAGATCTGTCCATTTCATTGGAGAGAAGGACTGGCTCAAAGTACCTTCCGAGGAGCTGGCTGCTGCCTTTGATGACCCTCTCATCATAAGGCATCCCCAGGGTCACACTGTCCCTAGACTTGGTCTGCATTCTTCTCTGTCTTTCTATGGAATTATCCGTCAAAATCTGTAGAATGAGAGAGGCAGTTTGTTTTTGTTTTACAGATGAGGCATCCGTGAAGCAGCTTTCCGAGTGGAGCTCCAGCATCCTGGAAGACCTCAAGAGTTCAGTCGCTCCTCAGGTCTCAGACTCGGCGAATCCATCTGATAAGGACAGTGTTGGCGTGGAGTCGGTGGAAAACCTGATGAACCAAGTTGCCGCTTGAGGCAGTAGTTGAACTATGCCGGTTCAGTAGCCGTGGTGCTGAAGCCTTGTTGCTTGATTGCTTTATCCAGAATACCTGATGGAACTTGTTCGCCCATACATGTCACGAGTGTGTCTCACTAAGATGAGAGAATAAATCAGTCTCGTCTGAATGTGAATCTCCCAATTGCCCTTTTCTTGTCCTCCCATGTTGATCCTTGATCTTGAGATCGATTTTGGAGAAAGGGAGTGAAGAAGATTAATACAGAAGAGCATCAAATGCTACACAGCTACAATTTAACCTATCCTTCTACAAAAAGAGAAGGAGAGACACTTCAAACTACTAATCTATGTTCTATCTGCTTCCTGATCATACAAGATAACCTAAAGCCTATACATCGATTGACAAACAAAACTGTAGGAACTTAGGGGAACTGTATACAAGAGAACCTAAAACACTACTTCCCGATGAAGATACTTTGCAGCCGCCTCATGCCATGGAGCTTCTTTCTTCAGCGTCAGCTTCACAGACCCAAACAACATCCTTCAGCTGTGCGGAGAGCTTTGTGTAGAACTGCGATTAATTGACATGAGTTGGAAAGGTTTACCCAATGGAAGATAACTGAATAATATGTATCTATAACATTGGACTCAAGATTTTAAAAAAACACAAAACAGCATTTTTTTTCTTTACTTGGGCACTGCTTGAGTTCTGGTAGTTGCTTCCTAGGTTATTTGCATAACTAGGCACGCATAAATCTTCATGGCTAATTTGATAGCATAGAAGCTTCAGGAAAAAGCTACATCACAAAGTGCAAAAGAGGTAAAATATTCAAGACTAATACCTTCTGAAATTCCAGAGTATCTCCTTTTGCCTTCTTGAGTTCAACAACATGCAAGGATGGAGCCACTTGGAAAACCTAAACAAACCACGAGACAATATCTTGATCACTAAGTGTCTTATCATGAAACACAGTTCGCTAACTGGTATTCTTGTCTAACCTCAGTTGCAACATTTAGATTCCCTTTTCTCCCTGGTTGTAGGTTCTCCATTCGCATCTAAGAAAGATAAAATAAAGGTTTAAAAGATTTGAGTCATGGGGAGTGACAAGGACAGTCTCACTTACTAGTATCCAGTTCTTTATGTAAATAATTGAATGGTGATGTTAACTTAGAGGTAGCGAGGAATATTCCATGGAGGATGCGTTTCATACCTTGTAGTTTTTCTTTTGGATATCAAACCCAAGTGGCCTAGCTGCTGCTTCTATCCTACTGATGATCTCTTTGGGAGGACACTGTGATGTAAATCTTTTCTCTCGCTTGTACTTCTGTCATAGATTAAAAATTTAGTCCACTGAAACAATTGCATGTCCTCTAAAAATTACTTTAAAAATTCACCATAAAAATATAAATATTGCAAACAGACTCGTGAGATACAATGGCGCAACAAGCTCCTAACCTTATCAGTTTCAAATAAGTTCTCTAGATTCAGTCCCCTATTCAATGATATCAACTCAAATGCGTTCATCGAAGCTGGTTGACCTTCCATTTCCTCTTTAACAAATTTCTCCTGGCAAATGTAGTAAACATATATTTAGTCTTATTCAACCATAAAAGGCTAATGCCTTGCAGTGATCATACGATTGGTTATCTCACTTCTGAGTCTCCAAAAGCAGCATCAACATCATCCACACTAGTCTGGCATTTCTCATCGAAGACAGGTGGCTTGTACCCTTTTTTGAACCATCGATCTTTTAATAGTTGAGCGATAGTTATCCGCTGATCAGCAACAATGAAGAACCAAGCAAGAAAAAACTCCGTAAGTAATGTACTCCTAAACCCAAAAACTTTAGAGAATGAAGCTATTGCTTAGGCTCCATATGAGCAATGTTGTTGAACTTTTGGCTGAGCAATTTAAATGTCAGAAATGGAGCACTAAATCAAAAAGAACTTACAGTTGAAGGATTAGGATCCAGAATTCTGGCAATCAGCTTCTTAGCTCCATCAGAAAACCAAGAGGGGCAATTAAATTGGGCTCCGGAGATCTGTTCAGTGCAAAAGAGTAAAACAAAATATACAACCAGTAGCACTGACATTTATTTATTTTCGTATTCTTCCTAAGTTACCTTTTTATAAAGGGATGCGACATTGTCATCCTCAAAAGGCAGAAATCCAGCAAGCATCACAAACAGAATTACCCCACAAGACCAAAGGTCTGCAGGTGCACCATCATAGCCCTTATCTTCAATAACCTGCATGTTAGATACCATTAGATATTTAGATTAGGCATGTTTATTTCTGTTTAAAAGAAAATTTAAAATAAATACCACTGTTGGAGCAAACGTTACCTCAGGAGCAACATAGTTTGGTGTCCCACATGTAGTATGTAGTAAGCCATCAGCCTGTTAGGGTTGAAGTAGTTGAAGATTCCAATATAAATATTAAATTGCATCAACATAAAAACTACCAAGTGAGGTAACTTCTGTAATCTTTAAGATTGTTATATGATATTACCTTCACCTGCTCAGATATAGCACTTAATCCAAAGTCTGAGACTTTGAGGTTCCCAGCAGAATCAAGCAACAAATTCTCTATCTGGGATACATAAAACATCAATTTGTCAGTTTTCGAAGTTTCTGCTTGATTAATTGCTGATGCATAAACCAAAACGAAGGGGTAGAGTGGTTGACACTGCACCTTCAAGTCTCTGTGGTATACACCCCTGCTGTGGCAATAATCTACTCCATTGATCAATTGTTGAAAGTATTTGCGTGCTTCATCTTCCTTCAAGCTTCCGCGGTCAACCTGATTATGAAAATGGTAGAAACCAATCAAAATGGCATGTAAATAATAGCCACAGTCATATAGATATGATGTTTCTAGCAACTGGTACTGGTACACTGCTAATCGTCCACGATATATTAACATGATCAAATAGGAGATGCGATAGCACTAACGATAATATCGTGGAGCTCTCCACCCGTAACATATTCCAGAACAATGAAAATCCTTGCTTTACTTCCCATCACCTGTTGAACAAAAAAAAGTCAAATTGTGAGCAACTGTAGACTCCAATGTCACTATTTCAAACATAGGCAATATAACAGTTAAAATTATTTGAAGTCTCCAAAAGATGGTATTTACCTCATGCAGGCGAACAACATTGGGATGTTGGATCAACTTCATTGTACAAATTTCCCGTCTAATCTGTGATAAGAGTTTGCATTGGCATCAACATTACACTGTCATGGACACAGTTATTTTTCCCAGTTAATTACAACACTGGAGCTATGTACTTTTTGCTGCTTCATTCTAGAAATCGAAACGACTACTATGAGCTAGGAAACCTTTCTTTGCTGTGAAAATCTAGGAAGTAGTACACAATTATGCAAGGTAACTATCCGACACTGACCTGTTCGACCAATCTGTGCTTCTGAACCTTGGCCTTGTCAAGGATCTTGATAGCAACATGATCCCCGGACTCCATGTTCTTTGCGAACCGGACCTTTGCAAAGGTTCCTTCCCCGATCGTGCGTCCGAGCTCATACTTCCCGACGCGGCGCCTCACTTTAAGTGAGGCTGCCCTCCTAGCCTTGTACATCGTCCTATACCTGAGTCTTTCCTAGATGCCTTTAGTATACTCTTAAAAGATCTGCTGTTGAACAATGGAGCATGGAATCAGAAAAGGATCATCGTCGGTATGAGAAAAGGGAAAAATGCTAGGCGTGTGTCTGAAAACTCTGCAGAGATGACTCACTTCAGACATCTAACGCTGTCTAGTCGTCTACATAAAAATTCTGATGAGGTGAAAAAGAGAGAGATGGTCCTATGCTAGTTGCCACGAAAAGTAGTATAGTATAGTACCAAATAAAATCAGCAAGGTGAAAGGTTCATTCAGTGAAATTTCCTGGAAACTGCAGACACCTTAATAATTATACTATAGTTGTTAAGACGTGCAATTAACCTCAGGGGGTTACTTCTTGAAGGTACTAGTAAACCATCAAGGGGCCCCTTTTGCCATCAATCAAACAAGGCAACCAAAGCTGTCAACGAACAACTTTAATAATAATCCGGTAAAGAACGGGAAGAGGAAGAAAAAAGACATGTCCCAGGAAGGAACTTCATTGACTGGATCTCGCCATCTTAACACCCAGAGCCGTGGTCAGACAAGCCATTCAGCATTGGAATTTCACACGCGTGTGAAGCCTGATCTACCTACGCCTTGGGTCAGAGTTTACCTTGCCTGCGTGCAGAGACTATAACAACATCAAATTGATTTCGACGCATCTGCAGGATCATTCTCTCGGAAGGAAACAGGCCAAGATGCTCCAAACCTTTCTCCGGGGGAAAGAAAAATGCTGACACACATTGCTGCCATGGAGGCCACCTGTCCAAGCAATCAATACTCCCGGCTACAATCGAGCAAAAACCGAAATCCCCTTTGCCGACCCGAAATGCTAACTACTCCCGAGACAGAATTTCTCGAGACGGTAACCAATGCAAAGAACTCTGCAGCCTCGCGCGCAGACGGGCAAAAGAAGTACGAGAGATGGAGCGCCGACGAGCCCTTACCTTGACAGGAGAGCGGCGGGCGTGTTGCCACCGGAGAGCGAGGGATGAGAGGGTACACGACGGCGTCCCTCACGAGAGGAGGGAGAAGCGCCGGCGTGTCTGACAGAGAGGAAGGGGAGTCAGCAGCGTTTTGTATTTGCAGGGTCGCCGCCTCATGGTGCTGGCGTTTCCGTTTTGTAAGGCATGTGGCGACAGGCGAGCGAGACAAAACAACCCGCCCACCACCACCCCCTGCCTCGTACCTACACTGTTGACATATCGGATTAAAATAAATAAAAGAACATACCATATAATTGGACGTTTTGGCTTTTCTGCCGCTCCAAGGAACGGCGATCATCTCCTAGTCTTGTTCTATTTGGCACCAAATTACTGGTATTATGGGTTGTGTTTGGTTTTAGCCATGTCCACATCACCAAAATATTGGCTAGCCAAAATTTTGTTTGAGTTGTTGATTGCCCAAGATTTGGCCAGTGTTGGCGAGAAAAATGAACTAGAGTTAGCAAGAAGAATAGGGCATGCCAAAATATTTATTGCCCACAATCCAAACGTGGTACAAAACTTTGTCATGACCAATTGTTTTAGCAAGGCATGCATTGGGCATAAACCAAATCTACCCATTAAATGGAGGAGGGATTATGCCAAGCTTTTGGTTAAAGTTTGTTTGTATCACAATGGATGGTCGAGCAATTTCCGTATCCAATTATTATTTGCATTATTTTCTTAATTCTATTTGTTATCTAACACTACTGATGTTATGAGTTATGGTAATGTAGGAAGGTAGGAAGGATTGATGCGGGCCCATATACATCTCATATGCTTGCCATTAGATGGGCTTCCACACGCCTTTGCAAATAGCACACCAACAATGAGGGGTGTGATCCAAAACTCATGGCTGGAACACGGGCAACCAGAGGGGAACTCATGGCTGGAACACGGGCAACTAGGGGGGGGGGGGGGGGGGCGGAGCGGCGCTGCTGCGGCTAAGACCTATTCATGATTGGTGGGAAGGGGGGCGACTAGTGAAGAGAAAGGAGGACCATTGTCTTTTCAATAACAATGATGTACATGGCGTGCAATGTTTGGAAGAGTAATCGACGGATATGGTGTCACCGGGGCATCTTCATAATTGGTGGGAGGAGGGACCAAAGAGAAGATAGATGAAGCATGCAAGTTTTTTGCTCGGAATACTTGTACCTACAGCAATTACCCAAGCCATCAATATACTATACTGAAAAAAAGACCACTTTCAATTAGAAACTCTTCGGCGCAGGCAGCTAAGAGTTTCTTATGAATTACAAAGTTTTGTACATTCGTTTTTCAGTGGAGGCATATGTGCCTTCATTTTGCTTGGTGTGCATGGTCCTTGATCCTTTCAACGGCAATATGACGTGTGTGGCGTGGAATGTTTGGAAAGGGTGTAATTGGCGGATCTTCATAAATGGCAACTTCCATAAATTACATGATGTAACCGCCCAATTAGTAAAATTTCTGTTTCCGAGTAAATTACTTGACTGTCAGACTATTTTGGGGCAACAATTTACAGTCGAAGTACGGTATAAGCTGATGATGATATCTCATTCATGGGCGGGGATTCGACAAAAAAGACCTAATATTTATCAAAATCAATCCGCAATCCATATGTGAGGTTGTTCTCATAATATTTTAGTTAAGTTTCCCTTTTCAATAAACCCAGTGCGAAAAAATTGTGATACATGTTGTGAAAAGTTAAAAAAACATTTAATGAATTGTTTGATGCTACATTCATTTTGAAGCGCGTGTGAAAACCCAGTGCACAATGAATCTACGACGAATTGAAGGTATTTAAGTATTGGCATATGATAATATTTTCAATGGACAGAAAGTGACAGTAGTTATGCGGGTATTCTAAACAGAAATCAGCACTATATTTAGGAACGGAGGGAGTAGTTTGTAGCTAGCTGTTTTTTTCGAGTTTGCAGGTAGAGAAGGGGCGAGACTTTGGTTAGGCTCGATCACGTCGTGTATGCTGTGATTCTCGGTTACCAGCTGCTACAACTTGTTTTGTTCTTATTGTAATCTGTGATCAGGATCGTGATTAACATGCAGAGGCTTTAAAAATGATCGGCGAAGCATTGACATTCCTAGTCATTGGCGCGTTGGATCCAATTGGTTTATTCTTTATGATTTCACTAGCTAGCATGCAGCTGGTCAGATCATATCGACGCCGAGACCACACTTGATAGTGCAACCGTACACCTGTGTATCTAAGATATACGAATATACTACGATTCTATGAAAGAATTATGAACATATATAGTGTAGGTATATATGTAGTGTGTAAGTCGAGGGTCTGACGTGTTAGCTCCCAGGCTCTAGGGAATTGGGAATTTAAGAACAGTAACTAAAAGTTATTCAAAAGTATAAAAAATTATAAATTTTCACAAATGCACATAGATGGGGAGTACATAACTATAAATCCGTTGAATAAAAAACAAATTGATGAGTCAAAAAGGCAAAAATAACTATTCTGCTCAATGTGTTTGTCCCTTTTTTGTGAATCACAACTGAAAAAATATGTCGGTGGACCCCGACCCCGTCCCCCTCACGTCGCCTCCTCTGGGCGACTGAGGGGCGAAACCCTAAACCTAGCCGCCGCCACCCACCCGCCGCCACCTCCCTCCCCTCGTCGCCCCCTGAGGCGGCTGCCGGACTCGGCCGTGCAGCGCCGGTGAAGGGGGCGGCGGGGATCTGCGCTCCCCGGCTCCCTGCCTGCGGTATGGAGGAAGGCCGCCCGGCTCGGGGTCCCTCGCCGACGGCTCCGCGACGCCTCACCATCGTGCGCGCGCGTCGGCCCTCGCCCCTGCTGCGTGTCCACCCCTCCCCGTGCCGTCGCCGGACGATGCCGGCGGGCTCGCCCGCGCGGCGGACTGCATCGGCGTGGGCTCCTTCTTCCGCGCGGCGGCAGCTTCCTCTCGGTGGCTCCCGTGGCGGCGTGGCCCCCTCCGGCGGCGTGGCCACCCCCTGCTACTCGCTGGCCCGGCTGGGCGTCCTTGACGCCGGCGGGCGCCCATCTTCTTCTGCGCTTGTGCGCCCCGATTCCACCCCCTGGCAGCCGCGCGGCGGGGTGTGTGGGGCACGTCACTACTAGGAAATAGGCTATCAGTGGCGCACCACTTTTAGCATTCTGTGGCGCATGGTGGGTGCGCCACAGAATGCTCGCCACTAAAATGTGTTTCTGTGGCGCATATCTACATGCGCCACAGAATTCTCACATTTCTGTGGCGCACCCACAAGATATGCGCCACATAATTCTTAATTTTTTTAAAAAAATTCAGGAAAAAACGAAAAAATGAATTTTTTTGAAAAAGCTAAATATTTGGATTTTTTTTGAATTTTTTAACCTATCTAGGTCACCCATCCTCAAATTGCTCCAACCCAAGCACGCTTAACTTCTAAGTTTTATTCGGTTCAGCTCGCCGGGCGGCGCGTTTGGTTCATTGCCGGTTCTTGGTATTGTGATCCCTCGACTGCACCTCTCGTCTACTTGTGCCTTTCATGGTGGTTCTTACTTTTTCCTTTTCTAGCAGCCTTTTTTTTTTTGTATTTTCATTGTCTTCTATTCCCCTGTACCCCTGTAATTCTCCATTCGTTGTAAGAACATGGCCCGCCAGGCTACCTTTCGAGTGAATGCAACAAACGGTGGGGATCCCCCCCCCCCCCCCCCTCAATCTCGAAAAAAAAGATATGTCGGTGCGAATTTATAGGTACCTAACATATTTCTGTATGTCCATTGTTTCAGAATAGTTTGAGATTTCAAATATACAGTCTTTGTTTTTTTCTTTCAAAACCATGCTCTCAGGAGCTATTTTAACTTTTCGGCAAGTTAATCCAAATGTGCTCATATATATGAGTGTACAGTATCTGTATTGTCACGAACCGGCCATGACATGTACACCTATACAAAAATGATCTACACTAATAAGGGATCATGTGGAAAACGAAAAGAGAAAAGAGTATTCATATATGTCTGCTACAGCACGCTTGAAAGAAAAAGAACATTGAAAGACAATCCAATCGGGGCCTAAGAGACATGACATTTATCAAGGAGTCCTAATTCTCGCGCGACATGCATATCACAAAACTATATAGTACGACATGTCATTTTCAACACACGCACTAATTCCGCCACTGTGTTTGCCCCGAAAATATTGATGGATGGGCGCGTGATCGACAGATCGATTGTTCAGCGATCACGCAAGTAACGACTGAAAACTAAACGGGTCTTCTCATCCAGATCACGCCATTCCGTTGCCATTTTTGTATTTCAGTTCCGATGGAGAAAGAGAGGCGGGCAGGTGGTGGCACGACTCCAGGAAGCTTCCTAGCAGTTGCCATGCAGGAGGCGACGACGGAAGAAATGGCTGGAAGCATGTGTATCATCGTCCTAGCTTGCCCTTGTTTGGAGTTGGACGTAGCAAGCTTGTTGCTTGCACGCGCCAAGGAGCTGGAGGGTGGAGCGGTGCGGTGGGTGATGAGGAGGGGCCTGTAGTTTGCATTGTTGGTTGCTTATGAATAAAAATCTTACCTTACCAAGAGAAGAGAAGAAAAGAAAAGACGTGCGTGTGAGGAGCGTGGCACGGTCGAAATGGGTCATTTTCGTATTCAAAATGGGTCATTTTTGGCAAAAAAAATGCCTTTTACCAGACTAAACAACATTGGAAAAGCGAGTTTTCAACTTACTTGTAAAAAAATCATTATATTTTTCTAAGTGCCAAATGAAGATTATTATTGTGAAGAAAGTACCAAAAGAAGGGTGCAAATTGGCATCAATCCAATTTTCACACAAAATAGTCGATATTTGATGGATAATTTCTAAATATTATGAATTTTCTCCCTTTCTAGCAACTTTGGCCCATTTAAATAACTTTATGCCGATCAAATCACACAAGTTTTTCAGAAAAATGTGCGCGATGTAGGAGGCAATTACAGATGGTTTACAAAATTGTGTGCAATGTATCATACAAAATTCATCATAATGGGTCCATTTTGGGCAAAACAATGTGCCCTTTACCAAACTAAACTCTAAACAACATTGTCAAAGTGAATTTTCAGTTTATTTGTAAAAAATCTAAACGCCAAAAAGGGAATTTGTGAAGCAACTATAGAGAAAATGGTGCAAAATGGCACAAATCCATTTTTCGCACAAAGCATACCATATTTGATGGATAATACTCAAATATTATGTTTTTTTCTCGCTTTCTAACTACTCACGTCCATTTAAATGACTTTATATTGGTTCCCCAAAAGTAGTTGAAATTTAAACTATAAGTGCGTTATCCTCCCTCCGATCCATATTAATTGTCGCTAAATTGGATGTATCCAGCACCAAAATATGTCTAGATACATCCGATTCAACGATAATTAATATGGGTTGGAGTGAGTAATTAAAATTTCCAAAAAACAATTTACGGTACACAAATTGTGATTATATCACAAAACAGTAAGAGGTTTAGAAGATTCTATCCCTTTCTATGAATATTCATGTCCACACATTTGACCCATTTTAGAAAAAATCAAACATAATGAATAAAACTTCAGAAAAATGCAATCCTTACTTATCGAGTCCTTTAATGTGTAGGGTTACATGCAGGAATTTAAAAATTTCCCGTCCTACGTAATAGCCAAGATCATCTATGAAGATACACGCAAAGAGAGATCTAGATCGTTACCAACACGAAGATGCAGAACGAGTGTTGATGACGATGTCGATGAAGCCTGATGAAGATTATCACTGCTAAGCCTAGCGATTAGAATGTTGCTAATCCCATGTATCCAGCCTTCTGGATACATCTCACCCCTCTAAGAGTTCACACACGTCTGTCCGTCGAAATCCAGCAGCGCTTCGCTGTCCAGAACTAGGAACTGCCGGTGTACAAGAGAGGTGGAGAAATTCCAAACACATGGGAGAGAGGGAGAGAGATTTGATCTAGGGAGAGGACACCTCAAAAACCCCTTCACAATTGTGTGGGAAAGAGGAGAGGGGGTCCTCTCCTTATATAGGGGGGAATGGGGGAGGGGAGACTTGGAGGAGGGGTTGCTCCCCTCCCTTCCTTGCGCTGCCGCCGCCCCATGTGGGTCGGGTGGGCCGAACGAGCTAGGGCAAGGGGCGGGAAACCCTAACCCTAGACACCGCCGCACCACCCCCTACCACGTCGTTGCCTGGTAGGCCCAGGTGGGTCGTTCGGCGCCAGGGCAAGCCCTAGGCCGCCTTGGTGGGGCCCATGCGGCTACCCCATGTGGGTCCAACCCAATGGGAGTGGCCCATGTACCCCATGGCTTATTTTTTGGACCATCCGAAAAAAAACCCGACGCTATTATCTAGATGTCCGAAAACACTCCCCTCCTTTATATTCGGGGAGGAGGAGCGCTAGGCCCATAGGCACCAGGGGTACCTTGCCCCATAATTAGGAAGGAGCGGCGCATCCGTAATGGGCTTTGTAGCCCAGTTTGGCCACCCCCTTCCTTGGCCCTCAAGGCAAGTGGGGGCACCCGACTAATGTGCCCCAGAGGCCCATGTGGCTGCCCCAACTTAGCCTAGGACAAGTGGGCAGCCCATGGCACCTTCTAGAATATTCTGGAAGATTTTGCAACATTCTAGATCCTTCCTGGACTTTGAAGTGCTCATTAGAGTTCACTGGGACCATCCGGTACTCCGGAACTCTTACGGTTTCCTCTCCAAATATTTTGATATCAATAGAAACTATTTCTATGACTCCGAGGCATCTTATGTCCACTTATTTAACAGTTTCGAAATATCTTCGAACTTACTTGATCCCTCAGAACTATTCAAGTGACTCTTTCTCATGGTTCCAATCCATCAACGTGTTGAACAACTAAAGAAGACTTAAGTGTGTGACCCTATAGTTTCGATAATGATTGGACATGACATGGAACACCTTATGGTCAATAACCAATAGCGGAGCCGTGGACACCCATATTGATCCCCAATGTTATACATGTGAGTTAGAGAGAACCTGTTAGTTCCCGTAAATGTTTCCCATTGCTTCGAGATACTAAACATACCCGAGGTGAGATATTCCTATATATATATGTGTGAAGCAACTCTTGATAACTATATCTTGTTATCCTCGTTATCAGTTTGTTTCCTTTTTCTCGTTCATGTAGTTCGGTATCCCTTAATTTACATCATGTCGTGTCTGCGCAGACAATGATGGATACCGTCATACCGAGTGGGCCCTACTTGTATCTCTCCATCACTAGAGTAGCAATTTCTATTCTTGGATCATTAAGTCCAATACCCTGTAGGGTTACGCAACGGAAAAAAAAAAAAAATTCACCACATGCTACGCAACAGCCAAGATCTATCTATGAAGATACAAGTGAATAACAAATTAACAATACATTGATCTAATTGTAGTATGTTACAAGACCGTTGAAGCAGAAGAGATGTTGATGACGAGGTTGATGAAGCCCGTGGAAGATTCTCTCGGCTAAGTGATGGCGTGGATCACACGTTCGCTGGGAACTCCAAGAGGAAGGTATGATGTAGCGTAGCAGCAATTTTTTTCCCTTGATTTCAAAACCAAGGTTGTCAGTCCAGTAGGACTTGGAGAAGGCTTCATAAAGGTGTCAACGGCGCCATTTACGATTATTGACGTGGACCTGCGCACAATCACAAACAAACTACTTTGCCCCAACGAAACAGAGAGGTTGTTAATCTCTCCAGCTTGCTGAACACAAAGGATTAAATGTATGTGTGTAAAATAATATGAGAGCAAATATGACAAGCGAGCAAATGACTAAGAAAAGATATGAAAACGGTTGTAAACAATGTATGAAAATAGGACCGGGGTCCACAGTTCACTAATGGTGTCTCTCCGAAAGATAAACATGTTGGGTAAACAAATTACAGGTAGACAATTGACAAACATGGGCGCATAACAATACTATCATGACACATAGTTCACCGTTTCATTTAATATGGGCATTATGTCAAAATACGTAGACCGTTATCCAACAGCATCTATGACTAATAATCCACCCTGGGATCGCTATCCAGCATGTCACCCGAAAGTATTAAGTTGCAAGGAACAGATAATTGCGATAAACATGGTGCGTAATGTAAGCAATGGTTACAACATATAGTAATAAACACCGTTGTTTTATCCCTAGTAGCAACAACACATCTCAAGCCTTAATCGTTTCTGTCAATTCGAGCTCGGACAAGAGAGTCATGAACCTACTATCTAGCAATAAACACCGTGTGTGGCGTAGAATGTTTGGAAAGGGTGTGACGAGGGGTTAACTCATCAAATCCCATGGTTAAGGACCTAGGGTTGAGATTACGAGGGAGAGAACGTGGTAGAGCTGGTAGTTCCGTCGGCTGACAAGCAAAATCAGGGATTTTACCCAGGTTCAGGCCTCCGGAGAGTAACACCCTACTTCCTGCTTGTCTGGTATTGATTGTGTGAGATTATGCGGGCTACAATGGGGTCCTGGCGAGATGTTGATCTCGCTAGGGTTTTGGTGGTTCGAGTATTGCGTGTCCTGGATCGGCGGCCCTCCCAGCCTTTATAATAGGCTGGGTCTCGGGAGTTCGCAACCGACTCAGATTACATCTAAGGAAAGTCTAAACTGACTATGCCTATGTCTAATCTTGGAGGGTACTCCATCTTGTTGGGCCTTTCGTCATGGGCTTCATGTAGGCTCTTGATAGTTGGGCCTTAGTCGACACGTGCACCAGGTACCCTTATGGTAGGGTACCCGGGATATATATCCTTGTCAGTAGCCCCCGAGTACTTGTCTGACTCGAAGAATCGGGCATGGACTCGTTCGTAAGTGCACGCCATATTCTTTGTATTTGTGTTTATAATTGGAATTCCTGTATGAATAACACATGTTGGCTATATCAAGTATTTCATCGACTGTGGTTTTTGCTTATGATAATCAAGGGATAATAGCTTAGTAGGCCCGGTACACTCGACAGATCGGGACCGGTTAACTACACATTCGGTTAAAACCTTACTAGATTTCAATCAAACTCGAGTCCCCGGACTCGAATTTGGAACAGACTGGTCAGACTCGACTAGGCTGCGGAGGTCTTACTGAATCGATCTGCAGTATAACTTTGAAATTTACCCAACGCGTCTGTCGGGATTTTTCATCATGTCTGTTGACATGGAAAGTATAAGGATTAACGTTGCTGGAACGGTTCTTAGCCCAGCTCGAAAGTTCGGCGGGTCTTACCTTTGCACTCTGCATGCAGCATCCGAGGTTTTTGCGGCGGACGCAACTCAGGAATTTATCGAGTATGATTTTGTGTTAGCTGAGTCGAGTCCTATGTCGACTGATGCTTTGCCATTATTCTATCGGGTGCGCGGCAGCGCTCCCGATGGGAGTAGCCCCGAGATTGTGCTTTATAGCTTGCAATGGAGGATAATCTCAAATCTTTTTATCCCATATATTCTTAGTCGAAGAAATTTTTGATATGCTCCCGATGGGAGTAATATGTCTTAGTCGAAGGAACGGTCGAGTGACCAATTTTGCCTTAACATTGCTTTTTCACATCCGAATCAAGCAAAGCAGTCGAGTGACCGATATGCGTTGGGCGAACTGGATTTGACCGCTCTGGCCCACTTTTTACGGAGACGCGATGATGGCTCCTCTTTTTGCGTGTGTAGTGGGCGGAGTGGCCGGCGACGGAGATTGGGTGAAATCCACCATCAAGGATACGCACCTTGACAAGCTACGTGAGGAAGGGATGCTACCACCCGCGGATCAGTTGTTCGTCCGCGCGCCGTCGCCCAAGGAGGTACTCCCTGAACCTCGCGCCAATGAGTGAGTTTGCTTTGCGGAATTTTTGCCTCGGGGATTTGTGTTTCCCCTCCACGACTTTGTTCATGGTTTGATGTATGCCTACGGGGTGCAAATCCATGATTTCACCCCGAATAGCATACTGCACATTGTCTGCTTCATGGTTTTGTGCGAGTGCTTCTTGGGGGTGTCCCCTAGCTGGGCTTTATGGAAGTCAATCTTCCTCATCCGACCGAACAACAGAGGCGGCCGCACCTATTCTGTTGGCGGCTGCGGGATTCAAGTACGCAGCGACACACGCTACTTCGCCCTGAAGCCAGTCGACTCGGCGCAAGGTTGGAGGAAGAAATGGTTCTACGTCCGCGTAGACCAGGAAGGAGTCCCAGAGTTTTCGACTGCCAAGTCTATTGTGAGGACAAATGCCTGGGACCATCAACTGATGAGTGCGGAGGAGGCAGAGGCGGCGCCCCTGATACGTCTCAAACGTATCTATAATTTTTTATGTTCCATGCTTGTTTTATACCAATTGCTACATGTTTTGCATCTACTTTATATCACTTTTATACATTTTTTGGGACTAACCTATTAACAAGATGCCGAAGTGCCAGTTCCTGTTTTCTGCTGTTTTTGTATTCCAGAAAAGCTAGTCTGGAAATATTCTCGGAATTGGACGAAACTACACGGGGGTCCCTATTTTTCCAGAACACGCCAGGTGGCCACACGCACCTAGGGCGCGGGGCCCCCCTCTGCCGCGCCCTAGGGTGGTGTGGGCCCCTCGGGGGTCTCCAGCCGCCGCCCTTTCGCCTACTTATTCCCCCCGACGCGAAAACCCTAAGTGCCTGAGCAAATATCCACGAAAAGGTCCAGAGACGCCGCCGCCGTGAACCCTAGCTCGGGAGGGTTCAGAACCTCTTCCTGGCACCCTGCCGGAGAGGGGAATCGTCACCGGAGGCTTCTACATCGCCATGCCTGCCTCCGGAGTGATGCGTGAGTAGTTCATCCTTGGACTACGGGTCCATAGTAGTAGCTAGATGGTTGTCTCTCCACTTTGTGCCATCATGTTTAGATCTTGTGAGCTGCCCTACATGATCAAGATCATATTATTGTAATGCTACATGTTGTGTTTGCTGGGATCCGATGAATATTGAATACTATGTCAAGTTGATTATCAATTTATCTTATATGTTATTTAAGATCTTGCATGCTTTCCGTTACTCGTAGATGCTTTGGCCAAGTAGATGCTTGTAACTCCAAGAGAGGGTATTTATGCTAGATAGTGGGTTCATGCCTCCGTTTAATCTGGGACAGTGACAGAAAGTTCTAAGGTTGTGGATGTGCTGTTGCCACTAGGGATAACCCAACGATGCTATGTCCACGGGCATATGTGTTTGTTTACATTACACGCTTTACTTAATGCAATTATCCGTTGCTTGCAACTTAATACCAACGGGGGACTCGGATGACAACCCGGCGGTGGATTATTAGTCATAGATGCTGTTGGATAACGGTCTATGTATCTTGTCGTAATGCCCAACTAAATATCATAGAAGTCAACATGTCATATATATGCATTGTCATGCGCTCACTATTTGTCAATTGCCCAGCTGTAATTTGTTCACCCAACATGTTAGTTATCTTTTATGGAGAGACACCACTAGTGAACTGTGGACCCCGGTCCATTCTTTTACACTGATTAAA
Organism: Poa pratensis; assembly: GCA_947311845.1. Classification (NCBI taxonomy): domain Eukaryota; kingdom Viridiplantae; phylum Streptophyta; class Magnoliopsida; order Poales; family Poaceae; genus Poa; species Poa pratensis. The sequence goes on from CAMZMU010000102.1 coordinate 29,689,122, forward strand.
CAACCACAAACTGCAAACTGTTCCTTTTTCATTCTCTGCAATTTAATACTCATTTTCCACACGAGACGTTTAATCCTTTGTTTTCAGCAAGCCGGTGAGATTGACAACCTCACTGTTTTGTTGGGGCAAAGTACTTTGATTGTGTTGTGTGCAGGTTCCACGTTGGTGATCGTGTTGCGCCGTGCGACCACCAACAACCTTCTGAAGAGTTGCTGCTCCTACTGGTTCGATAACCTTGGTTTCTTTCTGAGGGAAAACTTGCTGCTGAACTGCATCATACCTTCCTCTTGGGGTCTCCCAACGAGCGTGTGATTCACGCCATCAGCCCCTTTTGGCCAAGATTGACGAACTGCTTGGCAGCATAATTGGTGTGCACTTGATTGCCACCTTTGTGAAGATGCGAGTCTGGCCGCTCCGAGCCCGAGCCCACCCGATGTGGGCTTATGAAGGTGTGCTCGACTCCAGTCGAATGAGCACAGAGGAGCTGTCGAAGAACGAGCTGGTGGCGCATGTGCGATCCATCACCAGCCTCAGGTCAAGCGACCCCTGCAACGTCGACTGCCCTGTCGCTCCTTATGGGGCTGAAAAGCCTTTGGTGGAGGTTAGTGAACGATCGAGTTTATTATCTCCTGGCTTTGCTATTTTGTTGTGCATCTTTGTAACTTTTGACTGCTGTGTTTGGTATGCAGGGCCATTCGACTGCTTCGTCTCTTCCCCCTCTCCCAGAGAACGACCCGACTGCGGAGACAGAGGTGCAGGAGGTGCAAGAGGTGCGAGCAAAGGGAATTGATGACTCGCCTCTTCCATCGGCCACCACTTCGCCTACAGAAGAAGTCAAAGAAGAGGGAACAAACGAGATGCAGTCTGAGGACCCACCCGCGCCTGGGCATGAGGTCGAGAACCCCCTTCCCAAGCGTCGTCGCGTGGTCAAAGGGGTGTCCTCTTCTATGAGTTCACCCGCGAAGGAGTCGGATGTGAAGGATGACGGAGACTCGGGCTCCTCACCTTCTGCCAAAGCTGCTCCTTTGGATGTGAGCCCGTTGAACTCAGCTCCTCCTCCCAAGTCGGGTGAGGAGCTACTTTTTGGAGGCCCAAATTTTGACAACCTCGACAGTGAGGAGGAAGAAGAGCACAGGTTTGCTCCTGAGCTTTTTGTACTAAGGTTTTTGCTGGTTGATATTTTTACTTATGTTGTATTTCTTCTGTCACTCACAGTGCTGAGACTGTGCGTCCTCTGACTCCTCCAGCCGACAAAATTTCGACCCCTGAGCACCCGGACGTCTCTCCTGTTGCTCCTGAGATCGTTCAATCAGTAGCCACGGCTACTGCCATTGAAACAGCCAAGGCTACGAGTGCTGCAACTCCGGAGGTCGGGACATCTGTCGCGAAGCCTGCGCCTTGGACTGAACACGTAAGTGTCTTTTGCAGAGTCCGCATACGGTACTTGTTATGTATAACTTATGCTGGTTTCATGTGCTTGTAGCCTTACTACCTCAACCTGGTAGAATCGGGCAAAGATTTTGTCCAGATGGAGCAGGAGAGGGACAGTCTGCGCGCTAACTTGGAGCAACTCACTCGTAAGTGTATTTTGCCTTTGCACTCGAAAGTTTTTGTTGTTGTATTGGTTTTTGAATTATGCCTTGCCATCGTATTCAGGTGACAAGAAATCGGCTGAAGCCCGAGTGAAGGAGCTAGAAGAAGCTCTTGCAACTCAAGCTGCCGAGTCGAAGAAAGCTGCGGCTGCTGTCAAGCACTCTATCGCCGCACGCGAGAAAGAGTATGCTGAGCGACTGGCTGGCCTTGCGCAGAATGTGAGAGGTAAGTAACTATCTCTTTGCATGCTTCTCGTGTACCCGTTGGGTATTATGTACTAATACTTGCTCTTTCTGTTATTTGTTGCAGAGGCGATTGGTGTGCCAGCACCTACTGACATGGTCAGTGACGAGTTATCACTCGACCAGGTTATAGGTGACCTCGGCGCTATATTTGTCCAGGCGAATGCCGCTCTTGCCAAGTCTGCCAGCACCCTCGGCGCCGTGCACAAGAACGCGCTTCCAATGGAGGAGGTGCCGTCGACTGCTGATGGCTTCGCTGACGTGCTTGGACCGGGGACCTCGACCATGGCGAGATTTGCTCGCGCTCTCACGGTACATGGCTCGGAGTCCACCCTCAAGCTCGTTTTGGGTCATGGAATAAAGGGTGACTTCGAAGCGGCCATGTCTGACTTCCCTCGAAAGCCCGGTGGGAACCCTATGTCTCTGAAGGCCGTTAGCGAGCCAGCCGCTCGACTGGCCAACATCTTCATAGCCACTATGGAGCGCCGAGCGGCGGAGGTTGCCACTCGCGAGAGTAGGGCTAGGTCGGAGTCTGTGTCCGAGAGATAGGGTAGCCGAACCCTTACTTATGTTGTGTAATTATACTTTATGATAACGTGAGTATGCATACGCTTTTGCTACACTTGTATGGATTTGGTTCCTTATTGTGTTTTCGCCTGTAAGGCTATGTGCTGTTACTCGCCTGAGCTTTGTGATGAATCTCTCATATCTGACATGAGATTTTTATGATGTTTGGAACAGCCACGGGAGCCGCTACTTCGGCTGGTTCGTCGCGGCCTCGTGCTTCCACCCTATCTCGAGCTCAAGTGGCGAATGATGCCAAAGTAATGCGTTATATGAAAGCTCGAGTCGTGAAACTGGAGCAAGAGCTAAAGAGTGCCCAGCGCGAGCTGGATACACTGAGAATGAGACCGGCACCAGCCACAGAACGAGAAGATTATGTGCTTGGCGAGATGGACCTTGTAAACAGGCAACTCGAGTGTGAGTACAATCCTTTCTCTGATTATGGATTGTTTGGCTACTCTTTTTACGAGTGACTTGATTTGTTCTTTGTGCAGGTTTTGGCTCTGACTTCCAAGTAGAGCAAGCTCGCGTTAAAGAGCGTCTGGATAATGCCACTGACAACCCGACAACTGGTCGTCAGCATTTTTGGCTTGATAGGTTCCGAGCGCGCACACTCGCTACTCTGAAGGATCGAGCGTGGCGAAGCGCTCAACTACTCGAGTTATGCAGGGCGGCTTTGATTCGCATCAACCATACCCTGTTTCCAACAGGACCACAACCACAAGGTATCCATGCCTTGCTTGATTTTTTTCCGTAATGCAGGCCCCATCCGGGAGCTGCTTACACAGAAGCTTGTGGTTGGAGCCAACGCGGCGACGGCGTATGTGCGGAGTCGACGCCCCAACTTGGTGCTGCCATAACCCGCCGTTGGAACGACTTTGTCTCAGGAAGAGCTTGATGGCACCCTTCTATCTGCAGAGATTCTGGTCGAGCGATGCCATGATCAACTCTTTGGCCCTGCTTTGCCCATCAAGGATGAACCGGAATAATAGGAACTGTTGCGCATGTACTTGTGTACAGAGGGGTAGCCCCCGAGTGTAAATGTAATACTTGTAAGTATTATGAACTAAATATTCGTATCTCCGCAGCCCCCGAGCCTGTTGAGTGGGGTGTATGAAGTAATTTATTGTAAACTTATGATTATCCAGCCCCCGAGTCCTCGGGTAAGGCTGAAGTACTATTTATGAGTTTTTGTTTTAGGACCCAGCCCCCGAGCATTCGAGTGAGGCTGGGCTGTTTGTTTGCACAACCTTTTTTATGACCCAGCCCCCGAGTATTCGGGTGCGTCTGGGTTGTTTGTTTTTGCGGGAGCGAAAACTCGTGTTTTTGATAGCGCAGCCCCCGAGTGCTCGGGTGCGGCTAAGATATGAGTTATGCGAATAGTAAACAGAAAGATAGAAGGAACATTGATTATATTCCACTTTTGAATATTAAGTGCATGCCGCCTCATTAAAAACCTTCCAGTCCCCGTAGGTACCCTGGTAAGGAAAAGAGCGCGTCTGAAACCTGCAGCCATCCGACATATGTGCCTATTACATTGTGCGACTGAGCAATCTAAGCATAGAAACGGCGCAGCTGCGCAACGTTCCAAGGATTGTGCGAGAGTTCGCCTGTCTTCGCGTGCTTCAGTCTGTATGCTCCACCACCAATGACCTCGGTGATGATGAAGGGTCCTTCCCATGGGGGAGCGAGTTTGTGCACCTTCTTTTGCTTCAGTCGAAGTACCAGGTCGCCAACCTCGAAGGACCTGGTGCGCAGTCGACGGCTGTGGTAGTTGCGGAGGTCTTGCTGATAGACAGCTGTGCGTGCTAGCGCCGTGTCGCGTGCTTCTTCGAGCAAGTGACTGCGTGCTTCATCTGCGTCTTCTTCGTTGTATGCTTCGACTCTTGGTGCATTGAATCTTACATCTGATGGCAGGATTGCCTCTGCGCCGTAGACCATGAAAAATGGGTGAATTGTGTTGAAGCGTTAGGAGTTGTGCGTAGGCTCCATAGCACAGATGGGAGTTCTTCGACCCAAGCACCCGCGGCTCTTTTGAGTGGCACCAGGAGGCGTTTCTTGATTCCGCTCGTCACGAGTCCATTGGCTTTTTCGACTTGGCCATTGGACTGCGGGTGTGCCACGGATGCATAGTTGAGCGTGATGTCTTGCTCTTTGCAGAAGGATCGGAACTCTTCAGCCGTGAAGTTTGTACCGTTATCAGTGATGATGCTGCTTGGTACACCGAAGCGGTATATGATGGATTTTATGAAATTGACTGCTGTAGTGGCAGTCGAACTTGTGATAGGGACTGCTTCAATCCACTTGGTGAACTTGTCGACCGCCACCAGAAGGTGAGTATGCCCTCCATGGGAGGATTTTTGAGTGGCCCGACCATATCGAGCCCCCACTGGGCGAAGGGCCAGGCCAATGGTATTGTCTTCAACGCCGATGCGGGTGCGTGCGGCTTTGTGGCGAATTTTTGACAGCCGACACCTTTTGACTATGTCCTCCGCGTCTTTGAGTGCTGTGGGCCAGTAAAGCCTGCGCGAAAGGCTTTGGCTACGAGTGATCGACTGCTGGCGTGATGCCCGCAGGTACCTGCATGAATATCACGAAGGATGGCCTGGCCATCTTCGAATGCTATGCATCGTTGGAACATACCTGATACGCTGCGCTTGTATAGTTCGCCGTTGATGACGGTGTATGCTTTAGATCGTCGAGTGACGCGTCTTGACTCTGTTATGTCTTCAGGTACCTCGCCGCGGAGTATGTATGCGAGGAAAGGTTGAGTCCAAGTTGGCTCAATGAGGAGTACCTCGACTGGCGGGTCCTCTGTGCTAGGTGCTTTGCTCTTGGCTGGTGCGGCTGATGTAGGAGATGTTCGTTTTTGCTTGATGGATCTGTGCTCGATGCGCTCGAGGAAGACACCAGGTGGAACTGGTGCTTTGGTCGCGCCAAGGTTGGCTAGCTGTCTGCTTCTTCGTTGCTCTCGGCCCTATGTGCCGCAACTCGCAGCCTTCGAAGCTGCCCTCCATTAGGTTGTACAGGTCACGGTAGGCGATCATGTTGTCTGCGATGGCATCGCAGGCCTTCATTGTTTGCTGCACCACCAGGTTCGAGTCACCATAGATCATCAGTCGAGTGCACCCGAGGGCTTTGGCCATCCGCATGCCATGGATCAGGGCCTCGTACTCAGCTTCGTTATTGGATGGTAACTCGAATCCCATCTGCAGGACATAGCGAAGCTTGTCGCCTTTTGGTGATATGAGGATGACACCTGCGCCTGCGCCTTCGTTTTCTTTGAGCCGTCGAAGTACATAGTCCATGAGTTGGACACATCTGGTGCTCCTGGCAACTGAGCTTCGATCCACTCGGTATGGAAGTCAGGTAAGACTTGTGCTTTGATGGCCTTCGGGTAATCATACTTGATATCTCGTGGTCCTAGCTCGATGAGCCATTTTGCGACTCGCCCAGTTGCGTTGGGATTTGTGAGGATGTCCCGATCCCTGAGGTGCTGATTACAGTGATCGGGTGCTCTGCGAAGTAGTGCGTCAGCTTCCTTGAGGACATGAACACGGCGTAGGCCAGCTTTTGATAATGCGGGTACCGCTGCTTTGATATGGAGAGGACTTCACTCAAGTAGTAGACTGGGCGTTGTATGCTTTGGGCGTGTCCCTCCTCCTGCGTTCGACTACCAGTACGGTACTTACCACCCTGTTAGTTGCGGAGACATACAGGTATAGTGGCTCTCGTTCCCTTGGTGCGACGAGGATTGGAGGGCTTGTGAGGACTCGCTTGAGGTCCGTGAAGGCTGCTTCGGCTTCTGGCGTCCACTCGAATTTGTCTGCTTTCTTCATCAGCCGATAGAACGGGAGTGCTTTTTCGCCACTTGCTGATGAATCGACTGAGTGCTGCCACTCGACCTGCTAATTTTTGTACGTCATGGAGCTTTGAAGGCCTTTGCATTGTCAAGATGGCCTGTATTTTCTCCGGGTCCGCCTCGATTCCACGAGCTGAGACTAGATACCCAGAGCTGCCCGGCTGGCACGCCGAACGTGCACTTCTTCGGGTTGAGCTTGATGTGGAAGCGTTTGAGGTTTGCGAACGTCTCTCGCAAGTCATCGAGTAGTGTGTTTTCCTCCCTTGTTGTATGACGATGTCGTCTACGTAGACCTGGACGTTTCGCCCAATTTGCTTCTTGAGGCAGTCTTGCATCATGCGCTGGTAGGTTGCGCCTGCGTTCTTGAGCCCGAAAGGCATGTTGTGTAGCAGTAGACCCCGAGTGGGGTTATGAACGCCGTTTTCTCTTCATCTTCTTCCTTCATCCTTATCTGGTGGTAACCTGAGTAAGCATCCAGGAAGGACAGCGAGCGCACCCGGCGGTGGAGTCGACGATCTGGTCGATTCGAGGTAGTGGAAAGTGATCCTTTGGACAGCATTTATTGAGTGCTGTGAAATCTACGCACATCCGAAGGATATCTGTGTGCTTCTTCTCTACAAGTACGGGGTTGGCCACCCATTGTGATTTCTTGATTTCTCTGATGAAACCTGCTGCGAGTAGTCTGTCGACTTCGGCTTCGACTGCGGTTCTTTTCGGGCCGGATATGCGGCGCATTGTTTGCTTGACTGGTTTAGCATCTGGAAATAATTGGAGAGAGTGCTCGGCGAATTCCCTGGGAATACCTGGCATGTCGGCTGGACACCACGCAAATATATCCCAGTTCTCACGGAGGAATTCGACGAGCGCGCTTTCCTATGCGATAGGCAGACTCGAAGAGACATTGACTGTCTTGGTCGGATCGGTCGGGTGCACCTGATGCGACCTTGTGTCATTGGTGGGTTGAATGCTCTGTCGACTGCCACCTTCTTGTGCTCCGGCATAAGTGTTCGATCATTGGAGACCGCTAGATCGGCGAGTGTTGCTTCCATGCCGAACATCTCAGAGATTTTGCTAAACTCTCGGTCGCAAGAATCGGACTTTTGGAAGTTTCCTTTGACTGTGATTACTCCTTTTGGTCCAGGCATTTTCAGCTGAGGTATGCGTAGTGTGGGACTGCCATGAACCGAGCGAACGTCGGCGTCCAAGTATGGCGTGGTATTGTGACTTCCAGTCGACGACTCGAACTCAATCGACTCTGTCCTGAAGTGGTTTTTGTCCCCGAACGTAACGTCGAGTTGTATGGTGCCTTCTGGGCTTATTGCTTTGCCTGGGACGATACCGTGAAAGGTATTTGAGGATTTGGCAGGTTTTCGACTGACCTGTTCATTTTGCGGAGCGTATCTGCGAAGATGATGTTTATGCCGCTGCCACCATCCATGAAGATCTTGGACATGGCGTAACCTCCAATTTGGGCGTCGAGTACTGATACCCACAAGTATAGGGGATCGTTGAAATCTTCAATGTGTAAGTATAGTATCGATCCCACGAGGAGTAGAAGGTATAAGTATTTATCCTCTCAAATAAGTGTGTCACTTCTCTTATTATCTATGCACTAGACAAACTAAAATGATTAAATGATGCAAGTGTTTTTGGGTTTTTGGCGTAGAGTTTGCAATAAAGTAAAAAGCTGAAATAAAATATGACAAGTGAAAGCTCTCAAAGAGAGAAAGCCCAATACTCTATGCAGGAAGAGGACAAGCTCAAGTGTGTGTTTCTTATAAGTGGAAAACGTTCCCAAGGGCTACCTAGACTTCATGGCATAAATATTTCTAGAACAACAAGGTAAACATTTTGTCAAGTTTTAATCTTCTTTGGACGGAGCCATTATTAGGTATAGCTAAATAAATAAACTAAACCCCTTATGATGGATCTTGTGGCCAAGTAAATGACTGCACAAGAATTATTAAGACATAAAGTCTCACCATAGCATTACACTCCAAGGTCCCCGATACTAATATCCTCATAATGCAACTTCATGACTCGGTCTCAGGTTTACATGTCCTCCCAAGTCTCCCTCACTCCATTGCACTACGGTGTTCTCCTATGAGCCCATATAGGTGAAGTGATGTGCAGTCGACGTTCACACAACACCATCATAGAATTACATAAAAGATAAAAACTAGACAAAATAGCAACACATGTTATATATAAATCATTGCCAATCCATCCTATGCCCCCAGGAACATGAGAGAACTACTCACAACACAAAGACATGATATGATTCAATGGTATAAGTGATACAACACAATCTGAAAATATAATCTCACCCCCAAACAATGACAAGTAGCCAATCATACACAGGTAGAATGGCACTTAAACAATAGCTAGGGTTCGAACAATCTCAAACTATGAGGGGGATGAAGTGGATCACGGAGATGGTGATGGAGATGGTGCTGGTCTTGACGGTGGTGTTGATGGAGACTCCGGAGGGGGGATGGAGGAGCCTTCCGGAGGTGATTCCGGCGGCGTTTCCCCCTCCGATCTTCTCCGGCGGCAGCCTTCTGTCTCCTGTTTCTTGGTTTTGTGTTTCTCCGCCGCCTCCTCGCCAAACTCCTCGGGGGACTATTTTTATAGTCGGTTTTAGGTCAAGACGAAGCCACGGAGACGAAAACGGACGGCATCGGAGCCACGAGGCCCAAGATGGGGGTCCCACGCGGCCAAGGAATCTGGCCGCGTGGGCCCACCTATTTTGGCCCTCGTATCTCCGTTTGTTCGCTTCCTTCGCTCCTACGCTTCGTTCCTTCCAAAAACTGACGCCCGTAAAATATTAGGTCATTTGGACGTCGTTTGGGTCCCTGAAACATAAAAATATAGAAAATAGAGTTTTCTGCCAGTGCAGGGTTAATTTCAAATAAATGGGGAAACTGTGAATTATCCCCTAAAATCATTATAAAACATAAATATAACCCATATATGATGCAAATAAGTTGGAATATCAAGTAATAAAATGTAAAGTTCATGTATGCATTTTACATGCATCAAGTACCAGAGCAGAGTGCCCTGGACGAACGACCGATGGTGGGTGGTCCTCTCTGCTGAAGCTTGTTGCAGTTTCGGATCCCTTCAAGAATTCAGTTACGGCAGGAGGTGACATGACTGCCATATTTACTTGTCGAGTGCGAAGTTTTTGCTCCCTGTTGGAAGGGCGACCTTTCTGTATCATGTACATCTACCCTTGGGTCGGAGGGTACTGAGGTTCGTCCACCCGAGGTACGGGTTGTATGGCACCCGCGATATTTCCGCCTGCGGCAGGCTGTGGTGGTGGAGGTGGTGCCATCAGAACGGGCACATTGTTTGGCTGGGGCACAGGTGCAGGTGCGGGTGCGTGTGCGTGTGCGTGTGCGGCTGTTGCCTTTCTGAGTTGCACGTATTCAGATGCTAGTTGGTCGAATTCTCTGCAGTTTCTCATCGAGTGATTGGAGCGCAATTTTCCGTCTTCCCCCTTGTACAGGTGGAATCTGCAATCAGCATCCATCTTGTCATCGAATGATCGCTCGTTTTGTGCGCCAGAGCGCGAGTTGAGCCAATCTTTCTTCTTGTAGCTGTCATTTCGTTGGTTGCGATCTCGACTGTCCCGGCGATTATCTCGACTGTCCCGGCGATCATCTCGACTATCCCGTCGATCTTCTGACCGTCGGTCGCTTCTGTCTTGGTCGTTGCGGGGTGTGGAGAATCCAGCCGCCATGAATTTGGGTCTGTCATCGTTGTAGTGACGTTTTGAATGTTTGCGCCTCCGGTCGTCTCTGTACGAATCCTTGCGGTTTCGACTGCCGCTATCATGATTGTCACGGGGTGAGGACCCGCGTGTGGTGCGCGCCATGTCTTCTCTGTCTGCCCACTCAGTCGCGATCTTTAGGAGGTTGGCCACAGAGGTTGGCTTTTGGCGAGCAAGTGCTTCTTTGAAATCTCGCCTTGCGAGGCCCATGATGAATGCATCCATGGCCATATCTTCTAAAATTACTCCAACTGAGTTGCGTATCTCAGTCCATCGTCGGATGTATGACCTCAACGTTTCGTCCGACCGTTGAATGCAGGCTCTCAGTTCTTCGAACGTTTTTGGTCGCTCACATAAAGGCTCGAAGTTTTTGATGAAGTCTGCGCGGAAGTGATCCCACGAGTCATATGTTGACGGAGGTAGAGCTTTGAGCCAGTCGCGGGCTGTGCCTTCGAGCATGAGTCGTATGTATTGCATGGCTGTGGTATTCGTGCCTCGCTGGCACGAGACAGCCAGTCTGTAGTCTTCCAGCCATCCTAAAGGTTCCTGTCGACCCGTGTATTTGGGCTGTTCAGATGTGAGTTTGAACCCTTTGGTCATCCGTGTCTCGCGGACGCGTCGAGTGAAGCACAGAGCTCCGCATGGCTCAGGCTCCTGATCAGAGTACGAGTCGCTACTGTAAGATCTGCGTGATCTGCTTCTGGACCTGCACCGACGTGAGCCGCTCCTTTCCTTCGAGTGGTGACTGCGACCACTGTGATTATGTTCTTCACGACGCAGGTTTACTATGGCACGGTCTCGACTCCCTCCTGGAGTTTTTGGGGTTTGGCGTATGGCCTTCGCCGCTAAGGCGAGTGATTTGATCTGTTGGCGATGTAGTTTTGCATTGGGGTTATTCGCTGGAGGCTTGATTGCCTCTAGGTATGCTGCAGCAGTAAAGAGGGCACCGGCAACTGTTTTGGGTACTGGCACTCCCTCTTCATCGAATGTCATGAAAGAGTGGCCTAAGTTGCGGGTGAGTGCTGCCCTCTCATCTTCCGCGAGGCGTGACAGCCTTGATCTGGGTCTTGTGTCTGCTCGCCCGGTGGAGCTCAGGGAGAGCTGTCTTCGTCGTGCACTCGACAAGCTAGCCTGTTTTTTACGTTCTTCGAGTATTGCTCTGATCTGCTGCAGTCGAAATGATTCCTGCCAGTTGAAGTACTGGAAGGTCAACATCTCCTCTCGTGTTGCGTCCGCTGGCATCATTGTGCACTCCTTGATGACTTTATCTGTTTTAGCTGCCATCTCAGCAGTAATTGTGAGATTTGTGACTCCATCCGGCATAGTAACTATGCACGGGAATTCTGTAGGCCTGCGACTGGCCGCAATATCAGATGATTCTGCGGCGAAGGCAACATAGACCTGCTGGGGTATCACCCGAGAGTATGTGTATGTGTTTTCGAGTCCCGTCATGGACTCGACGTCTTCATCGAGACTCATATCAGAGTCTGTATGCCAGTCGAACAGCCCATCTGGGCGAAGCTCGCCGTCGACGCGTTCATCGCCTATGCTCATCTCGGTATCGGTGAAGTCGTTATGGATCTCGGAGTTGAGGTTGTTGTTGGTGCTGATCTCGGAGTCGACGTGGTTGTCGATGTGAGTTTCGGGCTCATCGAAGTCGCTGAAGGAGATCCCGCAGTCGAATCTATCCTCGAGTGGAAGATTGAGCTCGGGATCGTTTGTGCGGTATGCTTATTCAGCCTCCTCACCTTAGAGTTCTTTCGCAATGAACTCGTTGATCTCTCGAGTCGACATGGTTGTTGCAGACGAGCAGGCTTGGAGGATCGACGATGGTATGAACGCAGTTGATGGATCCGCAGTCGAAGGAGCTGCAACCGATGGAGCCTCGGGTGTGGAAGTCGCGAGTTGGCGTGGATCTGTCAAGTCCTGCATACCAAGCTTGTTTACGAAAAAATTGAACGAACCAACGGTTAAACCCAAACCTGACTCGAGATCAGCGAACGTCTCCTGGAATTCTGACGAGTGTGGCTCGAAGTTCATTAGAGGATCTGATGTGCTTTTTGCAGGTGAAGTTGGCGTGCTGCCGTTCGTCGAGTGAGTCGGCGAGTTGCCGTGTGCCGCCCGAGTCGGCGAGTTCTGGTTTGTTGATGCAGCCGGCGAGTTGCCGTTTGTAGATGCGATCGGCGAGTCGCCGTTTTCCGATGGAACCGAAGAAACCGTGAATCCAGCACTATTCTTTCCCACAGACGGCGCCAATTGACGAGGGGTTAACTCATCAAATCCCATGGTTAAGGACCTAGGGTTGAGATTATGAGGGAGAGATCGTGGTAGAGCTGGTAGTTTCGTCGGCTGACAAGCAAAAGCAGGGATTTTACCCAGGTTCAGGCCTCCGGAGAGTAACACCCTACTTCCTGCTTGTCTGGTATTGATTGTGTGAGATTATGCGGGCTACAATGGGGTCCTGGCGAGATGTTGATCTCGCTAGGGTTTTGGTGGTTCGAGTATTGCGTGTCCTGGATCGGCGGCCCTCCCAGCCTTTATATAATAGGCTGGGTCTCGGGAGTTCGCAACCGACTCAGATTACATGTAAGGAAAGCCTAAACCGACTATGCCTATGTCTAATCTTGGAGGGTATTTCATTTTGTTAGGCCTTTCGTCATGGGCTTCATGTAGGCTCTTGATAGTTGGGCCTTAGTCGACACGTGCACCAGGTACCCTTATGGTAGGGTACCCGGGATGTATATCCTTGTCAGGGTGTAACCGGAGGATCTTCATAACTGAGAACTTCCATAGATTTCATCGGTTGTAACCATCCAATTAGTTTTCCATTAACGAGTAAATTTGAGTTTTAGAGTGTTTTTGGGCCAAATTTTATGGTCTAAGTATGATATCAAGTGATGATGATATCTCATCCATGCGAAGGGGTCGATCGTGTGGTTAGGAAAATTTACAAAAAAAAAGAGACTAGTATTAGTCAAAATCAATCCGTGATCTATCTATGATCGAGTTTGTTTCATTCCAAGTCTCATAATATTTTAATTAAGTTTCATTGTTCAGTGAACATAGTGCCAAAAAACTGTGAAATGTCTTGCGAAAATTTCAGGTTTCAGAATATTAATTTCATACTTGTTTCACTTTAACGAAATATTTGCTGCTACATTCATTTTGAAACACATGTGCAAACTTAGTGAAGCTTTTTTAAGAAACCTCTATAAGGTATTAAGGTGGAGTGCATGTTGATGTTGGCAAAAATGATCTAATCTGCAAATATGTCGCAGCCGTTCATGTCAGTAAACGAACGGCCAAGATATACAGTGCTCCGCTAGGCAAACTCCAAAGAGTGCTCGTGCTCGCTTGCTCTCTATAAACAGTGCCATCCTGTACGTCAGTCTCTTCAATGCAGCTCCTATTAGATTTCTGTGGTTAAGTCTCTCTTTAATTAATTAACCTCAAATCTGCTAGATGATGACGAAATGTGTTAGGGCATTTTTACACAGTGAACATGAAGAATTCTAAAATTTCAAACTAAGAAATGTGATTGCCTTCATACCAAATCTCTAAAAAAATGAAAAAAAATATGCTTGGATTTTTTTTGCACAGCAAACATGAACAAATCTCAGTTTGCAAAATGTGTAATGCAATACTCATTTTGTTAATTAATGCTAAATTTGTTAAGCAAATGACAAAATGGTCTAGACAAATGAACATGCATACTCAGACATGAACATGCAGGAGCATTTATTATACCCTATTTAAAAATGAGCAGTTTAATACTCCCTCCGTCCAAAAATAAGTGTCTCAAATACATCCACTTTTGGTCAAACTTGAGACACTTATTTTGGAACGGAGGGAGTATGAGCCACTCATTCACCCACGGACATGCAAGAGCAAGCGAGCTCGAGCTCTATTCGTCCGTGTCCGCTCCGCTACTTGTGTTTTCTTTTATAGATCGGCACCATGAATCTACGACGAAGGCATTTAAGTATTACCCTATAATGTTTTCAGTGGACTGAAAAGACAGCATCTGTGCGGACATTCTTAACGAGAAGATCAGTAATATTTTTTAGCTAACTGCTTTTATAGAGCCGTAGACACTGGTTAGGCTCGATCACGTTGTCTATGCTGTGATTCTCGGTTACCAGCTGCTGCGACCTGTTTTATTGTAATCTGTGACCAGGATCGCGATTAACACGAGGCTTAAAAATAATCGGCGAAGCATTGACATTCCTAGCCATTGGCGCGTCGGACCCAATCGGCTTTGTTCTTGATGATATCAGTAGCCAGCATGCAGCTGGTCAGAACGACGCCGAGAGCATACATGTCTGGATAGTGCAACCGACCACCTGTGTATCTAACAGCTCTTAGATACAAAGCCTCTATGAATATATATAGTGAACGTACCGTTAAGATTGCGACAAAGAGGGGTTTAATAGATAATCTAGACTAACAGATCACATCAACACGAAAATGAGAGAATATTTTGTGTATATGTGTGCTGCAACAAGCTTGGCAGAATATATTCCTGGTCATAAATAAAGTGAGCTGCAGACATGCTTGGCAGAATGAAGTTCGATCGACCCACGAACTAACGAAGAACAATGCATGATATCTCTCATCACGCCGGACCAGGTATTTCATTTCTGCGGTCACATTCTCATGGTACATGCGTGGCACGAAAACTATACGAGATGTCATTTTTTAACGCAAGTAACGACTGAAAACTAAACGAGTCTTCTCTTCCAGATCACGAGGTTTCAGTTGTCATTTTTGTATTTCAGTTTCGATGGAGAAAGAGAGGACGGCAGGAGGAAGCTTCCTGGCAGGTGCCATACAGGTAGCGACGACAGAAGAAATGACGCGTAGTACGTGCGTACTAACTTGGCCGCGTTTGGAGTTGGACGAAGGAAGCTTTTGGAACTTGTTGTTTGCACGCGGCGGAGCTGGAGTTGGAGCGGTGCGGTGCGCGCCGGAGGTGGTGTTGGAGATCTGCTCCGGCGAGGGGACTGCATGCTGTACTTTGCCTTGGTTGCTTATGAAAAAAATCTTAACCTCTCATGTGAGAGGGGAAACTAACGGTTGTGTTTGCCGAGTGCCACATCACCAACACTCGACAAACAGACCGGCGTCAATGTTTGCCGAGTGTTTTCTAACTCTGACATAGCACTCTGACGAATACTTTGTATTATAAAATCTGTTATTTCTAGAGCGCCTAATATATGTACTCACTCCGTTCCAAATTAGATGATTTTCATTTGTCAAAATGTGGATGTATCTATACTTGTAACATGTCTAGATATATCCACATGTGAGTAAATGAAAATCATCTAATTTAGAACGACGGAGTAGTACTAGTACCTTGGGGCTTGGATACGAGCTGTCACTGCAATCTTCTTTTGCCTTTGTTTGTAAGTTTTCCAAAGTTGTTAGAGGTCTTAATTTTTCCAAACTCATAGCTTGTGATTGCTCTGAGATTGCAGTACACTATTTTCCCACTGAGTTTTCCTGACGTGTGCGAGCTGAAAATATTCATTCACGAGCTGTCCATTAACAGTATAAGACAATGGGCTCCATGATAATTGGTTGTATAGGGATGTTGCATGCATTGTGTGTATTCATTGCGTGGCATATCCCAAGGTTCCCCTCGGAGTGCCACAATCTTGAATTGCTGGACAAAGTGTCTCAGCTTTGATTTATATATAGGCGGGTAAGACGCACGAGCGCGTTTGGGAGGCTCACTCGTAGCGACACACAAACAATTACCTACTTACTTTTCAAAACATCTGACCATACCGAGTTGTCCTTCGTTTGGCGGGCAAGCGGGCAAGCCGCGCCTCCTAAACGAGTCGCGCCGTACGGTCAACATAAAAAACAAATATGTGCGGTCAGCTCCATCTTCGATTCCCAATTCCAACTAACCACGCCGCCACCTAGGGTTTAGAGAGAGAGGAAGTGGGAGGGATACATGCCGACGAGATTGGAGGTGAGAGATGTGCCGGCTATCCCGGCGACTGGGCATAAAACCCAAAACCTGAGTACCGAACCCCAAAAGCCCGAGCACCTATTCGGGTGTCAACTCTGGAAACCCGAATTTTATTTGGGAAAATCGGGCAGAAATTCAAACTGGCTCCCGACCTCACCTGCCCCTGATTGAATAAAAAATGAAAAAATAGTAAATCATTTTAAAAAATTGGCGAGTGACATATAATTTTTTTCTATATCCATGCCAAGTTTCGTTATAAAATGACACTCGCGATGCTTTGTTAAAAAAAAAAAATCAGCCGGGAGCAGGTGAGATCGGGAGGCAAAACGCCTGCATCAAATTCGGGTTTGTTCACCTGGCACCCGAACAGGCCGAATAACCCGAAGCTTAGTCCAGCACAGCAAATTAAGCTCCCGCACAGCCCAGCAGCCCAAAAGCCCATGCTCGCTCACCACCTCCTCGACGGCGCAAGCGCAACCCTGGCCTGAGACCCCAACCTGGCCGCCTCCCACCGTCCCACGCATCCCGCCGCGGCGCCGCCCCCGCCTGAGAGCGCCAAGGAGCAGCGCCGTGCGGGCTCACTCCCTCGACGAGTGCCGGCTGCCTCCCTGGACGGCGGGCTGTGGTGCAGCGCTGTGCCGGTCGCCTCCCGTGACGGCGTGCAGCGGCGCAGCGCCGTGCCTCCCTGGTCGCCTCCCTCGACTGCGTGCGCTGGTGCAACGTCGCGCCTATCCATTCCGCCTAGCATCTTCCTCCTGTAGCTACGGCTCTTCCCAGTTCCCCCATCCAAGGATTTTCTTGTCCTGCTCCTGTTCGGGTGAATCGGAAAAACCCGAGCCCGAACGCCCAGCCACTCCCGTCACTGGTCGAGTGCCGAACTCCCTCTTCGCGCCGTCGCCGGCGAAGCCTCTACAGTGGTGTACTGGTGTTCCAGAGTAGGCGCACAAATAAGCAGCTTCTTTTCGGGCTGCACACCGCAACCAACCAGTTTCTTTCCGAGCTGCAAGAAGGAGATCGAATCTGTCTCGTGTTCTTCAGTCTCGGGAGTTGCAGTTCGAGGCGGAAACGGAGCCAATATAAATTGGGCTAGTTGGTCAGCTAGCAAGCCATCATATCTCAGACGAGACCAGGAATTACCGATCCATCAGCTACCAGATTCACATAGTCATCCCTTCTCCGGCGACCGGCAGCCACCCACCCTTCACGGACACCGGCAGATCTAGCCGGAGCCATGAGGGTGAGTTCCTTGTGTTCTTCTTCTTCTAAAAATATCACAGTCGAATTAGTGGTAAAAATTGCAGATAAAAAATGTAAAAAATGGAACCTTTTAGGCTGAATCAAATTTATATCTTTTCAAACTCGATCAAATTGCTTCTCTTCTAATGCCTAAACATCCAAATTGCACACTTTTGGGATTTTTATCTTTGAGCTACCAGGAATTACAGATCCATCTTTGAGACCGTCAACTCTGAATTTTATCGATGTCCCAAATGCAGATACTCAATCGGCATGATAGGCTCAGCAGATTGCCAAACGACATTCTGCTCACTATTCTGGACCGGCTCAATGTCCGCGATGCTGCCAGAACCAGTGTCCTCTCCAGACGGTGGACTCAGGTCCCCGCCATGCTCTCTCGACTTACAATAAGTGTTTTCGACTTTCTGTCTCACAATGGACCCTTATTCGAGGACGATGAAGTGGTCCGGAGCAACAGAGCTGTGATCGAAGCAACCACCAGCATCTTAGCACGCAGGGATGCCACCCGAAACACCATCCACCTACTGTCCATGACTTTCTTCTTAAAAGATGGTGACCCTGTATCCATTGGACGCGCTGTTGCCCAGACCATGGCCACACACAAGGTTGAGATGGCTGAGTTCACCATCATGACAGAGAGGGATGCCACTCAGTGTGATGATGGTGACATAGCCAGCTACGGGAGACAATTCATCTTGTTCTTTGATGCTTGCCCAGATTCATTCGGTGGTCTCACACGCCTGCACCTTGAAAATCTGAGGTTTGGTGAATCAGACATCACTAATGTCCTCGTTGTTTGCAAGCGATTGAAGGATCTACGTCTGTGCAACTGTGACTCGGGAGATACCACAACACTGCAAGTAGATCACTCCCAAATCAGTGACCTCAGTATCGTTGATTGTCCTTTTGGAGAAGTTCTCTGTTTTAAATAGCCAGCTATCACCCGGCTATAGCCTCGCGAGAGGGTCCGCGCTGTAGATAAGGCCTTCGTAGGCTAAGAAGGTAATAGCCGCTAATAGCCCGGGTAAATAAATTTAGCTCCTTAGCCGCTATATTCCCGCTCAGGGATCAAAAAATTTGGATCAAATTTGTCTCGGCCCAATTTTGGGGCCGAAATGTCAACGCTAGCCCTAAATTCTTCTCGTTCTCTCCTCTCTCGAAAATAGAACCAAGAGGGGCGGCGGCCATAGCATCTGTGAATTATTGATTAGGCCTGGAATTCGAGCCGAGCCGAGCGAGCTCGGCTCGACTCGCTTGAACTCGCTCAACTGACGAGTCGAGCTCGACTCGACTCGTTCAACAAACGAGTTCAGAAATGGAACTTGGCTCGACTCGGTAAACTCGCGAGTAGCTCGCGAGTAGCTCGTTTAACTCGCTCAAATAAAAAATATGGATTTTTTAATATATTAGTGCCAAACTGTTAATATTTTTTGCACCGATAATGATGTAAAGGTTCTATATTTCATCACTGATCTATCCTTTAACTAGAGATGTAAAATCGTAGAAAGATCATCATTGTTATAGTTCAGAATTACTAGGAAAATTACTTGTTCTCCGTATGCGCGCATGTTTGAACGTGTTAAACGAGTAATCGAGCTACTCGCGAGCTACTCACGAGTAGCTTGATTAACAAACGAGTTCAGAAATGAAACTTGGCTTGGCTCGTGAGACAGCGAGTTCGAGTCGAGCCGAGCCGAGTCACGAGCTACTCGTTTAGCTCACGAGTTTCGAGTTTTAATTCCAGCCCTATTATTGATATATATATACAAATATGTGCTGTCCAAATTTTTTTTTTCATTATTTAGCAAAACGGCTATAAGGTCTTAGCCGCGCTATAGGCCGGCTATAGCCTTTCGTAGCTTCTGAAATCACCGGCGCTAAACCCAATAGCCCGCTATTTTAAACAGAAAGTTATCCTTAACTGGCTCCCGAAACTCAAACGGATGACTTTTGAGGGTTGGATCGCTTACCATCATCCACTTTCTATTCGCTATGCCCCATTGCTTGAGGCCTTCAACCTCACTAATACTGCTCTCAGTTGGCACGAGATGACCGAGTTAAGTAAGTTTCTTCGTGGTACCGCAGTGCGAGACCTGAAGTTAGGGTTTTATTTCTTTTCCTGCTCATTTCATGACTTGTTTGTTCTTTGCAGATCTGGGTTCAACCAGAGTGCTTGACGAAAAGACTGACATCAGTCTTTTGCCAACTAAGGTTCGTGAATCTTTATGAAATTCCTGAAGGATATGAACTCACCTGGACATTGTTCATCCTTAAAGCTGCACCTCTCCTAAAGGAGTTATACATGACGGTATATTCTTACCTAAAACTTGCTCTCCTTTTTCCACTGCATGCAGCTCCTTGATCTTAAGTATGTTTAAGTGTTTCATGTGGAATACAAAGGTTTACAATTATTAATCAGTTTCTACTTTACATTTGCCCTATGTCATGCAGGTGTGGGATCATTTCTGTAAAATGGAAACAGATGATGAAAAGAGGAAAGCATTGTTGTATAGCGACAATAAGGGTGTAGAGTGGGAGTCATCTGCATCTAATTTCAAGCACGACAGTCTGGTCACGCTCACCATATTTGGTTTCGAATCTGAAGAGTACATGGTGAAATTTATCAGACATGTCATGGAAGCAGCAGTAAATCTGGAGCACGTGTTCCTGTATCATAGGCTGGCTTGTAGGAAGTGCCGTGGTAATCCTCGAAGGCCGATGAAGTTCCCGTGGACCAAGAGGCATAGGACGTCAGTGAAGAAGAGAATCTTTGATGGGATCGACCCGTTTCCCATAATTCACTTCCCAACCGCTGCCGGAATAAGGGCCGATCATCTTGCAAAAGTGAAGTACCCGTAGTGTGTTCAGTTTAGTTGTGGTCTGCTTCATTGTTGCCCTGAAATGTTGTCTGTTTGATGTATGTCACTACCTGTGAACGAATGATTGGTTAGAACTCATTTTGCAATGCTCTCCTTTTATCTTCTCTCCTTAAACATATAATTCTGCTTTTATCTACTTCTTTTTCCTGAGAACAATTATGAGATCATTAAACTGGTTCAGAATCCAATTAAGGCCTCGTTGTGTGCTGGGATTTGAGGGACTAACCCCCAGGGGCCCAAAATACCCAAAAGGTCGTTCGCCGCACCGGGTGGTGGTCTGGCCGGCCCTGCCAATCACACGCAGTCCCTCCTATTCCACACGGGTTATACATCTTGGGTTTGTGGGTCATGGCTTCAAGACCCAGTCAGGCCTGTCTCACTATCATTTCGTTTGATGCACTGTTTTTTGAATTGTTGCCAAGATCTTTCATTCTGCATCTACAGTTCTGCTGGGTGTTAAGGTTGACTGTTATTTCCCCCTTGTATTCATCTACCTGAGAGCAAGAAATCTGCTTGGCTAACTCGGGGTAAGGAATTTTGTAGCAAACTTTGTATTGCTATGGCACCATGTATTGTATTTTTGACAATTCTGAACTGATGAGCTGATGTTGGCACATGACAACCCAATTGTTCAAGTAAAGTATAAAATCCTAGAACTGCCACTGATATATAGATCAAAAAGCCTAAAAACTAATATAGGAGTTCTTAACAAATTTAGTACATGATACCTTGATAAAAGTCCGAGGCCTGCTTCTTCGTTGCATATGTTAATGTTCAGTCACTTTTCGCCTTGCCTTGTGTTGTGCTGATAGACTAGATGCGTGTAAATATATTATTCTTAAGATATATGCCTTGGTTTATTCAAAACATAATTTTAGGGCCGTGATATTTCTCCTCCTGTTTTGCTTCTGCTTGCATTTTAGGCCTTCTGTTGACTGAAAATTAATTCATTGATTAACCTAATTATTTGTTGTTCCGCTCTGTTTTGCCTCTTTCGTAAGGAAAACACATTCCTTAATTCAAATTGCGAGATGTACCAGCGAATTTATTTGAACTTCGGAAATGGAGATGGGGGTATCCGGGATGTGCTATATTCACGGAAGATACAGAGGTTTGTACTCTTTGTTGCTGATTAGGCGCCCTTTATAATGCTTTTGGCGAAATGGAAGGACTGAATGCAGAAGCTTGAATGTGTGTATGCTTGTCTCAGGCCTATGGCACTACCGTTGAGGTGTTGACCATGACCTGATTTGGTTCTACTCGACCAACAGGTTCACACTCCGCTTCACATTTCTTAGCAAGTAGTGCAATTTAGAAAATAGTACGGTTTAAGAATATGCTCTCTTGTAAGCCTCCTCAATAGGTATTATGTAAACCAGCCTACCCCAATCATTTGTCTTCACCAAATATGTATTCGTTGTTTCTTGCATATATCTCAGATTTTTTGTAGTTTCAGTTGGTTGCTAAGTCTGTTGTAATATAGAGATCTATTACTAACCTATGAAAAATATAGCAGTTCTTATTTTTGTCCTCCATAAGGGCAAATGACTGTTTCAATATTCTAAGAGCTTTTATGTGTACATTAATCCATTGTTTTCATAGGTCTATTATACTTTTCTAGGATTTAGTTAATCCATTGCTTTCATAGGTCTATTGTACTTTTGTCCTCCATCGTTCCGGCGACAACAGCTGATATTTATAATACAGTTAGTAATTTCTTCTCTGTTCTTTCCTTCCTATTCGTATGGGAAGCAACTTGAATCGACAGTAGATTAGCCAACAGTAGAGCTAGTTCTTCTTCATATGGTCGAGTGCTTGCTTGGTTCCAGCAGGAGGTCGAACGAGGTGAGGGAGTAGGGGCTCACTGACACGCCCATCTGCTGCTTGGCGTTGGCCAACGCGCTCGACACCGGCGCCACCTGCAAAATTTTGGAACACGGTTTCATAATATCAGCACACAGACTAGATATATAGGAAAGATCAACTCAGTGGCGTGGTGCCGACCTTTTGTGGCTGTTGGAAGGAGTTCTCGTCGAGCGGCGCAGTGGACGTCAGAACCGTCTTCTTCGAACCAGAGCTCTTGACGCCACTCTCCAGCCCCGCAACGGTTATGTTGAGATCCATGGCTTTGCTGCCGAAGTTTACAACCTGCGAAAAGATTGCTGATTTTGGTCATTTTTTGCCAGGTTCTGCCGCGACAGTTGGTCGGCCATGTTTTCTGACTGGAAGTTTTTTGAAGAAAAAGAAGAGCACCTTTATTTTCAGGTAAGTGCTTTTGTCTTTAGGGCTCTGCCACGTAATGGCAGATGCAACCATTTGGTCATAGTTGGCGATCTGCATGGTCGTGGGGTGAAAGGCTGCGCCGCTCGAGTCCTTGAAGAAGTGCATCATCCAGTAGTTTGGGCATCCGTAGTGCTGCCATGAGTTGAACACAATGGCATCTGGGCTCCACCTTTGGATTTGAGCACATGATATTTTGCATGTTGATTATTCAAATACGTGACAGGAGGCCGGCAAAACATGCAAAAAACCGAAATAGTAATTTTACGATGTAGTATATTTACCTACGATCATTGTCATTTACAAAAAGCGGTGCGCAGCTTGCCATCTCCACCACATCACTGCAGTAGAACAGAGCATCAGGATAATGTTTGCAAGGCAAAACGACCAGTAATGCAAATGCCAGACTGCCCAGATTACCGATGTTGGAATAGACTAGGTATTATAGCATTTGATGTCAAAAGATCTATATCTACAATCTACATACTTGTGCTGCAATTTCAAGATTTAGTACCCAGGAGCAAAAGAAGTCCAAAATCAGAAACTAATAGGAGTACAAATAATTACCTGTTCTTCTCTAATCCAACGAGAAATGCAGCTTCTGCAAGTGCTGCCACCAGTGTTCCTTTGCCAGCATCGTTTCCGGTCACAGCATACTCAGTAACAATTGCCTGAAGAGTTACAATACTTCCCCAAGTCATTTCTATGCACGAGACATGACACAAAACATTGCAGATGTATGGATAGCATTTGAAATTTCAGACATATACCTTTGGTCCACTGCGTGGTGTGTTGTCGAACATACTAGTTCTGGAAAACATATTAGCTGAAGACGCATAGACCTGCGTAGAGATGATTTTTTTTTTGTCAGTCATAATGACGAGTTTGCCATAGCAAGCTGTGAACATAGCACAGAGACCTTACATGTACATCGTATAGATCGGCAGGGTTTGATGGCGAAATAGTTGACTTATCACAACTTGATACAATGTTAATGTCGGGGTACGAAGCTTTAATTGCAGAATAGAACTTTTGGTAATTGGCTAGTAAGGAAAAATAATAGAGAATATGAGCTTTTCCGCTTTATCAATAACAGAAAAATAAAAAGAGAATGTGCAAAAGCCTTGCACATCTTTTCAGTAAGTAGAGAAGCAGAGTTATATGTACAATATTTACCATAACATAAACTTAGTAAAAGTCAATGGACTAAAATTCCATCCAATCTGATGTGCAAAGAAAACTCTTGGCAGCAACAGTTACGGTTCTGTGTTTTTTTTTGTCCTTTTGCCTTTTGTTTTCTTTTCTGTGTTTGTTTCGTTTGCCGTTTGGCTGTACATTTGGCGTCATTTTGATGTTTTCTTGTAATATAAAATGACACACACTTTGCGTGTTTGAGAAAAAACATGCCGAATCATTTGCATTATTGACCTACATAAGAATAACAAGAAACATAATTACAAACCTCTGTAGTAGAGCATCCAGCATTCTTGATTCCCTATAGAAACGTAATCAAGCTTAAAGGGTTGCGGATGTCCCATTGCTGCTCGAACTGAACCCCATGTAGTTTTGGGCCCTCCCCTCGCAAACTCGATGCCATTAACAACATCCTGAAATACTCAAGCATGAAGAAAATGCAAGGAAGGGCAACAACGTAGTAATAATACCGCCATTACCAAATATATTCATTTACCCAAATTTGGTAAAACGTTCAGAACCAGACCATGCGAAACAAACATCATCCTTCATAAGAATGTTTAGAACTATGTTGTTCTTGACATCAACGAGAAACAATGGGCTTCAGAGCTAAGAACATTAAGCATCGTCATATTTTCTCTTGGCATCAATTACACCAAGGATGTTTGTGCCAATATTTAATCAAGGAATAACCATTTCGTTGGAAAACATGGCTGCGACGAAACTAGTTGATTTCTTCTGAATACCTACAACCCATATTTTTGTAAACAAGTTCTCTGTAATATTTTTGCAAGATAGGTGTACTGGTGCTAACTCGCAACCTGGGTTCGACTCCCATGAGGCGGAATGTATCCACGGAGTAAGCCATGTACTGGTGTCTCAGCCATTGTATTAAACGATACCACTTGGTGCTAGTGCTTGTCAAGTCTTTTTTGTGTATTTTTTCTGTCTTGTATAAGTATCTTCTTACAAGTTCATGATGTCTATTATATGCTAGACTGTACGTCATGTGTTGTTTAAGTGAACAGAGGATAAGACGCGTGTCATGACTTTTGAATGACACATAAGCTATCGTAGATTTATAGAAGAGACTAAATCAGAGACTTCCATAGCACATTAGGTTATCCACTAAGATACCATTCCTTTATCATAATGATTGACAAAAGACACAAAACATTATTGAAGAACATACCTTCACCAGCGATGCAATCCTTGCTGTAGAAACTTCTTCATTAGCGCTTGCTCCTGCAATATTGGAAAGCATTTCATAACACAAATCAAGTGTTTGCTAGAAGTCATATATCTATAGAGATTGAAAATACCATCATTGACCACCCAAACAGGGGAAGCACCAAGGTCTTCAGCCAACTGCAGTAAATAAATACCGATATGAACTTATAAAGTAACACATTCGTTCCAAAAAATAAGCGTATAAATTTCATCAAAATTCAGCGTCATCTAAGTTTGACCAATTTTATACACAAAAATATGAACATATATAATACTAAATCAACATAAATATATCTACCATAATATATTTTTCATAGTGTATTTATTAAATATTGTATATGTTGATATTTTCTTCAATATATTTGGTCAAACTTAGTAAGCTTTGGATTTTGACTAAATTTACTCATTAGGTAGTAATTTGTCTGATAAGTATCAGTTTGTTCAAGTAAAAGACTTTATTCCACTTACCTGAAGGAACTCAAAAAATCCAAGACCATCATCAGTCCAGTATCCCCAGGCATCATTGAAGTGGCCAGGTCTTTCCTCCCATGGACCCACAGTTTCACCCCACTGAAATGCATTTCTCAGGTAATTTCCCATGGCATAGTTACCGCCTAAAATACGTTTGATATATTTCATCAAAATCATGTAATGCTATAGCTTAATTTTAGATATAACTTAAACAACATAGATATCAAACCTGGAAATTTGAGAAATTGGGGCTTTAAATCAGCCAACATAGATGCAAGATCCTTCCGAAAACCATGACCCTAGGACAAAAATATAATGAACACAAGTTCAATCACAGTATGGGTAAAACCATATATAAATGCATCTGTTTAAGTGTAATGTTCCAACAGAAAGAAAGTATTACCATGTAAGTGTCTGACGGCATAACCGACACCTGATCGAGCCAGACTACACCTGTTTTAGTAGTTGTAAGTTGAAGCCTTGAGTTAGTGTTATTTTGGCTGGAGTTCAAATGAAACTCTATCTTTGTCCAATTGGCAAAGTGTTTCTTGCAACCCCTGAAAAGAACATGGGAAACCATGTAAAAAATACACAAAAACATAATGCAGCATCTGGTAAATTTAATGACAACATGACATTACGTGATGGTGTGAGAAGCAAACTTCTGCAGACCGTCGGAGCTTGTCAAAGAAACGGTCAAGGAAACTGCATCTGAAGACCTAATGTGCAGGCTCACCTTATAACCCTTTCCTCTTTCAATGTTCTGGAAAGAGGAAAGCAATATGTGGTAAACTAGTAAAGACATTTAGAAGGACCAGACGACCAGTATGCCGTCTATATTTGTTCCAAAACTTTATTTGACATATTATGGATGGATATATTAGTACTAAATACGAAAAATATCATACCATGCCCCAGTAACCAGGATTATAGACCCCGACGCCTCCAGCTGGGCAGACATTAGTTCCTTTAGAATCACATAGAACTTCCATTCGAAGTGCGACCGGATTACGCTCGAAACATGATGTTCGATCAGTTCCCACTATGATACTTGATTCGTTCCCGATTATGAACCATGGGTCGATGTTTGACGGTGTATTAGGACCACCGGCCTCAAATCCTGGAAGTAATATTGGCGATTTATTTTTCAGAAATAAGTTTTTTGCCAGAGCAGCAAAGCTTACACAGATTCAGCAACTAAAAAAGAAAGCCAGGAATGAACCCTTGAGTCATTAACACATATATCCTGACCTCTCCATAACTTTCCCAGGTAAAGTTTGCATATACAATAGCCTATATCATACTACTACCGAGTAACTAAGATATGTTTTTCCTTACCTCTGTTGTTTACAAGCTCTGCCCATAATCCACCAGCACCAGCATGGTTGATCTCCTGCAAGTAGAACCAAGAAATGATGGCAATTACTTGTTGAGGTTATACTGTTGGCAGCAAAATCAAGACCATTCCTTTCCAAGGTTCCAAAAGTTGAAGCGAGACAAACTGTGACCTAACTGCATGCTGTAATCCTCTGAGACTCAATTAACCAATATAACTGCATAGTGTACATAGTAACCAAGTAAAATGGCCTTACTGAAGGACACAATTTTTTTTGCAAAGCTTTACCAGGCGATCTCCTACTGAATGAACACAGTGGCCTTACTGAACAAAGAGCGATGATGTAGTTTGCCTTTAGCGGCTGGTTGCAAAGTTTTCAGCAGTCGCAGTTTAACAAGCTAAAATTTTATTTAAAGACTCATATATAGTCTCACCTCAAAAAAGATGCCAAACATCTTATCGGGGATCTTCCTTGCAGTCTGCGGCGAGGCATCGACGCTCAGCTGCCCGTCTGACCCGCCGCGAAGCTGACAGAGGATGTCCAACACAGCGCACAGAGCACTACTAGTGCCCGTCGGAGCCGATAACCAGCACCCGCTATCGGTGCGGCCATTGTGCTCGTCAAACTCACAGCTCAAATCAAAGGACATCGTAATTGACGTGCATCCCTATATATACTCCCACGCTCCTGCTCGTTCGACGAGGCTAGAAACGTACTGGTGCCAAGTAGGCAGCAATTTGTGCAAAAGTAGTTCCATGAGTGGAAGCAAAGCTAGCCAAGGAATTGAAGATATCCGTTGAGGGACGAGGATGGATAGGCACGGATGGATGTAGACATCAGTATTCTGTTTGAAGCTTACTCCTCCGTTATCAGACTACATCGCGGCGAAGCATCCTGAGTACTCCCATTTTCATTGATGAATCAATGACCAAAAAAAAACCAATAATAATCAGTGCAAGGCAAAGTGCAAAGACAGTTGCCCAGTGTGGCCTCGAGTACAACTGAAGCCAAAGCAATGAATCTATTTTCTCTTTGAATCGTCGCAAGCTTCCCCTGACAGGGAAATCCAACAACTCGATATACGAAAAAAAAAACTGTTTCCGTGACGGGATGACAGGTTAGAAACATAACCTGTCATCATACCAAACTTTGATCTGACCATCGGTCGTACCGGTACCAGGTCGATCGATTGATCACAGAGCGTTGTCTGTGTGCCTCGCTGCCTGCTAGGGCGGGCTACCTGGCGCTGCCGCCGCCATCGCCGCCGATCACTGACGCAACTCAACCCCCATTGCCGATCGGCGCCCCTGAGAAGAATAATCATTGGTCGGCGATGAGGTTCGCCGCGATCGCGCCGGCGAATCGCAGGTTTGCCAGCCCAAGCACTGCCGTCCGCTCACACACCCGCGCGTTTGGGTCAGCACCTCCATGGGTACCCGACCAGTCGCCGTCCGCTTCAGGGAAGCCGCCCGCTCCTTCCCACCGATCGCATCCCGACTCCTCGATCAGTCCGGCACAGCGCCGTCGGACTGCATTTTGTGTGTTCGACCGCAGGCTTGGCTCACAGGCTTCCTCTTCAGCGGCATCATCAGAGCAGCCGCCCTCCTCCGCTTCCCTGAACCCTACAGTTCCATCTTCTTCGTCGCAGCTGTCGCCAAGAAGGTAACCTGCAACTTATCCCAACCTTGTTCTTACTTCCCATCATCTGGCTCAATCTGGTTACAAAATTGAAGTTAACCTATTATTGTTGGGTCGGGAAGGGTTTCTGAATATTAAGCCTGTACGTAGTTGATTTTGAAGTTCCCTTCCTGACTGATGTGGTGTCTCGGGAGTACCAGCAGTAACTACATTGGTCTGAAGTCCTAACATGCTTGCGTATGATACGTTGTAGTGTGGCATTTTCTTACTAGAAAAATCCTAGTAGGAAAACATAACCATGTTGTTCAGTAAGGAAGTTAGCTTTATTGATGCCATGCTGCCCACGAACTTGATCAAGACTTGAGAAGAAAGTTATAATTTCTATAGGCTGTTGTCATTTTTGGTAGCTCAATAGACATTGCTATGTTTATATGTTATAATTCGTATGTGTAAATGTCTTCACATCTTTTTTTTGTAGGATATAGAATATGCAATCTCTTTATTATTTATTATGCATTTATTAATATGAAACGATGAGATAGTATTTGATAATATATTCTCCTTGTGTTCAGTTTTGATGGTACAATACAGAAGAATATGAAAGTCTTCACTTTTGGCCCATCGAGCCATTTTGCCAAACACAAACCAATGAAAAGGATTAAACTTTATGGTGATATAGAGGAAGCAGTTATTGTCCAGGAATCTTTCCAAGTTTCATTGGGTTCAGCGCTAGTTGTCTTACTGAAGAACAGGAAGTATATGTTAGCTTTTCAGTACCCAACTGACTTGACAATGTGGCGAATCAATTCATTTTGTGAATTTGAGATTGCAGTTGGTGCTAAAATGAGACATGGCTCAGAATTCCACCTTAACAAGGACATTTACCACTTCGCGCTATTAATTGAATATTGCCTTATGGAGTTTGGTGGAGAGGTTCCTACCAAGTTCACCAATTTACTTGAGAAGATGAAGTCTTATACAGAAAACAAAGGTTATTCAATCCTTGTTGATCCTTCCCTTATTCCTTTGCGTTACTGGTCTTCCGCGTTCTTAGACACATTTCATATTGTCATGGATGTCATGACTAAATCCGAGAGGGAGATATTTCTTAAGAAACTAGCTCCTTATTGCCAAGCATGGCATAAGGACATGATTAAAAACCCCTTGTTGAGGTGTTTTGTTATCTATTCTCAATCTGATGGAACTTTTGCCAAGCGTGACAAAAATTGCCCACTGGCGTTCCTAGAATGCATATGTCATGCGTTATCCCACCCACTGGACCATCTCGAGCTGATGAAGATTCTAGGGCTGAAGAGCTACACAAAGCAAGATCTGCACTTGCTATTGCAAGAAAAGGGCGGGGATAAGTTGATGTCTGACATATATAATCTTCTGCCAGTAAAATATCGGCAAGTTCTTGCGTTGGAGCGTTACCTTTGCAGGGAGGGGTCCTCATGCTGCCCAATTCCCACATTTTGCATAAGGCGCAAGTTTAGGGATGAGCCTTGTCGTCTTGATCAACCTACAGTTTGTAAGCTCAAAATGGTAATAAAACTCTATAACTTTCTAATACATGAATCTATATAGAACTTCTTAGTCCTTACTTTTACTATATTTTCCTGCTCATTTCAAGGTTTGTGAAGAAAGAGAAAATCATGAGAACTTATTTAAGGAGAGCGTAGTCCTCAATAATTGGAAGCTATTATATGCTCAAAGTGGAGTCTCTGCAGTCGAAGGTACTTCCTAGCAAATAGAGTCCACACATTACAAACTTTGTAGGAGTTGCATTTGATATTTTATAATTCGTGGTTATTTCTTTCGCCTGTTACTTGCACGCTTTCAATGATAAAATGTGACAATAGCTAAGTTTTTTTTGCATCTTGCTAGGTTTCTGGACCATGTTTGCCTCCTTAAGAGACTATTCCATATGGCTCTGCAACCAAGAGGATGATCTAAGTGTTTGTAACAAACATGAAGCACTGAACATAGTTTGTGGATTGCTACAAAAGATGTCCGCATGCAGAAAGTATTCATTCGGGAAAATGCTTGTTATGGGAACCGTGAATGCACCTCTCAAAATGAAAGGCTTTTGGGTCTTTCCTGGGGTTGAAGTCCCCCAATTCTTGATAGACGTGCATGGAATGGAATGTTATAAGTGGATTAGGGTGAACGTTTATGATGAGAAGGAGAGGGAGCTTGTAAATTCAATACTTAAGGAAAATCCTCTTGATGAGGAGCCCGTGGTTGCTGCAAGATTTCTATGAGACGGAGCTAGTTGTTGGATGAGTACGTCTGTTGTAAAGCTTTGGTGGTGGAGGGTAGAACTGCACTTAGGTGATGGCATCAAACTTAATAATGTGGACCTGCTGTTTCTCGCTATGATGCTAGTTATGGAGTAACTTCTTTTGGGCAACTGCGATGAAGTAGGTTGTGTTTTCGTTGTTTACTTTAGTTGTAGTTGAGTTGTGTCTCCTTTCCTGTTAAGTCTGTCTCGATACTACTACAAGAACTGAAAACTAACTTGATTAATGCATGTCCTTTGCTGATCTCTACCCTCAAATTGTTACTGAAATTTTCGGTTCTCATAAGGTTTGAGGGTGTATAATTTCAGTGTCGCGGATCAGTTGCAAGTTGGTATGTTGCCTCCTTCTCTATTTTGAATGCTCCACTCCAATTTCACTTGCCTATGAGGTGTGTACATTGGGCTCAGAGCTTTGGCTTATTTCTTTCTTTTTTTTGAAACAAGGCAAAAGTTTTTCCTTTTATATTGATACAGGAGAATGGATGGTGTTGTTGGGCGTTCTTAATCAAGATGTGGTGGCCGTGTACTGGTATCAGCTCTGTGCAGTCGACCTTGCTCAGCCGGTGGTGCATCACATGGTGTCGGAAGTCCCACCGCCGCCCGACGTGGGTTCCCTGACACTGACGGCGACCCGTCTCTTGCCGCTGGGCTCCGGCAGGTTGTGTGTTGCGAGGCTTTTCCAGGAAACGGAGCGGGAAGACGAAACCGTTGCGGTGTTGGTGCCGGCATAGGTAACCTCCAAATGATCAAGCACAAGTCCAGAACATGATGGCCTCCATGAGTTCCTCTTATCCATGTTAGTCGTCTTCAAAATGTTGCTGCGCATTGTGTAGCGCGTTCGTGTGAATCTTTGCCTAGTTCAGTTTGGCGTGGTGTGCCTCCGGAGAGTATCCGGGAGACAATTTGTATTGAATCCTTGTTTGGTTGATTAATAAAGTTCACGTTTCCCTTTAAAAAAAAGTCCAGAATTTACAGATTTGAAAAATGGGACGACGTCAGACTACTGTGATATCACAAGCGAGTTTAGAGCAAAGACCATGCACTCTGAACCTATGCGACATTGCTTCTTTTAATCTTCCAGCCATTACATGTTTGAGGAGGCTCTCCTTTACGGTACCTTCTTGAGTAGACATTTCTTGCTCCTGAGTTCCAGTTCTCCGACTACTTTCAAAAATTCGAAAAATATATTTAGAAGTTTTCAAAAAATCTGAAAAAAAAACATGTTCTCGATGATGTATCCTATAGAAGTGCAAAATCTCAATGTGACATACTTTGTATTCCGACCTACATAAAAATGACAAATATACATATCTGATTGTATAGTTAACAATGCATAGTTTCAAATATCCAAATTTTGTCATTTTTGTGTACACTATAATATAAACATTTTTGCATTGATATTTTTCACTCTTGTAGTATATATCATTGTGAACATGCATGGTTTTTTTTTTCATAACTTCTTGAAACTTTAAATATACATTTTTAATTTTTAAAAATGGAGAGATCACTCGAGCTCGAGAGTAAAACCACTTTCCGTACGTTTACTACCATCCAACATATTATCGAGCAAAACTATGCAGATATGTAGATATCATGTGTATGTATCCACGTCAACTGCTTTTGAAAGTTTTTAAAACTAAAAAATATACAATTTTCGAAATTACAAAAAGGTGAGGTTTAATTAAAGGAAACTGCACCTTTCAAGATTAACCGGTCCTGCTCTCCGCTTTCTAGAGTTGCTAGGGATAGTTAGCGCGGCAATGCCGCGCGTCCGTCTGATGGTTTTCGAATATGTTTTTTTAGAAAGTATGCATATGAATATTATTTGAATTTGGAGAAGTTTACGATTAGGGGATTTTTCGAGTTTGTTAAAATTTGTCGCATTGAAATGTATTCAAATTTGTATTCTTTGAAAGTTTGCAAAAATGATTGTGAAATTGAAATTTGATTTGGAATGGTCAAATAAGGCTGGTTTTCCCATAAAATTGTCCGAATGTAGGTCAATTTGAATTTTTAAAACTTATTTGGTTTGTGTGAAAAATAGTTGACAATTTTTTCTCTAGCATTTTGATATATTTTTTATATTTTGTTGATGGGTATGTATAGAATTTTTTCTGGTTTTTGTTTTGCTGCGCAATTTAAATCTGGTAACATGTTCATTTAAAAATTGTGCAGGTTTTAAATTAGTGAAATCGAAAGAAGTTTGCGTTTAAAAATTGTTTACATTTTGAATATTGTTCAAGTTGGGGTGTTTTGCAGATTCAAATCATTTTATGTTTGTAAAATGATTCGACTTCGCACATATTTAAGATTTTGGAATATCGAAATCTGAAATTTGATCGTATCGAATTGAAAAACAATTTTTTTTTCTCTGAGGGTATATATAGAAATAATTTCATGTTGTAGAAATTGTTCTAAGGAGGAAGTTTTTTTTATCAAATATTTACCAATCCGAAGTGTTTGAACATATTTGTTTTTTGACGTAAATAATTAGTATTTATTTTGTTGGAGAATTTTGTTGTTTCTTTTGTTTTTTTCCGGATGGGAATTTTTAGAGGTTCATCTATTTAGTCGATATTTAATAAAATTAGATGCGTAAAATTAGAGGAAGGCAATTTGGATTTTGTGTAGATATTAATCGTGTTCGTTGTAATTTGAAATGTTTGTTTTTTTCCTTAAACTTGTGTAAATATAGGCTAAATTTAATTATTCAAACTTATTTGTTTATTTCGCAGAAATAGGAACTCTTTTTTTACTTACCACAGTTTGACAAATTTCATAAATTTCATTTTTTTTGTTGCAAGAAAATTATTGAAATGTGAATATTATTTGAATTTGGGAAAGTTTGCTAAATATAGGTTAAATTTATTATAGGTTGGAAGATTTTTTTTCCCCTCGAATTTTTTTTTCTTCCTACTTGTGAAAAATCTGACATTCGGGACCCACGTGCCAACGTTTTAATAATTATATGGAAATTGTTTAGGAAAATGGTAAAAGTCCTGACAGTGGGTCCGATGTGAAATTTATATGGATTTTGGAAATTTGGTGATTTTGCATTTTTGTTGACAAATTATTATAGTTTTTGTGGAAAGTTTGAAAATTTATTGAAAAAGTTTGTCAATATGTAAATTTTGGGATTTTTTCATTATACAAATTGTTTGCATTTTTTTGTAATGTAATTGTTTTTTTTTTGTGAAAATTTGGTAACTTTATTTTTTGTTTGGACAAATTATTTGCATTATTTTTAATTATGGTCAATTTGGAATCTTGATAATTTTATATATTTTCTTGACACAATATTTGCAATATTTTGTGGAAAGTTTGAACATTTCTAGAAAAAGTTTGGCATTTTGTAAATAGTAGGATAGTAGGATAGTAGGATAGGATTGTTGAATTATGTTTGCAAACTTACAAAAAAAGTATTTTTTTGTGTGCATTTTATATGTATGTTTTTGCATTATTGTAATTCATATTTTGAAAAAAAATTATTATGGTGATATTTTTTTTAATGTACTAATGAGGCCTTATGTAATATTTGAAATTTTCAAGATTACTTTTTTTTTGGAAGGGTCTCAAAGTGTCTGCAATGCTGATTTTGATTTGTTAAAAATTTGTAGAAATTGTTTTGAACTGATTTTAATTTGTGTTTGAAAATTACAGAAGTTTTTGAAAATAGAAAAAGAAAACAGGGAAAAAAAATAGGGGAGGCCGAGCTGGGCGCACAGTACGCGGCCCAGCCCACGAACAGCCCACCTCCCAGCCCAGGCCCACGGTGACGTCGCGGTGACGTCACCGGTGGGCGGAGCTCCCGCGGCGGCGGCGAGCACGCCGGCGGCGAAGCCGCGCGTTCTGGGACGCGGCGCTGGGCGTAGAAGATGCGCCTCGACTCGGGCTGCACGTACGTGGCGGCGCGGCCACGTCTAGGTTGCCGGAAACGCCGGCGGCGACCATTTTCGCGGCGGAGGACGCGGAGCGTGGCGACGGCGATTACGGCGTGCTCGTGTCGGCCCGGCAGCTGAAACTCGGCGACGGAGGAGAGGGAGCGACGGCGGAGGTCGGCGTGGCCGTGGATCTGAGCGGGGAAGGCTGGAGCGGGGCGGGCGCGCGTCGGCGGCGCCGCCGAGCTCGACGCCGCGGGGGGAGAGAGAAGAGGGGAGGGGTGGTCTGCGGATGTTTTTACTCGGAGGTCCCTGGGTTTTGCGGAAATTGCGAATAGGTCCTTGGCGGGGTGTTTTGTGTAAGATGGCGGGTGTTTTCTGCGAAGGCTTGCGCCAAAAAACGTGCGGGGGCGACGCGCCCGCACGTGATTGGAAGAAATTGGACTGCTATAGTATTACTGTAGCAGCTACAGTGCGCATGGAGCCATCGAACGGCCTCCGTTTAGCGGGCGACGTGGAGGCTGGAACGAGGTGTGGAATGCACCAACTTTTATATATAGTAGGATATTCAGGAAACCAGGTAAATCCACAAGCTACAGATTGACTTCTGTGACAAGTTGGGGAGACGACAATATCCCCACCATCTTCTGATCTATCCTATGCTCTGACCGAGGTGATCGTGGTCAGTCTGAGCACGTCCGCGGTGCACGCAAGCATGGACTACTGAAAGCGCTTACATCACTGATGGAGATCTCGTCAGCTTATTTTCTCCGGTTAGCCCAAAGTCAGTCCTGGGAAACTATTCTGTTGGCTGTCGCCTCGTGTATTAAGGCACGAGATCAGGGCCAGATCAAATGCACGCCAGTTCAACTGCTTACGTTTGCCTGCTGCGTCTCCTAGATGGCATATACAATTATACTAGGGGATTAAGTGCGGCTTTGCCGCACCTGTGGGCTAAATTTTGAAATTGTTAAATCGTAAATTTATTGTAAATTTTAAATGTGGTGCATCTCGGAAACAGGGCAAATTCGGAAGGCTAACAGCTTTTGAATAATTTGGCGCGTTGGAAACCCGTTTGGTTTGTACGGAAAATACAAATTTGGACGGCAATTGGAAATTTGAAATTTGAATTTCGGGCGTTTACGTTTATTTTTTATGTGTCCAATTTGGCGTGTTTGAATTTTTTTTTGGACATGTTTAAATTATCACGTTTATTTTTTATGTGTCCAATTTGGCGTGTTTGAATTTTTTTTTGGACATGTTTAAATTACTTCCAGAAGTATATGAATATTGTGGGGTTTTTAAAAAAAAAAAAAAAAAAACGTCAGCATGGGCCCACTGTGACGTCAGGGTGACGTCACAGCGGCCGGATCTGGGCGAAGTCGCCCGCGGCGGCGCGGAGGACGGCAGCGGCGCTCCGACACGATTTGGTTCGCGCGTCTGGGCGCGGCCGAAGCGGCTGGCCGCGGGAAACCTGCAGAGGGCGGCGCCGCCGGCGTTTGGTGGCCGGAACAGCGCCGGCGGGCGTGGTACGCGGCGGTGGGTGCCAAACGCCGCGCCGGCGATTCCGCGCCGCACAGAGCGCCGCAGGACGGACGGCTTGGAGAGGAGGCGGAGGGGACGACGACGCGTCTCGCCGTGGGGAAGGATTTGGAAGGGGAGGGCCGTGCCGGCGGCAGAGCGCGGCGGCGGCCGTCGGCGACGCGAAGGTCGCGGGAGAGAGAGCAGGAGAGGGAGGACGCGGTGGTTTTTTTGCACGGAAGACCTTCATGTTTGTCGAAATTGCAGTAGAGTCTTTTGCGGGGGGGTGAGCGTAAAGTTTGCGTCGGATTCATGCGAATATGCTAAAATGGGAGGTCTTATTTGCAACATTGCACGGCGACTGGGTGGGCTACCGGCTGGGACGCGCGCGACCGGCTGGTGACCGGGGTGACGTGTCGCGTCGGGATTGGCCTAAAATAGGTATGAACAGTGCGCGGGAGATTTCGAGGCGACGTGGCTCAATCCCCGACGTCCGTTATGCGGATCGGACGGTGCTGGATTTGCGGCGACGTGGACGAATGACGGGGCAGCGATTCCTCTGTCCATTGTATATAGTAGAATAGCCGTCATCAGATTCCTCGCCCTTAATTATTAGATCGGTGAAGAAAATGTTGTTTTGTCAAGATTAGAAAAAAAGTGTTTCGACGTGTGTCTGAGCTGTATGAGCAAGCCATCGACTTTATCCTACCGGAAATTGCGTGGAGTAGACATTGTCGAACACATGATGCGATAGCCAAATGTTCGTCCTATATACAGTTACAAGTCTTAAGGTGGTTGGTAATACAATACAGAGCCAGAACAACTTAATTAAGCCCTTACCGTCATCAGATTCCTCGCCCTTAATTATTAGATCGGTGAAGAAAATGTTGTTTTGTCAAGATTAGAAAAAAAGTGTTTCGACGTGTGTCTGAGCTGTATGAGCAAGCCATCGACTTTATCCTACCGGAAATTGCGTGGAGTAGACATTGTCGAACACATGATGCGATAGCCAAATGTTCGTCCTATATACAGTTACAAGTCTTAAGGTGGTTGGTAATACAATACAGAGCCAGAACAACTTAATTAAGCCCTTACAGAAAATACATGTACCACAACATGACCAATATCATTGCTATCATTTCTTCTTCATAGAACGGAATTGTGCACCTAATTTCTCTTTCGTTGCAATGGCATTATGCCAGATTATTCACAACCATCTCTTGATTTTAGGGGCATCTTATCCTTCCGCAAATGAATGAAAGATCTGTCAATTCCATCGCTAGATAGGTGAAAGTATATTATATTTTTGTGAAAAGGTCCTTCAATTTATGAATCATAAACAACATTAGTACATAGATCCTCATAAATAACAAAAAATACAGTTAAGTCCTTGAACCACCTAACAATGACAACAAGTAATGGAAAGAGCTACAGGCGTGCCGTCGTCATCGCCCTTCCCTCATAGGAGCCAGGCAAACCTTGTTGTAGAAGACAAAGAAAGCCATTGTGCTAAGGCACCAAAGGATCATGGCACCAGAGCAGCGACCGTCGCCTACGTCCTCGGCTCTTCACTTATTCGACATGAAGACCTCAGACATCGAACTTTGCCATATCTTAGCTTGTTGTAGTCGTGGTCTTCTTTTTTTTTATGTTACTTTTCTCTATTTGTAATTATATTGTAATCTACTCCCTCCGTTCCAAAATAGTTGACTTCCATTTGTACAAAAGTGGATGTATCTATACACGTAACATGTCTAGATACATCCACTTTTGGACAAATTAAAGTCATCTATTTTGGAACGGAGGGAGTAGTAACCACCACGTTGTTATCTTGATGTGCTGGATTTAATAATTTAAAGTAGGGATTTATAAGCCTTTTATCTAAGAAAATAGAACGAACACTTGGTTTTGCCCACCCAATTTCTCTTCGATGTAATGATATTATGCCAAATTAGTCACGACCATAATTTGATATTTTTTGGGATCTTAGCCTTCCACAAATGCATGAAATGACAATTCCAACACTAGATAGGTGCAAGTACATGGACTTTTTGCGAAAGATCCTCCGTTCTAGGAATCATAATCAAAAACAATATAAAAATCCCTAGAAGTAACAAAAAATTCCAATAGATCTTCGGACCACCTAGAAACGACTACAAGAAATGAAACAACCCAAAGGCGTGCCATTATCATCGGCCCTCCTACATCGGAATTGAGCAAACCTTGTTGTAAAAAAACAGTTCGGATATAAGGCACCAAAGTACCGTGGTACCAGAACAGCGCCATCACTGACGATGAGAAACATAGATCGGAACATAGAGCCATCTTTGCAACCACACTGACAGTTTCTGCATGACGATACTTTGTAAAACATTTGATGCACGAATTTGAAGGTCTGACCAATGTTATACATGCACGGTAGTTACCGGTAAAAAATCCGGTAGGCGTCCGTTGGAAAGTGTCAAAACCATATTTGTTTTGTCAAATCTGGTAAAATAATGCTACATCTGACCCTTTCGGAGAACTATTTCCAAATATGACCCTTGAGTTTGACGCCAACTGAGAATGAAGCTGAACTTGTGCAACTCGGTGCCAACACATTTTGGCATTTAATGATCAATGTGTTCAGCGCCAACCTTGTTCGGCTCCAGGGAGCACCGACCTCGATTCGGTGTTGGATTTGGTTGGCGTCGAGATGCATAACTTTAGCTCATGGTGCTGAATTGAGAGATCAGATTTAAAAATAGTTTCGCAAAGGTAGCATTGGTCCCGCGTAAGGGCCATATTTGGTGAAAAAAAACGTCAAAACCACACCAATGTTCAGCTAGGGAACCTGATGTGTGAGTGTGTGACAGCGGTAGTCCCCTCTTCACACATGTATGCTCTGTTCACATTTGTTGCACGTTCCTTTTCTTCTTCTTCTTCCCGATTAAGGTCTTGCCAGGAACCTGCTGCGTACCTGTCTTGTTTAGCCCCGGAAGATTAACCCTCTCTACTACACGTTTTAATTAAGCGGCTGGAGATTGATGTTTTCGTCTTGTGCACAGTTCTAAAAAAAAATGTTTTCGTCTTGTGCTCCAGCTTGACTAGGAAACCTGGTGTAGACATCAACCTAGTCGGTCAACACAGTGATTGATCCAAGCAAAACAGCTGCTGCAATCCGTCCGTCACATCACTCACTGTCTCTCTCTTTCTCCATTGAATTTTATGCGCCAAACCTTGCCTGGATGCTTCCATATCTCCTTTATACTCTCCTTGTACGTCCTCATAGATCTGTACGGCTGCACTCTACTGACTCACTCCGTTTGGATTGGAGCTCGATCGCAGCGGCTAGCTGGTGATTGATCCATCGAGAGAAAGAAGCTTCAGACAGAGTTCGTCGATCGATGGGGAACTGTGTGGGCTCTGCCAAGTGCGCCAATGCGTCCACTCCGTTCGAATCAAGTAAGCCACCGTTCTTGATTCCTTTCTCAGTTTGTTCTTGATTATCGTCATCAGGGGAATCATGTACTAACTTAATTGTCTTGATGATTTCAGAGGTGATCCCAGGAAGCAGCACCTCCAACTCCAAGTCCAAGGCGTCGCGCCGGAGCAGCAGCTCCTCGGACCTGAAAAAACCAACCGACGTGCCTGGGGAGGCTGCGGCTGCGGCGGCGCCTCCGGCCTCGGCACTCAAGTCGTTCAGCATGGGCGACCTCCGCGCGGCGACCAAGAACTTCGGCTCCAGCGCGTACCTCGGGGAGGGCGGGTTCGGGTGCGTGTACAAGGGGTGGATCGACGAGGCCACCCTGGCCCCCGCCAGGCCCGGCGCCACCAACGCCATGATGGTCGCCATCAAGAAGCTCAAGAAGGAGAGCTACCAGGGCCACAGGGAGTGGCTCACTGAGGTGACCTACCTCGGGGAGCTCCACCACGACAACCTCGTCAAGCTCGTCGGCTACTGCTCCGACTCCGGCACCAACAAGCTGCTCGTCTACGAGTACATGCTCCGCGGCAGCCTCGAGAACCACCTCTTCCGCCGGGGCAGCGGAAACCAGCCGCCGGTGCCGTGGGCGACGCGCGTGTCCATCGCCGCCGACGTCGCGCGCGGGCTCGCCTTCCTTCACTCCCGCGACATCATCTTCCGAGACCTCAAGTCCTCCAACGTCCTCCTCGACTCCGACCACCGCGCCAAGCTCTCCGACTTCGGCCTCGCCAGGGCCGGCCCAACCGGCGGCAAGACCCACGTGTCCACCCGCGTCGTCGGCACGCGGGGCTACGCCGCGCCCGAGTACGTGGCGACGGGCCACCTGTCGGCGAAAAGCGACGTGTACGGGTTCGGGGTGGTGCTGCTGGAGCTGATGTCGGGGCGGAGGGCCCTGGACGAGGACCGCGGGCTGGCGGCGGAGCTGCTGGTGGACTGGGCGAGGCCGATGCTGGTGGGAGACAGCAGGAAGGTGATCCGGATGATGGACACCAGGCTCGGCGGGCAGTACAACAAGAGGCAGGCGCAGGAGGTGGCGGCGCTCGCGCTCCGGTGCGTGAACAACGACGCAAAGAGCCGCCCCACCATGGCCGGCGACGTCC
The DNA here is from genome assembly GCA_947311845.1 of Poa pratensis. Classification (NCBI taxonomy): domain Eukaryota; kingdom Viridiplantae; phylum Streptophyta; class Magnoliopsida; order Poales; family Poaceae; genus Poa; species Poa pratensis. The sequence goes on from CAMZMU010000102.1 coordinate 29,729,691, forward strand.
TGCCCTGCCTCGAGCTGCTGCTGCAGCAAAACACCACCAAGTCGTCGGCGAGAACGCCGGAGCACAGACGGCATCACGATCGCCGATAGCTTAGCATGTGTACATCGATCTTGTTCATTAGTTGCCTCGATTAATCATTCTTTCGTTACATGCATGCGTTCATCGATTCAGTGAACTAGAATCGGGAGATTGGATCCACACGTAGGATTACTGCTCAAGTTTGATGAGAAAGAGTAAGAGAGATAGGGTGAAAGTGCATTGGACTTGTCAAAGGAAAATTAAAATGAGGTTTTTATAACATGAGATTCCAATTTGGAAACTGCATCATGTGATGTACAATGTCTGCTCCAAGCAATTGCCATTTGGATACCGTCGATGGCTTGCATATACAGCTCAGACACACATGGAATACCTTTTTTTTTTCTAATCTTGACAGATCACCATTTTCTTTACCGATCTAAAAAAGGCTAAGGACGAGGAACCTGATGACGAATCTACAATTGTATACGCTATCTAGGAGACGCAGCAGGCAGTCGTAAGCGGTTGAACTGGTCTACACAAGACAACAAAATGGACACAGTGCAGTAATTAAAAAAAGGGTACCATTCGATCTGGCCCTGATATCGCTGGCTTGCATTAAGATTTAAGACACGAGGCAACAGCCAACAGAATATTTCCCCAGGACTCTGACTATGGGCTAACCAGAGAAAGGAAGCTGACGAGATCTCCATCAGTGACATAAGCGTTTCGAATAGTCAATCTGCTTGCGTGCACCGCGGGGCGTGCTCAGATTGACCACGATCAGGTTGGTCAGAGTAGGATAGATCGACAGATGGTGGATTTTGTCATATCCAGATGTCAACTGTAGCTCGCAGATTTACCTAGTTTCGAAGTATAATTCTAGAAAGCAGGAAGCAGGGCCGGCAGCCTTGAAAGGCACACTGCTGGGTGCAGTTTACTTTAGTTGTGAACATCTTTTTGGCAGCAAGGAGTAGGTCAGCCAGTCAGTCACCAGGCCTTTCGAGTTCACATTGTGCTTCCCTGGGTCTCCATCACCATGGCAAAGTCAGGTTCTGGTCAATTTCAGGTTTCAGCATCATCGCTTGTGCTAACAAAGGTTATGCCCCAGTCTTCTTGCTTCTCAAGACTTTCATGGATTGGCTAGCGTCCACATGGTGCAGTCCATGTCGCCTCAGGCAGTCGTCGCTGTCCCTGCCGTTCTCAAGTGCTTCTAGCAAGTACGCGCATCTGTCTCTCTCATGGTCAGCAGCTTCAGACAGTCGGTTACAAATGGGAAAAAGGCTTCAGGTCTCGAGCAGTAGGGCCTAAAGATGCGAAGGAGGGCTTTCGTGTCGACTCTTAGCTGAATGACTCCTGGGCCAGAGAATCTCACTTCACCCCACCGGATGCTGCTGTACATGAAGTAGTCGAGACCTTCCGCTATACTCCTCCACAGATCGATGAAATCCTTGGAGTTGAGGTACAGCTTCAGTTTCGTGGTTCGCTCTCTCAGAACGTCTAGACTGGTGACGAATCCGGGATACCTCTAGGTTTTCTTCATCAGAACCTGGTCATATGGTTGGTTCTGTTCGTTTGAAGATCCAATGTTTTGGACATAGTCCCAGGACAGGTCTTCAAACTCAAGCAGGATGGAGGACATGATCTGTTCCAGAAAATTGGTCCCTAGTTTAACCAGAAAGGCAATTTCATCTGCAAAGAAAGAACACTGGTGCCGGGCACTGCGCTTGTGAATCTGCTTTGGTTTTCATTCCCATGTGCAGCCATCTCCAAGAAGGAGGTGTCTTCATCCCATTCCCGAAGAACATATTCGCAATATCTGGCAGCATTAATTGCATAGGAGGCTTTCAGTAAAGACTCTCTTCTAAAGCTGTATTTGACAATTGCAATGCCTCACATCGCTCACGCAATACAACAAAGAAGTTTTTCAAGAACTGGACTGACGTGGATCTGGTATACTGGATCTTCATCCCCTTATTTGGCAGAGCATGGCTTCTTTCAATCATTGTCGATGCAGTTTTGACAACAAATTCAGAAACAGGTGGAGCTTTGTAGTCTTCTCTTGTAGAAAGAAGAAAAACTGTAGTGGTTTCCTGGTTACCAAGCCCATCCTCAGGATCAATACTATATAACCAACTTGTCTCATCCGCCATTTCAGATTTGAGCTTATGCTGTGCAGAACTAAGCTCTATATCAGCCCATATCTGAAGCCAATCAGAATGTCCACTGTATATTGAAAAGACAGATAATGACCTAGAGAGCCCTTCAGAAATCAATGCAATTTTCTGAATTCCTGAATCTGCAAGGAGCTGCATTCTTTTATCAAAAGTAATCATCTGGTCATTCAGATGCATCCACGATGAATATACTTCAAGTTTGTCATCATTACTATAATAAGAAGTAACAAGGGCTGGGAAAACTTGGGTCTCAAGGTATCCTAGAAGCATTTTTACCATTCCAGTTACCCAAGATTCTTTGGCACTTAAGCCCACAAGTCTTGCTTGGTCAATCAAAGGTTGCAATATATCATCCACTCCATCCATGAAATCCTTAGTTATCTTGTAAACAAGAGCAAAAATGAACTCTGGCTGTTCAGACCATTTAGAAAAATGGTATTCCATCCTGGACACAATAGGGTGAACCAATTCATCAATTGCCCAAAGTCCATTATCTAAGCATGCAGTTTTATCAAAGTACTTCGAATATGACAGGCTAGGAGTTGCCGCTGGCATTTGGCATTGCCGCACTTCACGGTTGGCTTGCACATGCTGTAGAGCACATAGTGCTAGAAAGCTTTCAGAATACTTCTCTTTATTTGCCTCGTTCATCAAGACAAGGGGATTTGGAACTTGGGAGTACTTGTCCTTGTCCACGTCTGGTGAAGACAAAGAAGGTGGCCAGCCTAGTGCAGCAAGTAAAGCTCGATAGTCTGTAAGTGCTTGCGGCCTCAAAATGGCTAGAGTTTTGTCCACTCTAGAATCAACAGCCACTAAAAGATTTGTCCACTGTGGCCTACTTGTGCTGATCCTTACCAATTCTCGCTCAATGTCTCTCATAGCATCAACAGCCCGGAGCAACTTTTCTTGCTTCCGTTCCACCCCCTACATTTGAGAAAAGAAAGAGAAAACTTAGTGCAGCTCACTGCTGAGAAGCCTACATCTACATAGCATATTATTAATTGCATCTAGACTGACGGAGGGAGAAGGAGAAGACAAAAGGTTCTTACGTTTGATGCCCGTCGAAGTACTGATGACAGGTTTAACTTTGAGGCCTGCCTAACAATGGAAAATGTTGCATCTTCCAGGTTACCAACCAAAGCTTCCAACTGTAGAGCAGCTTCTGGAATGTCAGCACAGCAAAGTTATAGAAAGCACTATAAATTCCTACATCATACTGGAAGGACATGAAGGAGATATAATAACACAATAGGAACAATGTGCAGCACCAAACAGATTATGTTTTTGCAGCAAAGAAGGACAAATATGTGTGGTCATGCACATTGCAGGAAGGTAAATGATCACACCACATTTATACATTTAAAACTATTAACTGCTACATCTAGTTTTACGATCTGTAGAAGCACTAGTTTTTTGGCACAGATCTTCTCAGCTGAACAAAGCATTACATGGTTTTTCTTCACGGTTCACACATTCAGTCCCACGTTAGGAATCTGGTTGAACTTAATGTGTTCCTTTGGTTTTAGATACACGTAGTGTGAAGTATGCACAAATCATAATGCAGGCTCTTCTTTAGATATAGAAGCTGCACACATCTCCGCTTGTGATCCAATAAGCATAACTGGCTAACATACAAGATTCAGAGCTAAATTTGCCAGTTAAACTCCCTAGCACTCTACGCGGATTTTCCCACAACAACCGTTTCCTGAAAGCTAAACAACTAATTATTTAAAAACGTTCCTTTCTCGAAATGTAAGATCACAACTAGTTCATGATTGCTCAACTTTACAGTTAGGAGAGCACTACACGAAGAGAGGAACAAAGGCTCACCCGCGTAGAGCCGAATGGTGTCAATCCGCTGGATCTCCCGCACGATCGCCGGTAGCTCCTCACCCGGAGCGGTCTCTTCCCCCTCGTCCTGGGCACCGATGTCTCCTCCTGCGGTTGCGAACAAGTAGCCCCGTTGAGACCCCGAGCCAAATACGCAATAGACAGAAAGCAAACAGAGAACTGAACAAGTCCGAAAAGGGGTTAAAACGCTAGGGTTTAGGGAAGCGGACCTCGGGAGCGGATGCGGCGGAGGCCCGACCGAGCCTCGCCGGAGCGGGCGAGCCAGGAGGCGGAGCCGGAAGCGAGCTGCGCCTCGAGGCGGTGGAGGGACGCCTCGAGCCCCGCGCACTCGCGGCGCAGGAGCTCGGCGAGGGCCGGCGCGGCGGCTAGGTCCTCGGCGGAGGTGAAGTGCGCGTCCAGGAAGCCGCGCAGGCTCGCCGCCGGCGGCTGCGGCCGCGGGGGCGACATGGGCCGGTCGGAACTCGAGAGAGGAATGTAGACTCGATTTTGGTTTTTTCTTGAATCAAGAAATCGACGTTTGAGAGGTGGGCTGCACGTGGGACGGGAAATGAAAATTGATTAAATCTGTGAACACTCACAGTGCCCATCTACTTTTTCAAAATTGATTAAATCTGTCTTTGTGTTAAATAAAAATGATTGTATATAACAAGACAATGGGGTAATTGAACAAATCCTATACAAATAGGGAAAAAACTTGGCTTAGAATTCTCGTTGAAGGCGTATTGCACCACTATTATGTACAACTTCGAGAAATGCAGCCATTGAAGTAGTTATGAAGACTAACCAAACCTCACGGAATCGCTGCAACAATTCTATTTACGCCTCGAAATAGGCTTTCGCCCCTCTATATTAATATAGCAACCACCCGATACAAGATTGAGTCCACTGCTGTGGCAAAATAGCACAGTCATGCACAAAAGAAAAGAAAGAGAAAACAAAGCCGACATCGGCGGATCAACGAAAACGAAGGTGACTCGCAACCGCTGCGTCCTCTCCGGCGTATTCCCACCATGAACCTAGCACTCTGAATCGCCGCGTACCAAGCAACACCTTCGAGAAGGAAAGCGACGACGACGACGCTGTTGCCCGGACTGGTCCTAGGGTTTCCCCCGGTACGCTCCGAGAAGTGCAGAAGGGGTACACCCGACGCCCTTCAGGAAGGAAGGGTGACACTCTCAAGCGTCACCGCGTCGGTGCCGAAGCGACGGGGATTTCTCCCGACCCCCAAAAAACCACATCCCGGACACGCTGTAGCGCTCCACCAAACTTGCCACCCACCAACAAACGTCACCACGGTCTTGTAGTCACCATCGTCGTCTCACCATGACAAACGTTGCAGGGCCGGCCGGCCCGAGACGAAGAAGCCATCGACAAGGTTCGGCAGTATCACAATCGCGCTGGAGGGGACAACCTCCACCGTCATAGGCGGTAGCCGACCAGACGCAATGACAAGAGCAAACCAGGCCATTGGAGCCGGAGGGCGGCAGCAGCACAGCCACCTGGAGGGCATCCTCCACCGCCATCGGCGGGTGCCGACCGGACACGGCAGTAAGGACACACCAGGCCAAGCAGGCCCGGCCGAGCCCCGGGGGGGGGCTCGTAAAGTCCTCGCCGCCATGCTGCTGCACGTAGGCCGCCACCGCCGCTGCCCTCCAGATCGGCCCCATAGGCTCGGCCGGACCCCAAGAGGCCCGCGAAGCTCCCGCCGCCACGCTGCAGCAAGCACGAAGTCATTGCTGCCATCCCCCGTCACGAGCCGTTCGTCAGGCCAACCAGAGGCAGCACAGCCGAGCCCGCCGTGACCCAGATCGGGCCCAAGGGCCCAGATCTGGGCCGACAGGGCCGAGCTCCACCACAGCCACCCCGCCACCAATGGCAGCGCCGCCACCCCATCCGCCACCCGGGCTGCACGCGGGAGCCCCCGCCGCCGCGTCGGACCAGACGTCGCCGAGCTGCACCTCCAGGACCCGGGCTGCCCCGCGCCGTCCAAAACCTTGAGGGAAAAGGCCGTCGGGCCGCCGCCACAATTCTATTTACGCCCACTCGGGCACGACTTAATTCATAAATGAACATCTCCTAACACAATGCACTTACTCCCGATCGATGTAAAATCAATGTGACGAAACATGACAATGTGTAATATGTCTATTCACCTTGCCTCATGGTACACTGTGTTAAGCTCCACGCGGGTGTTTATCATCCTTGTTATAGCTCGATACCTATTCTTAACCATGTGATAAAGATTCATTAAACCAAGTTAACTCTTAACCCAAACCGTATGACCATGCTTTCTAAATGTGGTCTCTTGGGGGGGGGGGGGGGGGGGGGGGGGAATATATCGGCAAGTGGAGGAATAAATCTCATATTGATCAACCACACCACTGAGGTTGCTTCTTGACCAACCTGAATTTTACCTCTGTAAATCTAGTTACGAAGTAGGACGCCAAGTAAGTGGATCCACAAACTTGGGTCATGCGAGGACCTTCGTTCTAAGATCATGGCTCCCATCTACAGAAAAAAAACTCCTCTGATCTAAGTTTTTTTTAGGGTAGTCTCTGATCCAAGTGGCCGTTTACGTCCTTGACCCTCAGTACGGCCCGTCTAAACCCATGTCTAATCGAGCCATCTCGAACAAGGCATTTTCTCACCTCGCTTAACAACGCAAGAAGGGCCTTCTTGGGCATCGCGAGTTTTTTTTTTTTCCCTGGAGGAGCTCTAGCTGCAAAATGTTTTTATGAAACTCTGTCGATCTGTCTCTCTCGAGTCTCGCCCTTGTCATCCTCAGTAGTGGAGCCAGAATATTTTCTTTGGATGGAAAAGCTAGAAAAGGCAAAAAGACAGCCATGATGTCATCTGGAGATCAAATCACTCTCTTCAAATTTACATGAGTACGTAGTACGTCAGTGGAGCTCAAATCAAATCTTCACATGGAACCAAAAAAAGCAAAAAGGTCGATACCGTAGTCCGACAACTACGTACCCGTACAACCACGTACACGAAGCATGAAGCAAGTATTTTTTTTTTCTTGGCCGGATCGAGCAGGGAAAAATTAATACAGGACCGGACAAAACGAAAAACGTACGGTAATTAGTGCTCTACGAAGGCCCTGGTTAATGATCCATGGAGTAGTACATCATGAAGCTAGCTCGATCGGTGGGTCGGCTAGAGCAGCTCGCCGCTCTCGTACATGACGCTCCACGAGTCCAGCGTCGGGTAGCACGGCTGCTGCTGCTGCTGGAGACGGTGCTGGAGCGCCGCCGCCGCGTCACCCTCGGACGGCATCCGCAGCTCGGTGTTCCTGAACGAGGCGCCGCCGTCGAAGACGGGATGACAGTCCAGCATCGCGGCGGCGGCGGCGGACGACGCGTCGAACGAGGCAGGCATCTGCAGGTCGTCGCCGGCGGCCGGCTCGGCCTGGATGCCGGTGACGTGCTGCACCATGAGGCGAAAGTTGGCCGGGTCGGTGCTGATGTACGTGGTGGGCGCGCGCTTGGACGCCCGCGGCCGCCGCTTCCCTGCGCGCCCCGCGGCGGGGCCGAGGCCCACCCGCCTCTTGTTCGGCGCGGCGACGGGTGGCCTTGGCGCCGCGTCCGACGCGACCAGGACGGAGTCGCAGGTGAGCCCCGTCGGCGGCGCGGCCGTGGGCGCGTGCGCGGTGGAGGTGAACCAGTTGGTGCCGCCGCTGAAGTGGAGGTCGGCGAGGAGGGATGAGGAGGATGTTGGGGAGGTGGATGAGGAGGCGGCGGGGGAGTAGTTGTAGTGGTCGGAGATGGAGTAGCGCAGCGCGCGCGCTATGGCCGCGTCGGTGTAGTAGGCGGGGGATGCGGCGGTCGGGAGGAAGGTCGGCGGCGCCAGGCACGACATGGCGTCCATGTGGCGAGGCGGGTCAGGTAGACAAGGCAAGTTGAAACGAGAACACCGGCCGAGGGCGGTAGTGTGAGTGAGTGTAGTCGGGAACTCGGGAGAGGGAGGAGTTGTTGCGGTTTGGGAGGAGTGGGAATGGGGGAAGCGTAGGCGGGTGGGTGTATATAGAAGCGGGGAGGGGGAGGGGGAGGGAGACGTGGGTCGGGTCCCACGGGAAACCGCGTGGGGGCATCGGGGAGTGTCGGCGTGCTGGAAGGAGAGCGCGCGCGGTTTCGGCATGCCTCGGTGTCGGACTCCACCGCCACCTCCCCGGGTCCACGCCAGCCTGGAGTCAACCCAGCCCCGGCCACGTCTACAGTCCGTACGCCAAGCGGAGCTCCGATCGACGACGGTGGCAACGCGGGCCGGCGCCGTGCGGTAAAGAATCCAAAGGGAAAAGGCGATGGAAGCGGCGCGGCGGAGTACAGACTAGAGAGAGAGCGCCCGATTCGATCGGCGGTGGCGCGCACGTTGGACGCACAGCGAGTCAGCAACGGCCGACCCATGCTACGCTTTCCGCTAAACTACACAAGGACGTACAACAACGTGTGACCGCGTGGGCGTCGAGTTGACCGACGGCGAGCTTTTCTGTACGGCCGGGCAAACCTTTCCGGCTGCTGGCTGGCTGCTCCCGAGATTCGGACTGGCTGTCGCTCGGGTCGCACCACGTATTGCTCACTTGTGCGCTCGCTCAACAACACCTCCAACTTTTTTGACAAGGAAAGAGTGGCACGCTGAACTTGTAAATCTCGATCAATTTTGAATACCGAACCAAATTTTCCGCTTACAAAAGATAAACTCAAACCGAATAATTTGATACTTTCGCTGGCTCTCTATCCAACATCAGTCCACCGATATCCCATGGGCTGCTCTCCCACTCCTCATTAGCCACTAGGACATAGCCTAGTCCTGGCACCCCTTCCTCGCGCAACTTGTTCAGGTGGACGGTGGTCCGTGGTGCTCACCATGACCGCTCGCTCAATTCCACTTTTAAAATCTTGGCGTGGACACCCCTCATGTTTCATCTGCCGCCGAGACCCAGCTGACCAGCCCCATGCATCATCAGCTGTTGCTGCTTCACTGACCAAAACACGACCGCTCTATGTCCACCACCGTACTGCTAATGGGCCTCCTCCTGCGCACGAGCTGCAAGTCGGTGAGCAGGGCCTGCGGCACCGACAAGCGGGTCGCCTTCTTGCCGCCACTCTCCTTGCAGGGCGGCAGGAGGGGCCATCGATAGGTTGACGTTTTTGTCGTGACCTTGTGGAGGCTTCGCTGGAGCCGCTCGTGGTCGGCCGTGGCTAGCAGCCGCTACTCTCCGCTACCAAGGCATCCGACGTCGTTATGGTGGGCGCCAGCATGACCTTGCCCACTACGGCGCCGAGCACCTGTTTGCATCCACCAGATTGAGAAAGAAGGGTCTTACACGTAGAGTACACATGTCGTTGAGAGTAACCTGTAATCCCGACTGTGCTCGGCGCTGCGAAATGTTGAGACTTCGATTTTGATCGGAATTCAATAGTTCTGGGTGCGAAACGACACGTAATTTCGAGTTCAGACTTCAGGGTGCTAAAGGTTTAGAATGTATTTTTTTCTTTGACAAATAGAAAACCGTACATATCTTCCCGTACGCCAAATTATGCGAGATTGCCAACACACGCTGAACAAGGCAGCCAGCGTGATTAGTGGGAGGTCTGCTCCTCCGTCCAATCCAATCAGACCGGCACGGACATAAATGGAAAGGCAACCGAGATGGTTTTTATCCCCGATAGCATCTCCCCGGTTAATCCGATCGGCAGCTCGCGGGAATGGCGCGATTGGGTGGGCTCGCTGTCGCTCTCGCCGCGATTTCTCCTCTCCGGCCGGGAGAAATATCCTTTCCACTGCTAGCTAGGCTCTTCACTCTAGCGCCAATCAGCTAGCTACACACTGAACCTGAAATGGATGGTAAACAAAGTGCAGGATCCCATATATCAACGGTCGGTAGCTCGCTCACTCTGACGCCACGAGCAGCACACGCCAATCACTAACTACAAACGACCGTCGACTAATTAAAAGCTCAACCGACGATCGATTAGCACATTAGCGTTTTTCTGCCGTCTGCACCAGTGATGAGAACTTTGATTTACTCCGGCCGCGGAGAATCTAGAAGAGATCGATCGTCGGCTCGTGGCCACCGGGTGCACGCGGTCTTCTGAAAGCTAGCTAGGCCCGGATTTGTCCTCCGAATTTTTCTTTTGTCCTTTCCAACGACGGAGATTCGCGTCCGTTGCAAGTGATCCTTCTTCTCCCTCATCGGGAGCGAATCGAATTGCGAATATCTTTTTATTATTATTATACTGATGGATCGAAAATGACCGGCGAATTAGTGGGCTCGATCGGCCCTCATCTCGGTTTATTCGTTAAGAGTTCAGGCGAGTAGGCGACACACACACTTTCTTACCGTCGCCTAGCTACCGTACCGGGTTCTTTTCACCGACGACGAGGCAAGAAGAAGTAAGAACACTACACCATGTCCCTTACTACAGTAATTTGTACACATGTTGTCGCTGTCACGTCGGCATCACCAGCAACGATCGTAGGCGACGATACTGAGCTCAAACCGCATTACGTACGCGATCGATGTCGCGATCCTCCTGGTGGCGCTGTACCATTCCGTTGACACCAGCACTGCTCCAAATACGTATTCCAAACGCGACCAACCGCGGACCGGCAGATCTTCCACGGCGCCGGCTCCCGATCCATCCATCGATGTACGCACACCGGCAGCGCGCAGCATCAGTAACAGTAACGCATTTCCTTCTGACATGCATGTTCATAGCAATTTCGAGAGATATTTACGCTTCTGAGAACTGAGTTCGCCTTTCGTGGGCCGGCAGACAGAACAGTGGCTTCTGAGCAGGGTATCGATATGCTACATGCAAATTGCAGACTGAGGCATTGAGCAGGGTATTTTTGAAACGGCACTGCGCAGGGCATCGATATGCTACAGGTCGCATGGGTTTTAGTTTAATCTAGTCATCACGGACCAGACATCCCATGAGGCATACCCTTGTAACTGAGTGCCCCCGAGGACTTTGCGTCCCATGCATTGGGGTCCATTGAGCACTCGATTACCTCCACTAACACTCTTACTTTTTGTTACTCTGCTGATTAATAATCGGTAAATTAATGTCATGTATGGATCATGGATAGATCGATCTCGATCTTGCCTAGGTCAGGATCCACTGGAAAGTTGAAAAGAGCTTACTTTGACACCGGAAAAAGGAAGCATATGCATTCTTGTTCAAATGATCTTTCTAATCCAGTCATGCACCCAGAACGCAGTATTTCTAATCCAGTCATCGGTCATGCACCAAGTATTTCCAATCCAGTCAGGCACCCAGAACAAAATCGACATAAACAAAGGCTCGACGTATCAATGGAGCCACGCAATTAACACAATTTTGTTCTTGACGTTCGAAACCGTTTCGGCAGCAAGAAAATATCCTCGGGTCAAACTTTCAGTCCTGCTGACGGTGCAGCAAGAGATATCGTTTAATTTGTTTGGCAAGGGCAAGAAATGATTTCTGATTTATGACGGTAGGATGATCTCCAGCTGCCGTAAGCACCCACCCTACATTGTTTAACACTTGGACACATGACACGCCAGATCGATTCGAGCCCTTATTAAAATCATGAACCCTTCATGTGATACTACGCCTTTGACCTATCCCTCACCTGCTCCTCATCCACTTGCTCAGCCCTTTCTGTAGCTTCGGTCGTACACGACTCGGAATATATATACGAACTGGTCTAGCTAAGGTCCAAGGACAATGACACCGTCGTGATTAATCAATTAACCATGTGGAGAGATTAATTATTTATGTAGCTCGATCATGACGGATTCCTTGTGGGAGGAGTAGTAAAGCATTTGAAAGTTTGGACCGTCTCCTTGTCGCGCGCTTAAATTCCATTTGACATCATCTCTATCATTCACGGGCCAGCCGGGGAACATCCCTATCGATCCTGGGTACCTTAGGTCAATGCTGCTTTGTTTTTTTGCATGCGTGGTTGTCACATGGCGCTTGCACTGCAACCGCACTAGTGTTCAACTTCTCTGAATTTCAAAGTTCAAAACATATTTCTTTAATTTCTCCTTCCTGCATGTTATGATATATGGAAAACACTGCAGTTATACTATGCATCAACATGACATCTCCTCTGCTTTTTTCCCTAGCTGATAATTGAGATAAATTGATAGAAAGAAATGGTGAAGATAAATTAAACAATGCAGGCGGCCGCTGGACGAACAGAACAGGCTGCTCGAGACACGAAGGAGAATGCATTGCAATATTGAGCACACTGCAATTTGGTTCTGACTTTGGGCATGGAGCTGGAGCTGGTTGTCGTTTCCCGTGGATGCTGCCAACACGGTCAGGAATCTGCTAGCTCGACATGCTTGTTCGTTTCCTAGATGCCAGACGCACCCCCTGATTCCTCCCAGTTTTCTTATCTTTCATCAGTACTATAATCGCAAAGAACTATGGCTACGTCAAGCATCAAACTACGGAACGCGAGGCCTGAATTCTAGACTGATTGCTTGTTACTTATTTTATGTCGCGAGTGTCAACGAGTTGAATAATTCAGCCTACACCGTCTGACAGATATACTTATCCATCTCGAAACAGTTTTAAGAAATTGGGGGAGTATACTTCTTCTGAACTTCTGTTTTCAGAACTTATTACAGGACCACACGTTTTAGTATTCACTCTTATATTTTCTTCATTCTGGAGAAGTTTTCCTTACAGTATCACCTGTTTTAACATACTGCTCTCAAACTGTGCTGTCTCTCACCTGTTTTAACATACTGCTCTCAAACTGTGCTGTCTCTCCAAATAAAATAACATGTACAGACTTCGGCCACAGCCAGCAAAAATTCAGGTTAATTTACACCAGGAGCTAGCATTTATATTTACTTGATTTGCGAACATAAGAGGAATTATTTAAGTTACTGTTCACCCAGCTGAGTACTTGGTTCAAGCTCCTCCCAGAAGCCTGTCTTTTGCTGCAGCGACGCCTTTTTGCAGATCGATATATTTCTGGACTGAAATTTCTGAAAAGGCTTCAAGCTTCGCTACGAATGTCACGAGGCTGGACTGTAGATCTGCACTGGTATCATTTCCAGGGACCTCTCCCTCACCATTTAACGTCTGGTCTAGCCGTTGATTCAAATGGTGCGGCAAATAGCTGCTTATATCTGCAATGAGACCTTCCATAGCTTCAACCAAGTCTTCGGTCGGTAACTCGTCCAGTAATTTCATCCATAGCTCACAGGTGGTAAATATGGGTGCGATAGCGCACTCTGTCAGCGAAACGTCGACGATGACGTTCTGCTTCCTGGAGTAGCTCTTCCTCTTCTTCAGAGGTTTCATGCACCTGTGCAACCACAGGTTTAGGCTGTGTAGGTAAGCCTTGTGAGATGCAATCCAATTTTGCAAGTTTGAGCACAGTTTGGTGAGCTCAACCGAGAGCAGGAGGGCGGCTTGACATTGTGATTCGGACTCGAATGGTATTTCTACTTTGCGGCTGCTAGATAGTAACTTGATGATCGCATGCTGACGCCGATGGCACTCGAGCATGGTTGCCCACATCCTAGTTAAACTGCAGGACAAAATTAAAACGTACTTCAATCAGTGTATATAACACAAAATTAAAACGTACTTCAATCAGTGTATATAACTGCACCGATCTTATAACACACACCCAAGTTGCAGTTTTTTCCCCTGTAAAAATTGAAATGGACAAACATACTTCTCAATTAGTTCATCCAGCTGTGATTGAAGCTCTTTATCCCTTAGAGCTTCTATGTTCTTAGAAATGAAGTCTATTTTCTGAATAGCAACTAGGACTCTGGAATGCAAGTCTTTTACTGTAGCGCGGGTAAAATCGGTAATGATTTGATTTTTCCCTCGCGACTCCTGGTCGCTCAGTTGCTTACATTTCTCATCATACCTCCTGCATATGGTGCTGCTTCCCTGAAAGTAAAATCACGCTTAGGCTTTCGAAATGGCCATGGACTGCATAAACTGTAGATCTTACATGACAGCTTAAAAATCTACAATTGCAGAAAAAAGTAACATATGATGAATTGTAGTACAGAGTTCCAGTGAAGGTGATCACAATAGTAAGTTCAGAAGAACCAAGGTATATTTCATTATGCTTAAAAAGCAGGGAAAGGGGACCTCTATAATAAACAGATATGGAGAGCATACTTCAACATTCAAAGTGTGCATATGGTGTTGCAAAAAGAAGTTGTTACCTTAACTTCATCATAAAGCTTTGTCTCCCATGCATACAGCCTATCTAGAGTTGATGTATGGATGTCAAGAATAATAGTCCCAGCAAGAATTTTAGATGGCGACAATTGTGAAGACACTGATCTATGCCAGGTAAGGTACTTTATCTCAGCTTGGGGAGGATCTGCATTAAATAAATTGTGCAAAATTATCTTCACGATAAGTCAGAGTAAGTCTGCTGTTTTATAGTAGAAAAGAAAACACACAAAAATTAACAGCAATGTCAATTGCCTGGGGAGAATTGTATGGAACTAATCTTCAGTAGAACAGTGAGAAAAGCAAATAACCAACACACGAAAAAACAAAAATTAAACGATCACTAAAATTACAGATTATGGTAATTGGTAAAAGAATAGCAGTGTTAATCAGTTACAGACATGGTACTGAATATATATGTAACATGGGAATGGGACAGTGCTATACCCTGCAGGAAAAATAAAATTCTAGTCCTAATAACTTCAAGAGATAACTTACGTTCAGGAACAGAAACTTCCTCCCTGCAGAAAACGAGGAATCTTGCAAGAGAATTTGACGCCCTTGATCCTTGTACTGCAGAAAAATATTATTTTGAACAAGTGGCAAGAGAAACTAGGAAAATGGGTTGATTAACACAAATGTACGTTACGTGATATCAAACCTATTTCTTGAAGCAATAGAGGGCGGAACTGAATTTTATCTTCTTCCAAAATCATTGGGACTTGTTTTCCAGATTCACATGCCCTAAAGAATAACATCTCAATCTGTTTCATGCCTGCAGATAAATCCTTCACCACATTTCTTACATCAGGATAAGATTCCTTGGAACCCATAGGACGTGTACACTCAGAAGAAGGCACAGCATTAACTGGGGTCATGGCAGGAATTTCAGCATTTTCATTTCTGATATTGTCTATTACTCTCCTCTTTCCATTGATCCTGTTTTCTGGAGCAATATTTTCTGAAACCATACTCTCTAAGGCATGAAATTCAGTAGACTGTTCTGTTGAAATATTTTCACCTGACACACAATTGCGATTCTTGGACACACGTGACGAAGTTTCAGTGGATGGATTGTTGGAACAATCCTCATAAGCAGAAGGGTTCTCTCCAGCAAAACATTTTCTAAGAAGAAATCCTGTGTTTCTAAGTGACACGGTATAATCACAGTGAGCAGATGCAAGCGCGCATCTTCCGTCAATTGCCTCTCTAACAAAACGCTTCCTCTCCTGGCATAACACAAGGACCTTGTCGTCTTCAGTAGTCTTAGAAGATGTCAACCCCATTTTTACGTGCAACAGCTAACTGCAAAGTCAAGAAAGACTACTGACACATGTAAATTCAAGTACAGTTACCGAGGTTAACTGTAAGACCCTTGGCTGTTATTCGCACAACTGTGATAAGATGATGCAGTTTGCGCCTCTGATGCTGCAATGTTTAAAATTCATCGCAGTTAAACAATGTACTAGGATAAACAAAGTCAACGAGAATGATATGTTCATTAAATGGAAATACATGACTGTCATCAAGTAACCGCCTCCCGTCAAGCATACATCACACGTTTAACTGAAAACAAGTCCTCTCGCCAAACAAAACAAAAACTGAAAACAAGTCAAACTGAATGCAGCATAACTGAGCTGTAAGAATTGAACTGAGCACCTTCGAAAGAAGGAAGAAGAACTGAACTGAACAGTACCAAGGTGAAAACACTACTTTAGTCATTTCCATCAAGGCTCATCAGTTATCACTGGACGTGCGCAGGATTTCTAACATCAACAAACTTCTTTCGCCATGTGCAAAAATTCAAGCTAATCGACCACTCTCTCCACTAAGTGTTCCTCTCCAATCCACTCATATCGACTGCAACCAAGAGATACTGATAGCTGAAAAGGAAGATCACTTACCCGAGAGGGTGAGACGAGGCGTGTGGAGGAACACAGGCTGCACAGCAGGACGCCATTGCCGTCGCCCATAGGCTATAGCCTATAGGCATCGCCGGAGGTGGAGAGCAGGGCGCCATTATTCCGCGGACGGAGTAACTGCAGATGCCAACGTGGGTGGCGCAAGGCGACGCTGCGGGCCTTTTTCGGCGTGGGCCCCCGCCGAGGAGTCACTCTCCCTCTCGGGTCATAATTTAGCTCGCATTAATGGCACATGCAGCCCATCTACTTAGACAACTGAGCCCATGCGACCACAAGCCCAGAAGCCCAGCCCACCGAGAGACCAATCTCGCTTCATGCTCCGGCCCAGATAAACCCGCTCCCGTCTCCTCCTATTTCCTTCCCAGTTCAAACCTTCCGCTGCCGTAATCTTCTCCCCCTTCCGCTCCCCGAAACCTCACGATTCCAGCAGCCGAATCTGCTGGTTAATTCGCAATAATTAGTGCGCGAGTAATCAGCGCGCCGACCTCGATTCCTCGACCGTTGCTACCTCCCTCTCGCAGGTTCGCGCACGTCCCGCTCCTCGGCTCCTCCTCTCCCCGCTCCATTTCTTGGTGATTATTAGTTTCCGTTCTTGATTTGGGCTGTGTGGCAGTTTCCGGATTCGGAGTTCGATTTGTGCGCTCCAGTGCCCGGAGGTTTTGAATTTCGGGTGAGGTTCGGTTCTTGCTGTGGTGGTGGGATTGGTGCGTTGTTGGTTCTGTATGTCACCTGTTCGACCGATTTCCTCACTCGACTTCGTTAGATGCGGCAGCCGGCGAGTGTATGCTAGTTAGGCAGTATCTTGCAAAGGGTATATGTAATTCCGGGAATATTGTTGCAGATATCTTCTCGTGCCTGGTTCCCAACTCCCCTGTTGATTTATTCTTTTCTACTTCTGCTTCCTGAAGATGTGATATGGCGTAGCATCTTGTTTGTCTAGAATTTATTTGCAGGTCAACTAGGGCTATTCAGTAGTATTAATTTGCTGTATGATTTATTCAGTGGTTACTTCTTTTCTGACCAAGATCCGATCCATCTAGGGACTCAGTTCGTGGGATCTGTGAATCTACAACAGTTCCCGTAAGATGAGAAGATTCTTTTTCTTCGGATCCTCCACAGCGAACGAGGGGAGTGGCAATGGGACACCAGGTGAGGATGGCAAGAGTAGGAACAAGCATAAGAAGACATTACAGGAAGGCGAGGGCGATGCCAATTCTAGTTCCAGGTCCGATGACCATGGCGCAAGGATATCGAGATCACGAAGCCGCCGTGGAAAACTAAACAATGAGGAACCATCCAATCCGAAGCAGCTCAGGAGGTGCATGTCATTCTCATCCGCTGCCAGCAACAATTTCTTGAAGGAACGAAGCTATAGCTTCTCGGGTGATGTTCCTGGTTCTTTCTATAATGAATCTGATGCACCTCGTCACGCCGAAGATGTCAAGTAAGTTTTTGGATTACATGATGGTTGTTATCAGTATCCCCTAAAATTTAGGATGTTTGCTGTGATCATTGATCAAACAAGTATGTGTTTATTGACACCAGTAATCCGCCGTTCCATTCTAATAATGACAGGAAAAGAAAACTAAAAAAGCTCATTATACGTTGGTTATTTATCTCTGCAAACTTCGCTCATTTCAGTCCATGAGCTATCCTTGTAAACTCTTAATTATTCGTCAAATGTCCCTCCTGCAAAATTTTCAGCTTCAATGTACATGCAGCTTGCTTTACGCATTGTTCACCACTCCATTATTTGTAGGAGATATAATCCCACCCCATTGTTGTTCTTGGTTAGCTTTACAGTTAAAGATTGTTCTTGTGATTGTTTTCCGTTTTATCTATAACAGTTGTCCGATTATATCTATGAAAATTATCCGATAAAACTTCCAGCGTGACTCATTCTGATTATTTTACTTGCAGTCACTATGCATGGTCACCAGAAAGGCGTCCAGTTTTAAGAGAACACTCGATAAAGGTTCCAAAAGCACATTCAGTTCTGGAAACTGACTCTCCTCGTTCAAGATGCTATTCATGCTCAACAGGGCACTCTCCTCCTACCTCCCCTGTTGCCCTAAGATGCAGGTCTACACGGCTAGGCAATTTATTGAACAAGAATGAAGTTCTAGATCGGTATATTGAGGGAGAGCAGGAAGCTGCCATTCAAAATGAGAAACGGAGGCAGAACTCTCCCACCAGATCTGTGGGATCGAATTCTAGAAGGCCACCTCGACCCCATTATACTGTGCCATCTTTTCAAAAATCAATGAAAGAGAGCCTTGAGACCTACCCAAATGGAATGCAAATGATGCCTATCTCCATCAACTCGCTCAAGAACGTGCAAATGACTCCTGCAAGAATACAACACTTAGTCATGCAAGTGTTTTGGATGATTTTGGAAGATTGCCCAAGTAGAAGATTACAAATCAGAAAGTTTTCCATCTGTTGAAGATATCTACGAGGATTTCCAAGATCTGCAACCTTCAAATGTCATTCAGGATACCCACCAGTATTATCATGATAATGACATGGACTTTGCCTAGAAGGGCAAGAAACTGATGACAAGTTGCTTCAAAGGGCAAAAGAAGTTGAACAGAGGTTTATAGGTCTCTGTGGAGACAGTTATGAGCTTAACATGTCCAGATATAAGCGATTAAGTTCAAATGAAGTATTCCAATTGCTTCAGAGTTTGACTGAAGATAGGAGGCAGCTAGCAGATGAACTGTCTTCACAGATTAAGGCACGCCTTACTGAAAGGTTTAATGCCAAAGAGCAGTACAAACAATCAATGAAGGAGTTGGACATCAGAACTAGAAAGTTGGAGAAGGAGAAGACTGAAATACAAAGTGCTTTGGAGACAGAGATCGACAGGAGGTCAAACGACTGGTCAGCCAGGCTATCGAGATTTCAATCTGAAGAAGAGAGACTGCGTGAACGGGTGAGAGAACTTGCAGAGAAAAATGTCTCCTTTCAGAGAGAACTCACTTCTCTTGAAGCAAACAGAGTTGATGCATCTGAAAAGGTTGCAAGTTTGGAAATGCAAAATATAAAACTAACTGATGAGCTAGAGAAAGTCAGAAACGAGCACAACAATCTCCACAATTCTTCAGTAGAGTTGCATGCTCGGTTTACCAAGGCTGCAGAGGAAAAGGATCATATCAGAGGATTCTTGAAAGATAAGGAGGGTGATAACAAGGCATTGCACCAAGTGGTTGCAAGGCTACAAACAATATGCAATGAGCAAGAAAAGACAATTGCTGGTCTGAGACAGGGGTTCAGTGCCGAATTAGACAAGGAATCTGCTGGATGCAGCAGTGAGAGAAAGAGTAGGATGCGAATAGAGCTTAATAGACTGACAGGAGTGGAGCAGAAGTTGAGAGGTGAAGTTCAATCTCGTCGTCTTGAAGTAGAATCTCTTAGGCAAGAAAACATTGCACTCTTAAATCGTCTACAAAGTACTGAAAATGGGTCTAGCTTTTCCTCAATTCGCCTTGGCCAGGAACTTCAGGCCAGAGTAGACAATTTGCAGATACAAGGCTTGTCGTTGCTTGATAAGACTAGCCAACTTTGCACCAAATTGTTGGACCTCGTGAAATACAGGAGGCACGAAAATGAAATGACAGAGATATTGATGCATTAGACTACACACTTGAATTCCAGAGCATCAAAGGAGGAATTGACAATCTGAAAAGAAGCTTGCGGGCAACCAATGCTGTGCTCGCTGAAAGCAGAATTTGAAAGAAAAATCTGGAGAGGCTGCGGTTGGAGTTAGTTCTCCCAGGGAGCAGAAGGATGAGCTATATCTGGTATGAAAGCACATATTCTGTGCAGTAACTTTTTTTAATATGCTTCCCTGTTTCTTTCGCTGTTGGGATAAGAACCATAGATTTATTTAGAGTCACATGTATGTTTTATAACGAAAGAGTGACATAAGATCTTTTATATGATATCTCTAGTGAGTCGAGTCAAATCAAAGCTTGCTTAAACTAACTATTATGGAAAGTTGGAAAGTCTAAATGTTTCAGTAGGTGCTGAACCTTGATCCAATTTTTCCATTATTTGTTATTACTGTAGGTTGATTCTGAAATCAAGCTGAAAGAAGAGGCTCTTCTAAATAGAGTACTGAAGGAGGCACTTTTGTCAAAGGAACTTGACATTGAACAGTTGCAGTCAGACGTGGCATCTTTGCTTCGTATCCAAGACGTGATGAGAAATGAGGTCCAGAGAGTCCAAGATGAACTGTCCTGCATCACCCATAAGGCTAAACATATGGAGCTTCAGGTATCATCCTATCCAAATATTCCCTAACAAGGCAGTACGTCATTCTTGTTTGGTAAAAGGTGGATTTGGAGACTGACTTATGTATTATTGATGGATGTCGAAGACCATTGGACTGCTCAAATCAAGTTGTTTAAGCTGCCTTTTTTTTCTCGTCAGCTAGTCATGGCCAGCCTAGAATTTTTCTATGCTGGTTTCTATGTTTGTGGCATATTTGTTGCAAATACTCCTTCAGCATCTGCAGCCTGTATCCTTTGTTTGTTTACATATTTGTTGCACCTAGCAGGGTTCGAGGAAAGACGAGTCGATCAGCCAGATCCAGCAGGATTTCCAAGAATCCGCCAAGGAGCTAAGCGCCCTGAGAGGACAGCTGAAGATAGTAACCGATGAAAGGGACCTCTCGTGGCAGGAAGCGAAGCAGCTTCGCAAGACGACCAGCGTCATGCAGAGTGAGGTCGCCTCGCTCAAGAAGAAGATCGAATCCCTCGAAGAAGACATCCTTGTCAAGGAAGGGCAGATCTCGATTCTGCAGGACAACATCTACAAGCCGCCGCTCGACTTCATCTGCAGCCCCACGACGATGAAGCAGTTCGGCATGGAGTGAGAAATTGCACAGAAAAGGAACGGTTTTACAGCAGAGCTCTTGAGATAATAGCTTTTGTTATACTTTGTGAACAGAGAGATGTTAGATGCCTATGGCCCATAGGCTGTTCATATGCTGCTATAGCTATAGTATCCTCAGTACACCATAGTGACATGTTGTTGAACTGAACAGCTCAGCACCTTTTGTACAGCAATGCATACATCACGACCTGTGATGGTCTTGCTGCTCTTTTCTTAATAAGCTTGTGCACTGTTATCTGACGATGATAATGTGGGAATCGTCCCTTTCCTTGGTTTTCAATTTCTGTTTGTTCGCTTGTCACTGTATGCGCGGTTTGTCTTCCAACTGAGGATTACACCTTGTGTAAAGTCATGCATACATCTGTCACCGACTGTTCCAACTTATCTGGCGATTATGGTGATGATGCGTGTACTGTACAGTGTACACATGATCTTCTTGGCGTGCTCTGAACTTCACATTGTCACAAGTTATTGCCCAGTGGCGACTGAGACTGACTGAGAGTTACGGACATGGACTTATGGACATCTTGTCTAAGGGCTGCTAGGTACATCGCGCAACTTGCGTTTTGACTAGGTGTGATGTGGCTAAGGTCACTGTTCTGGATAATAGGGTCTGCGTCGATCGATCGATCAACCGAATGAAAATATCCCACAAATACGTAGTTCTGTAATTTGAAACGAAGAAGAAAAAAAAATGATTTTGCGAACAAGTAGGGGGCCGGACACTTGAATATTGTTGCATTGAACCACATGAGATCTGACTCGTATTATATTTTCTTGCTTTGGGTTGGCGTCGTTATCCCTGACAGGAGCCCGGCTTGAATGCGGCGTCGTGTCATCTAGCTCCATCCAAAGTCAAAACGACGCTCTCCATGTCCCGGTGCTCCGTGCCCCACCTACACCCACGGCCTGGCCTTCATATATCGCGAGGCTAGCTCTCGCCGTGCGTTGCCGCACGCACAGAGCGACGAGACGAGGCGTACGGTGCGTGACCAAACAACAACCAAGAAGAGAAGAGATCGGCCATGGCGAGCGTGTGCACGCTCCTGTTCGCCGCCGTGCTACCTCCGCTGGCGGTGCTCCTTGCCGCCGTGGCCGGCCGCGCCGCGTTGCGCGGGGTGGGCTCGCTGGCGCGCGCGCACTTCGCGTGGCCGGCGGGGTCGCCGTTCATGCACGTGGACCTGGCGCGGGGGCGGAAGGGCGGCAGGTGGGCGGCGCCGGAGCAGCGGGACCACGAGCTCCGGGTGTCGCTGTACCAAAGGAGGAAGAAGAGCGGCGAGGAGGAGAAGGATGCGGGAGCGGTGGAGTGCGTGTTCTGCCTGAGCGGCGTGGAGGATGGGGAGGAGGTGCGGGAGCTGCGGTGCCGGCACGTGTTCCACCGGGCCTGCCTCGACCGGTGGCTGGCGACGCCGCCCGCCACGTGCCCGCTCTGCCGCTCCCGCCTCCTCACGGCGCCGCCTAGCCCGACCGCCGGCGAGGAGGAGGAGGAGGAGTTCGACCTGGACTCCGACCTGGTGCTGCTCATGGCGTACGTGCACGGCGGCAGCACCTGGTTCTGGTCGCCATGATCCATGTCGTCCGCCGTCCTGTACCGCGTACGGACGTACGTACTGTACGTACACGTACGGTGGTCGATCTGCACGTCCGGCAATCTTTGTTTATTGTTTTCTGATTAGCTGGATAGATGTTTTGGTTTTTGGATGGATGGGTTTGTGTACGGCAAGCAGGATGCTGGATGGTATGGAGCTTAGCTTGTTTTTGCAGTTTGTTAATGGCGGGCGCCCGCATGGCAGGCTGGCATGCAGGGTGTGGTGCTTGGGTGGTCGCCACGTACGTATGGTCGAGCGCACGTTGTTTCCGCCGGCGTCGACGTGTGTCAACACGACGGCCTCGTCTCGTAGCTAAATCTCTCTCTCTCTCTCTCTCTCTCTCTCTCTCTCGAATTCTCGATCGATCGACTGCGGAAGTCGCATCTTGTGCCTTTGGGTTTTAATTTCGCGCGTTGACGCTGTCGATCTGGCCTTAAGTTCGTCGACGGCGGCATGCAAATTAATGTAGGACCGAGAGGTCTTAGCCGACGACGTGGGTGGAAGATAAGAGGAGTTGTTAGTACAGCCTATTTTAACAAAATGAAAATGATATTTATAAGTTTTCGAAAAATCTGAAACGAAAAACTGCATATTTTAGTGGTGTATCCCACAACATGCAAAATATCGATATGAAGAATTTTATATTCCGCCCTACATAAAATAGATGTGTGATCTTTTTTTTTAGATAAAGAGTATATACTCCCTCCGATCCTTTAAAAGGTTGGTACGAAAACAACCTAGCTAGTATAACTGGTACGTATGGCCTGCGACGCTTTTTTCGGATCGGAGGTAGTATTAATATCGCGAAGATACCAGTTACACCCAGCCTATGCAACAACGCAATAACTGAAGGCACAACCGAAAGACAATAATAAGAAGAAATTAAAAAAGAAAAGTCTCACCACAGAGTTGCAGTCCTTGTAGCAGCAGCACAACCACCACCAAGACAACACCTGATGTCCAACCTCTCCAAAAGCAACGCCTTCAAGAAGGAAACGGTGCACAAGCGCCGTCGTCGCCCGATCGAGATCTTGGGTTTTCACTCTGGAGATAGTCCCCGCTCTCAAAACAGTGTCTTCAACAAGGTCATTGCCAGGCGCAACCAATTAAGGCCAGACCTTGGATTTTCACCCTGAAAGGTAGGACTTTGAACTTCACCTGTGATGTCGCCCCCACTTGCATACCGCTGCTACGAGTTCTGAAGCTCCAAACAAGTTCCTCATCGCCGCCAAAGGCTCGAATCACCATTAGTGGTCCTCTAATCTCGCTTCCATGACATTCTCCGCCTCTGACTTCATCATGGATTTGCCCATGATGGCAACAGAAGCAGAGCTTCACGCCGCTCCCTCCGGCGTGACCGAATCCATTCGATCCAGCGGTCTCTAGGCATAAAAGTCCTTGCGAGATCGCCGACGGAAACTTCCGGAACCCGACACTCTGGCGAGATCAAAGAGGACAATCATCAGGCAGATTGTCGTCCTGGCGCAATTCGGAACCATAGGACCGCCAACCACCATCGTCATGATGGTGCCAGCAGATTCGTTCCAGGCCAACCCTGTCTCTTGCGCCGATCTTCACGTCCTCTCCGCCCACGATGGTGTCACGATGCTTGGTGGTCTTTACCATTCCAAAGCGGGACTCCACCGACTAGGCAGAGATCCATACCTGAAGTCCATATCTCCGGCCACACTAAAACCGAGTCGGCGGTGAAGGATCTGTTGTTGTCGATGACGTTTGGCGCGGTAGAGATCCGCATCGGCCCTCAATCGTGATTGTCGGCAGAGGGCACCGAGCGCCGAGAGGGTGACCCCACACGGATGAACCGTCGTAGGGTCGAACAGGCCCGTACAAGGGCACACTTTCAAATCTTAAAAATATACATTATTTTCTAATTTTTTGTGTAGTTCAAAATATAAATTATTTCTAATCGGGATACTGCACGTTTGTGTGATACATCATTCACAACATGCAGAATTTATTTGATTTTTAAAACTATAAATATATTTTTTGATCATTATTTTAATTGAGTGAGCACCGGATTTCAGGAGGCAAAATGACTTTTTTGAGAGTTATTATAGTCCCTCCGTCCCAAAAAATTTGACGTAGACTTGTCTAAATATAATTTATTTAGACGGGTTTTTAGTGTATACGGATTACTTGTTCGGAAAGTGTATTTGGCTCCCGAGCACCAGTGATTTTGGTGTTTTAGAAAAATCAGAAATAATATTTACGAGTTTTAAAATTTTCTTCTAAAATATTTTTGGATGTAGCAATGATGTGCAAAATCAATTTCAAATACTTTATATTTTGCACTACCCAAAAATGATAAAGTCTGATAAACTTGGAGATTGAAAATATACATATTCAGATTCACACTTTATTATTTTTGTGTAGCGTAGAATACAAAGTATTTGAATATCATTTTTTACACGTTTGTGAGACACGTCATTGGCCACATTCGGGTTTTTTTTTTAAAAAAACCGTAGATAAATTTTCCCATTTTTGTAGAACGATCACCGATACGGATACAGGGAGCACGAAATGTCCTCTCTACTGCTTGTTACGGAGTAGTAGATATGGTATTGTATCGCACAGGAAAATCAAGCCGCGTACGGACAGGCTCCTAGCCGTACGTACGTGCGGTGGTCTGCAGCCGTTTTCTGTGTATTGTTTACTGAGCAAGATAGACGTACTATTTCTCATTTTTGTTTTGGGATGGGTGGGTTTGTGTACGGCAAGCAGGATGCTGGGCAGGGACGGATCCAGAAATTTAATTTTGGGTGTTCAAATTCCCACCAATATAAAATATACAGGTGAAAAACTGAAAATGGTTCATGACTTCATGTCAATAATAGTACAAAGTCGAGCTTCGACCTTGATTTGGACTTGAAACACAATGTATAGATGCTAAGAAATATCACAAATGATGCAATATGTGCACCATACACTACATATGAATTTTTTTTGCAGAATTTTTGGGTGTTCAGCTGCACACCCTTGACCAAGGGTGGATCCGTCCCTGATGCTGGGTGGTATGGAGCTTAGCTTGTTTTCGAGTTTGTTAATGGCGCATGGCATGCAGGGCGTAGTGCTTGGGTGGTCGCCACGTACGAACGGTGGAGCGCACGTTGTCCCCGCCGGCGTCGACGTATGTCAAGACCACGGCCTCGCCTCGTCGCCAACCTCTCGATCGATCGACGGCGGAAGTCGCAGCTTATGCCATTGTGTTTTAATTTCGCGCGTTGTCGCCGTCGATCTGGCCTTTAAGTTCGTCGATGGTGGCATGCAAATTAATGTGGGACCAACAAGTCTCAAAGCCGACGACGCGGGTGCATGCTAGCGTTGTTACTTGTAAGAACGTACTGTAGGTGGGTAGGAGTGTGGAGTGATCTCGCTAGTTTTTTTTTTAAATGAAACAATATTTAAAAGTTTCAAATAAATCTGACAAAAATTATGCATGTTCTAAATGAAATATCTCACAGGAGTGCAAAATTTCAATACAAAACACTTTTGCGTTATGAGCTACAGAAAAATAACAAACGTACAGATCTAAAAAGAGTGAATAATGTATAGTTTGAAATCTCCAAGCTTTGTCTTTTTCGTGTAGACCATAATACAGCGAATTTCGCCTTGGGATTTTGCGCTCATAATACGCATTAATGAAAATATGCAGATTTGTTTTCAAGTGTTTTTAATGCTTTTCAATGTATGTTTTGAATTTTAGAAAACAGTGGGATCGCTGGAGCTCGGGAGTCGAAATGCTTTTCTGGGTAGGTGGCCCGATATGTTTGACTCATAAGTTTAGATGCAACTATGAAAAATAAATTTTAAAATATAAAAAAATTCTGAATGAAATCTAGGATGTACATATGGATATTCTATATTCGTACACAAAGCTTTATGAAAAAAGATATTTCCGTGCCTCGTGTAAAAAAGATTAGAGAACCTCGCGAAAAGTCATTTTGGACTATCGGAAACCATTTTTACACATGCCACAAGAAAAAAAAGTCTTTTCTTTAGAGAAATTTTGCGTACGAACATAAAATATTGTACATCCTATTTTTCGGATATTTTGAAATTTTGTATCTATACCGAGTTGGAGTAGATTTCCGGTAGGATATACGGTATTGTATTGCTCATGAAGTTCAAGCCTCCTTGTCTGGTCACACGCATACATGATGCATCGATCGACGGCCAATCATCAGTGCAGGCCATGCATCCAAAGGAAACGGCACGCACTAGCTAATGACATGCTCGTTGCCAGTATGCAACAAAAGATCTGCCATGCCAAGCTCTCGACAGAGTGCATGCATCCCCCTTGCCAGTATGCAACAAAAAAGATCCTGCCATGCCAAGCTCTCGACAGAGTGCATGCATCCCCCTCGCTGCCATGCCAAGCTCTCGACAGAGTGCATGCATCCCCCTTGCTGAGTGGTGCAAGGGGGGATGCCAGCCCGGATGCCATATTAATTATGAGTGGTGCAAGTACACGTTACGTCAGGGACCCTAAAAGATAGGAAAATTACAATGCAGTCCCCAACTTTCACAAGAAAGAGCCTAAAATAAATAAGAAAGAGCAATCGGGTCCGTTGCACTCGCCGGAGAAAGGCAAACTCGAGCCGCAACCATCCTCGCCGGAGCCGGGGACGAAACCAGTTGGTGCCGAGAGGAAGGGAAACGCCGCGAGCACGAAGTGGGGCCTCCACTTGGAGGTTGAAGAAGCCTCGTCCATCATCGATAGCTTCGAGATCAACCACCAGCATCTCGAAGCTAAATAGTCGCTAGAACGAGGGCCACCGAGAGTGTTCTCCTTGCATCTGTGGCATCACTTTGAAGATCCGCAGATCGCAGCAACCCCCTCCTCTTCCAACCATCTACTCTTCCAGCACCTCGTTGGCAAGAGGGAGAGGGCAAAATGGACGCAGCCACCCAAATCCACACAACAACATACTTATTGAAGAAGCATATGATAGATCAACTCACCGTCACCATCCAGCATGAACACCTGCGCGTAAGAGGAATCAACAGCTCTCCAGCAACGTGTAGCCATAACCCACAGAGGGGACTCGACTTGTAGATCTAGTATGTACAAAGCACCACACACCTCTCCCGCCTCTACACGGGCCGGCAACGCCATCGGCAAGATTGGGGATTGGGCTGGCTCTAGAGGCGTCTTTTCGACTCTGAACGGGTGCTCCCTCGAACGGCTATGTTCATAGTAGTCGTACGGGAAGTTGACTCACTTATGCAAAGCTATGACTTGTTAGGCCATGAATACAAGGAGCGCGGATATGGATTTTACAAAGAGAAGGATGTGAAGTACGAGTAGCTATAGGGGCGGAGCTTAGTGGATGCCAGGGGGCCACGGCCCCCCTGATTTCTACATGCATGAAGTAATTTTTTTGTTTTGTGTGCCAACCCCTTCCTTCCCAACAAAACTTCTTATCTTCTATTTTCCGCAAGAAAGTTCCGCAACTGAGTGGCTCTATGGTGACCCCCAAAGTTTTAAATAGCGTGTTATGCGATTTAGAGATATAGGGAAGCTAACTCCCCATTTAGCGTTTCTTTTAATACATAATAAATTGAAAATCTTAGCATAATTAAGCATCATATTTTATATATCACATATATACTTGACATACACGTTTTTAGACATAAACAAATCCAACATTGATCAAGTATCCTAATTCGATAACTAAGTTTTGCATCGATATATATGTCATATGTACATAAAAAGCAAGAATGAATAACAAGGTAGATTAATGGCTCTATGAAACTATAGCAGGATTTAGAAAGTTTTAGCCACATTTTCAATTTAGCACTAAAGTGCATAGTTTTAGTGAAAGGACTCTCTAAGAGTTATAGCGAGCTATTTAAAACTTTGGGTGGCCCCCGAACTCGTGGTTGGGAAGGACTTGAAATTGATCGCGGTAGGAGAGGAATTCCAAGCCCCATCCGCTAACGCTGGAATTAATCCCGAATAGGCCGAGAGATTTCTAGGCATGTTTGAGGCTTCGGACTTAAGCGCAACGGTTATAAATACGAGCTTCTATATGTGGTGACTCTTTTTTTCTCTACGGAGACCACACTTTCGTATTAGAGTTGTGCCACTATTCTTGACGTTAAAAAGCTTGATTACTTTCATTCCCCCTACTCAAGTTCCATCTTTTTTACGAAAAAGAAAGAGTGGGCCTGGATTTACAAAATTCAACAAGAGAAAATTTGATTCCTCCCTCGAGTTTGCTTTGTCCTGATTACTCATGGCTTTTTTGGGAATCTAAGACGGTTAGAGTTGCCTTGTGAACATATGATGGAAAAATACTAGTTGGGACTCGCAACATGGATTGCTATAGTATGCAACAACGTTTTGATCGGGTGGTGACTCGGGGTTATGTGCATATTATGTCATGCGACTGGTAAATAAAACTAAAATTGTCTTTTTGTTGCCAACAGTACCAGGCTTATTACATAACAAGATAAATTTACCTTTTATTTTCAGATTTAATAAAAATAATAAATAAACCTAATAGTAGAGTAAAGCAAACTGAGCTTCTTATGAGGAAAATGGACCGGACTTCATGGATTCACATGATGTCTCTCTGTTACACATCGTGGCACAAAATATAACACGTATATAGGAGTAACTGATCTATTCATACATTCAAATATCATGGTTAATAAATACACGACAAACACTCACATAGGTAAATCCACACACTCTGCATCCACACGACTATGGGCTAATACTTCCTCCCTCCTCCCCCCACTCTCGGCTGACACTCACATCCACGTCATGCCGGAAATAAGTACTCAGTATGTAACATTGCATAAACGCAGAGTGAAATGAAGTTGGGAATCATTCTACGACTATTGCAGGCATAACTATACATATCCATTTTTGTCCTTGGTGAGGTGGTTTGAGAAAATACCAACAGACCCAATTGCTTTTACTCTTTATGCCACTAAGAATTTTTTTAAATATAAAAGCATTAAATGCCCAACTTTGAATTAACAAAGCTCATAGTTTTACAACGGCAATTACACGATGCTGAAAGAACAGCTTTACAGGGAACAAAGAGCAAGCAAACAAAGATTAAACAAGGGAGCACAGCTCGATCTTTGAGGCCACCGTCCGCCGTCAAAGTCAGAACACAGGAGAGGGACGCCGTGGAGCCAAATACGCCACCGGAGAGACCACCTTCGCCAACACCTGCTTGTCGTCGCCGTCATGCCATTCGCCTCCACCTTCAGAGAAGACCCCTGTCTTCTCGCTCTGGCTCGTAGGGCGCCGTACCGTCGGAAGGCAGAGCAGCTCACCCGAGAGCACGAACGCAGACACGTCGAGGAGCAGCAGAGAGCATCCAGCACGGACATCACCGCACGCGAGCGAGCAAACCACAGACACCGCCGCCGGCTCCGACCACACAGCGAGACACAAGTTATAGGACGAGAGCACGAAGAGAGAAGGCACGGCAGGAGGAAGGCCAGAGCCGCCATGGCAGAGCTCAACCAGGACGTTGTCTCCACGCGTTCGCCAGGATGTTGCCGTCGCAGAGGGGAACCCTTTCCCCTCTCGCCCAGGCTCGAGGGCGCCGACCCGCCGACGGGCAGACACCTGCGAAAGGTGAGCACATCAAACACTGGGAACATCGACCAGACACCGCTGCACCGCAAGAAACGCCGCCACAAGCCGAGCAAGCAGACCACACCCAGAGCCACCACCTCCCCGTAGCACAAGACGGCGCCTCCAAGGAGAACACGGCGCCGGAGCGCCGCCACCGCCCGATCAAAGATCTGGGGTTTTCACCCATGCACAGGGGAGGAGGGCGGATAAGGAACTGTACCTCATCGTCGCCTCTAAGGAGAAGCACGACGTCAGGGACGTCGCCGACGACGTGGCTGATACGTCTCAAACGTATCTATAATTTCTGATGTTCCATGTTGATATTATACCAATTGTTACATGTTTTGTATACACTTCATAGCATTTTTATGCATTTTCTGAGACTAACCTATTAACAAGATGCCACAGTGCCAGTTCCTGTTTTCTGCTGTTTTTGTATTCCAGAAAAGCTAGTCTGGAAATATTCTCGGAATTGGACGAAACTTGGACAGAACCTTCTATTTTTCCAACATGAAGACGGAGTCCAGAGGAGACACGGAGGGGGGCCGCGAGCCAGCCACACCATGGGACCGCGCGGGCCCACCCCCTGGCGCGCCGTGGGGTGGTGTGGGGCCCTCGTGGCTCCGCAGCCGCCGCCCTTTCGCCTATTTATTCCTCCCGACGCGAAAACCCTAGATACCCGAGCCATTATCCACGAAAAGTTCCAGAGACGCCGCCTCCATCAACCCTAGCTCGGGAGGGTTCAGAAGCTCTTCCCGGCACCCTGCCGGAGAGGGTAATCATCACCGGAGGGCTCTACATCACCATGCCTGCCTCCGGAGTGATGCGTGAGTAGTTCATCCTTGGACTACGGGTCCATGGTAGTAGCTAGATGGTTGTCTCTCCACTTTATGCTATCATGTTTAGATCTTGTGAGCTGCCTATCATGATCAAGATCATCTTATTGTAATGCTACATGTTGTGTTTGCTGGGATCCGATGAATATTGAATACTATGTCAAGTTGATTATCAATCTATCTTATATGTTATTTATGATCTTGCATGCTTTCCGTTACTAGTAGATGCTTTGGCCAAGTAGATGCTTGTAACTCCAAGAGTGAGTATTTATGCTAGATAGTGGGTTCATGCCTCCGGTAATCTGGGAGAGTGACAATAACTTCTATGATTGTGGATGTGCTGTTGCCACTAGGTATAAAATAACCGATGCTTAGCTTAAGGGTACGCCGTTAGGTCTAATGCATTTCTTTACTTTACGCACATTACTTAATGCAATTTTCCATTGCTTGCAACTTAATACCAACGGGGAGCTCGGTATGACAACCTGGCGGTGGATTATTAGTCATAGACGCTGTTGGATAACGGTCTATGTATTTTGTCGTAATGCCCACATGAATATCATAGTAATCATCATGTCATATATATGCATTGTTATGTGCTCAATATTTTGTCAATTGCCCAGCTGTAATTTGTTCACCCAGCATGTTAGATATCTGTTATGGAGAGACACCACTAGTGAACTGTGGACCCCGGTCCATTCTTTTACACTGATAATACAACCAACTGCAAACACTGTTCCTTTTCATTCTCTGCAATTTACTACTGTTTTCCACACCATACGTTTAATCCTTTGTTTTCAGCAAGCCGGTGAGATTGACAACCTCACTGTTTCGTTGGGGCAAAATAGTTTGATTGTGTTGTGTGCAGATTCCACGTTGGCGCCGGATTCCCTGGTGCTGCGCCGTGCCATATTCCGCCACCGTCAACCTTCCGAAGCGATTTCCTGCTCCTACTGGTTCGATTAAACCTTGGTTTCATACTGAGGGAAAACTGCTTCTATACTGCATCATACCTTCCTCTTGGGGTCTCCCAGCGAACGTGTGATCCACGCAATCAAGCATATTTTCTGGCGCCGTTGCCGGGGAGCAGAAGCACTTCGGTTCAGCAATCTCCTTGCCTTCCTTCCACACGCCATATTTTCTCACGCCATATTGGGAAGCAAGAGGATTTCTGCAAGGGGAGTGTCGGGGGCTGCCCCCGGGTAGGGCAAAGATGTGGTATTATGGATGATAAAGAGCTGGCCGGGTCAGTGTCTAGCCGGTCACTTGGGCCGGATCTCCTGGGAGAGTCGGTTAGCTCTCGGTCAAGCTGGAGTGCGAAAAGAGGTCAAGGAGGATCCGGTAAAGTCAAGCCGGATCGGATTAAAGAGTATCGGTTAAATTAGCCGGGTTGGTCAGGAAGGATCCGGATAAGGTAATCCGGATATTGCACAAGGGCCAAGAATTGTCAGTAAGGTCACGAGTCCTGCAGTTCTACTGATCGGGGCGCAGAGGACAGCGAGGTCGAGCCGCGGGTTTCCCGGATCGCAAGGCCCTAGGCGCTGACTCGGCCAATTCGGGAAAGGGACTATGGCCTAGACCCGGTGGGCTACGCCTGCCATTGCCTGAAGAGGCAAGATAGACCTGCTGGGACTTGACAGCCAGGTCAAGCCACGGGATTCCTGGGAGCGCAGCGACCTAGGAGCTGACTCGGCCAATTCGGGAAAGAGGATGTGACCTAGACCCGATGGGCTACAGCTGCCATTGCCCGAAAGGGCAAGATAGGCCAGACAGTCCGGCCGTTGGATTGACAGGGGGCAGAGGCTTGTCCTTTTCCTCTTGGCAATGCCATTGTCTCATGGAGCCAGGGGCAAAAAGGTAATCCGGTTAGTGTATAAGTAAGCTACCACATCCTCCAGTGCAAGGACGGTCAATACAACGAGCATCATTTCCCCCCAAGCTCCACCTTCTTCCTAGAGCTTTCACCATTGTTCTTCATACAGCTCAAGGAGCGCTCTGTACTTGCAAACACTTGAAATAAAAAGAGAGTAGGCTAGTGCTGCAGTAGGGTGTTACCTCCACAAGAGGGCCCCGAAGCAGGGTACATCGTGGTGTTCTTTGCTTCTTCTTGGTTCTGCTTGTTCTTGTTTGTTCTTGCGAGTTCTTGGTTGTTCTTCATGCGTGCTTCGTGAGCGCGCAAACCCTCCCCGGATCCCCCAACGTCCTAGCGAGCCCACAACTTAAGCCATCCTATGGCATCTGCCGTGACACCACCACGACAGTTGGCGCCCACCGTGGGGCTAGCAGTGGCGTTGGCTGGGGTTTCCTTCCGGACGGGCTCCGTCACTGGCTCCGGCGAGCGGGTCCTCTCTGGGCTCGTTTGCAAGATCGGCAAATTCAACTTCATCAGCGACAACGCGGGGTGCTTCGCCAACAAGCCCTTCCCCGCTGACGGCTTCCTCATGACGCTCGGCAGCTTCGTCACCTACGTCGCCACCGAGCCTGTCCGCGAGTACCCGGCGCAGGTGCTCGTGGCTGAGGATCCTCCCTCTTTCCGCGCGGCTCTCGGACGGCGTAGCGCTCGCCCCGGGAGTAGCGTGGAGGTAATGGTGGTTGGAACAAGTGCTGCGGCTGGGAAAGGAGATGCCAGCAAGAGCATGCCCGAGGAGCTGGCCACGCCAGTTGATCTGGTTGACAAGCCGACTCGGACGGCCAAGTTCCCAAAGGAGAAACCGGATCCGGTTGGCCCGCTTGGCATGTCAAGTAGGGAGGCTCCCTTGGAGGATGTCCTGGAGAAGTTATCTCGGCCAGTGGCACCTGGGGCAAATGTAGAGCTCACTGTAGCTCAGCTAGAGGCAGAGCGCCTGAGGTTGCAAAAAGAAGCCCGATTAGTGGTGGAGTCTAGGCAAGCCTTTGATAGAGATATGAGAGAGTACAATGCTGCCAATGGTATCACTGATGGCTTTACTCCTGTAGTGCATCGCTCACGCAAGAAAGCCGAGTTGCGTAACCGAGGTAAGGACCTCAATGACGAGTTAGCTAGAGCTGCCGGATCGAGCTCTAGTAAGGCTACTAGTCATAGATCCGGCACAGGCAAGCTGGTGTATAGCTCCCCGGCTAAGAATCTTAGGGCTGCAGCGGCAGCGCGAGCCGAATTGAGTACACTAACCGGGGACGCTTGGCGAAGGCAGGCAGAGAGAGTCAATGAGCTGGTAGATGTGAGTAACCGGCAGAATGAGGCCTACCGGAAAGCTAATCCGGATGCAGGTGTTTCTCGGGTAGTAGTGTCGGTTAAGGCTGTTAGCCAGAGATCCAAGGGGCAGGCGTCATCCCCGCACGTCGGAGTTGACCGGGCCCGTAGCGTGAACTCGGGTAAGAGCAAGCAGCTGCAGACCTATGATGCTGAATATGCCGGCAAGCAGCTAGCCGCTCAAGGAAGAGGTGGCAAAAGCAGAAACAGCGGTGGACAAGGCTACCCGGGAGCTGGAAGGGGCAATTCGGCTGGCCGAGGTCAACCACCTCGTCCTCCGGGGCAGCAAGTGATGGTGCAAGCGCAACAGCAAGGTGGTGGCCAGGCGGGCTACCGCTATGATGACGGAAATTCGGCTATGGCGCGAGCCGGATACCAGACGTATGATAATGCACTTGCATCAAGACTGGGACCTCGGGCATTGGATCCGGATGATCAGCGTCTCAAGTTGGATAGAATTTACCAGTCCGAGAAGCTAGAAGAGCAAAGACTGCTTTTATTACCCCGTACGGGGCGTATTGCTATCGTGTCATGTGTTTCGGTTTGAGAAATGCCGGTGCAACTTATCAGAGATGTATGCAGAAATGCTTACACTCCCAAATGGGCAAGAATGTGCAGGTGTATGTCGATGATATCGTCATCAAAACTAAAGAAAAACACACTCTCCTCGAGGATCTCGAGGAAACATTTGTGAACTTGAGAAAATATCGGTTGAAATTGAATCCGGATAAATGCACCTTTGGTGTCCCGGCTGGAAAGTTGCTCGGTTTCCTTGTATCGAGCCGAGGTATTGAGGTGAATCCGGCTAAGATCCGAGCCATAGAAAGAATGAAATTGCCTAAATGTCTAAAAGATGTACAAAAATTCACCGGGTGTTTAGCCTCGTTGAGTCGGTTTGTGAGTCGGCTAGGAGAAAAAGCCTTGCCCTTGTATCAGTTGATGAAAAAGAGCACCGGGTTCACGTGGACCCCGCAGGCAGATTCGGCTTTCAACGAATTAAAAAAGATGTTGTCCACTGCACCAATTCTGGCGTCACCTTTGCCGAATGAGCCAATGCTACTTTACATTGCGGCCACTAACCGGGTCGTAAGTGTGGTCATAGTGGTAGAGCGAGAAGAGGAGGGTAAATCCGTGCAGAGACCGGTGTACTATTTAAGTGAGGTGATCTCAACCTCAAAGCAAAATTATCCTCACTACCAGAAGATGACATACGGTGTATACCTGGCGGCCAAAAGTTGAAACATTATTTCCAAGAGCACCCGATTACCGTGGTATGTGAAGCTCCAATCGCGGAGATCATTGGGTGCAAAGATGCGACTGGCCGGGTTGCCAAGTGGGCAATAGAAGTATCTCCTTACACCCCGCATTATGAGAGAAGGGATGCTATCAAGTCTCAGGCTTTACCGGATTTCCTTTGTGACTGGGCCGAGATGCAGTATGAGCCACCCAAGCCGGATTACAATTACTGGAAGTTGCACTTTGATGGCTCCAAAACCAAAATCGGATTAGGTGCTGGGGTGGTACTCACGTCACCAAAGCAAGATCAGTTGCGATATGTGTTGCAGATTCATTTCTCAGCCTCAAACAATGTGGCCGAATATGAGGCACTGATCCATGGGCTTAATGTGGCTAGGGATATCGGCATCCGCCGAATAGAATGTTTTGGTGATTCGGATTTAGTGGTGCAGCAATCTTCTGGAAATTGGGATGCTCTTGATGCCAATATGGCACTGTATCGGTTTCATGTCCAGAAAATTTCAGGATTTTTTGAAGGCTGCGAGTACAAGCACATACCTCGGTTGGAGAACGAAGCTGCTGATGTCCTGTCAAAACTCGGGTCGTCTAGGGATGCAATTCCACCCGGATATCCTTGAATCACCTAAGGGTCCCTTCAATCAAACCTTCGCCTGATTCCGAGTCAATTTTTATCCCAAAGCAAGAATCTGAGATGTCCCTATGAATGTTGATGTCGGATACATTGGGGAAGACCCGGGGACTGCATGGCGAGACCCGGGGACTGCTAACCGGATCTTAGGAAAGAGGAGCAGAGAAGAAGGTGGTGCTAACCGAATCTTAGGGAATGGGCAGAAGCTGATAGAAGAAATAATGGCGGCCGAACCAGTGGAGATAGATGAGCACTTATTCCCTTTGCATCCAGTACCGGAATGGGCTGAAGAAATCATGAAGTTCATGTCGGAGGGGAGTTTGCCAAATGATGAAACCGAAGCTAGGCGAGTGCAGAGGAGGTCCAAGGCTTACACCATCATCAACAAGGAGTTATACAAGAGGAGTGCAACCGAGGTGCTACAGCGTTGTGTGGAGCCAGCCGAGGGCAAGGAGATGCTCCTGGAGATACATCAAGGAGAATGTGGACATCATTGCAGCACGAGAGCCCTGGTGGCTAAGGTGTTCCGGCATGGATTTTACTGGCCCACTGCTCACGCGGATGCAGAGGACATAGTCCGAAAATGTGAAGGATGCCAAAGGTTTGCCAAGCAGACACACTTACCCGCATCGGCGCTCAAAACAATTCCTATCACTTGGCCGTTTGCTGTGTGGTGTTTAGATATGGTGGGAGATTTCAAGCCGGCTAGGGGTAACATGACACATATGCTGGTGATGGTGGATAAGTTCACCAAGTGGATAGAGGTGAAACCAATCCGGAAGGTAGATGGTCGTTCGGCTGTGACTTTCCTGAAAGAAATTATTTTGAGATACGGATACCCTCATAGCATCATCTCGGATAACGGCACAAACTTTGCTGTCGGAGAGTTTGCTCGGTTTTGCATGGATAAGGGAATCCGGCTAGATATAGCCTCGGTGGCACATCCGGAGTCTAATGGGCAAGTGGAAAGATCAAATGCCCTGGTGTTGGCCGGCATCAAGGCTCGTCTCATTGAACCATTGCTGAAAACTCCGGGATGCTGGATAGACGAGATACCATCAGTACTGTGGGGTCTAAGGACCACGCCGAATCGGTCAACTGGCTATACGCCATTTTTTCTGGTTTATGGGGCAGAAGCTGTGCTACCCACTGACATAGAACATGATGCACCAAGGGTGGCAATGTATACTGAAACCGAGGCAAAAGAGGCCCGGGAAGATGCAGTGGATCTGCTAGAGGAAGCAAGAGAATTGGCCCTATCTCGGACAGCAATATACCAGCAGAATCTCCGACGATATCATAGTCGAAAGATCAGCCCTCGAGTGTTTCATGAGGGAGATCTTGTACTAAGGCTGGTGCAGCGCAGCAAAGGCCGACACAAGTTGTCACCTCCATGGGAGGGACCATTCATTGTGAGCAGGGCTATGCACAATGACTCGTACTACCTTGTAGATGCACAGGAACCAAGGAAGGATGGCCTGGATAGACCCGGACAAGAAACTAAGAGACCCTGGAATGTAGCTCTGCTTCGACCCTTTTACTCCTAAGGGGCGCAATGTATGTATTTCAGTTTATCATAAATAAATTGCAGCAATCCGAGTCTGGACTCGGGGACTGCTTCGTCCTCATGCATGTTTTCTTATTACTGTTTTGTCCATATCGTTCATGTGTCGAATTGCTTTGAACCTCGTCCCAAAATTCAAGTAATGTATGCTGTGTTGTTGATCTCGTGACTCGACTGACAAACACCAAAATGGTAGTCAAGAGCAGAGATGAGGAATATGGGAAACATGAAAATGGACTCGGGGACTCGGTCCAAAACCGATTCGGCAGATGTCGTTTACTAACCCCTGTTATTTATTTTTTGTTTATGTTAGATGATTCTAAACCATAACTCGCATGTTTCAAGTATTGTATGCTATGATTCCTATCTTGTGACTCGACTGTCAAACACCTAAAAGGTAGACAAGAGCAAAGATTCGGCAAAAATAGTAAACAAGAAAACAGACTCGGGGACTCGGTTTAAAATGATCCAACATAAACCTCGTCCGGATCACATTAAGCTAAATAAGAGTAGTCTCGGAAGAACTTAAAATTGTTTATTACATCTGCTCCCGGCATACCGGGGATTTAACGTTTTTTCACTGAGTCACTTCAGGAAGCAGCAGACTTGGTTGTAGCGGGTTCGGTTACATCAGCTTCGGTTGCAGGAGCCTCGGGCGCGCGAGCTTCGGTTACAGGAGTTTCGGTTGGAGTAGATTCGGTTGCAGGGGGTTCCGTCGCAGGAATGGACTCAGAAGATGGAGGACTTCAGGGGTAACCTTGCGTGGAGAGCTTGAAGGCTGGGCAGATTCGGAAGTATCCGGATCAGCTGAAGCTTGTTTGGTAATCTCTGCCGAATCAGTTGCTGATATCTCCGAAGTCTGGGCCGGAGTTGCTTCGGTACTCTTAGCCGAGTCAGCGGCTGGGATCTTGATGGACTTGATAGGAGCAGGTTCGGCAGAGTTAGCCGAATCATCAGACTCGCCCTCAGAATCGGCATATTCTTCAGCGGAGGCATCGTCCGATTCCTCTTCTTCAGTCTCTTCCCCGTCAGTGTAGACCGGAGCCTCCAGATCAAGATGTTTGGTGTTTGCAAATTCCGCCATAAAGTTGGCAGCCTCCTCGCGGATCTTGATCCGGTCAGGATCTTTAGCCCATGAAGAACCCTCGCGAAGGGAGCGCACTCTGGCGAGATCGATTAGTTCATACCAAGACATGATGAGGATCAAGGCGGCATCAGCACCGGCACGGGCAGATGAAGATCTCCATTGCTGTAACCGGCTCTTCGTTTGATCCAGATCTTTGATTAGCTCCTCCGCAGACCGGACTTGCCGAGATTCAGGAAATAAGATTCGGTGAGCCTTGAGGCTTGCATTGAGCAGATCAATGTGGGAATCCTTCAAAGGGGCAATCCGAGCCTTGAGTGCAGTAATGTGATCTTCAATGTCCCATGTCTCTGGTAAGGGAGCACCGGTTAATTTGGCTCTCTCAGCTCGGGCGTCTCTCACAGCTTTGGCGGCTTGAAGCCGGATGCTGGTAAACTCTCCTACAAACAAATAAGCTAATACCGAGTTAAGCGAGAAGGAACACAAAAATATATGTCGGATAAGAGCAGAAGGAAAAGAAGAGATTCGGCAAAACTTACGGTCCATGTCATCATTGAGGCTTGCAAGTCCGACAGCCATTTCGCACTGGCTGCTTTGTGAGCACTCAATTCTTCTTTCGCCGCTTTGACTTCGGCTTCAGATTCGGCAATGGCCGTTTGAATTTGCTTGTCCAGTTTGGCCCGCTCCGCAAGTCCGGCTTTGCAAACATCTCGCTCCTTCTGGATAGTGTCTTTTTCAGTCCGCAGCGCATCCCGCTCTCCTTTGACCTTCTCCTTCACTTTTTCAACCCGGTTAAGCTCTCGCTGAAGCCGAGCCACCTCTGACTTTTGCTCCTCTAAAGCGCGCTTCTGCTCTTCTTCTTTATTGTCCATTTCAAGACAGAGCCCATCAAAGGAAGTTTGGAGCTTCTGGTGCTGATGGGCGAGCTGCTTAAAGAGCTTGCTGCGAGCGGTCATGGTTTCCTGAAAGAAAACATGCAAATGGCGTCAAAAGAATCTCGGGGACTGGCCCGAGATTAACCGAATCAGTTGGAAAAGAGACTCGGGGACCACGATTTCCTTGGTTAAGACAACATTCATGATCAAGTTTTATAGATTCAAGCCGAATGACTTTCTTACTCGGAGGAGTATCAGTCGTTCGACCCGAATCTCGGGGACTGGGAATAGTGCAGATTGATAATGATAAAGTAAAGCAGATTCGGTAAAGTTACCTCGAAGACCCGGTTAGCTTCAACAACCGAGGTCTGCACGGAGTGTAGAGATTGAAACATCCGACTAGGCCCAGCCGGATGTGGCGCTGAAGTAGAGAAGTCTTTGGCGAGGTCAGCATCATTCCAAGCTTCAATGAATTGCTTGGCGGACTCGAGCTTATCGCTGCTCGGAGGGCGGGGATTCGACAGGGCCTGGCCGAATCGAATCGCTGATGGGGCGGCAGGAATTTTCTTGCTAGCAGCCACCTGCTTATCCGAGGTGGTTGGAGTTGTGCCAGAGGCACCTTGAGTCGGCTTGGGTTGAGGTGACGCACCCGGGGTCTGCTTCGGATGTTGCTCCTTTTGCTGCTTCTCGGAAATTTGTTGTTGCTGTTGCTGCTTCTGCTTTTTCTTCTTCTGCTGCTCTTGATTCAGCAGGGCTTGAGCTACGGTGTAGGGCGAGAATCCGGCTTAGGCAAGGGCTTAGCCGGTGTCTTAGCCTTTTCCTTCTCCAGCTCCTTCAAAGGGCGTGGCCAAGTTGAATCTCGGACAGGAACCAGGGTTTCCTCACTCTCCAAGTCAATAACCGGCTCTGATGTAGAAGTCGGTTGGGGAATATTGGCAGTTGTAGTACGTGCTGGAGAAGTAACAACCCTTTCAGGAGACTGGTTCTCCGTAGCCGTATCCAGTGGAGGAATGGGAGAAGAAATGGATGAGTGAGTTTGCTCGGTGACGATGACGTCACTACATAAAACAAAGTAAACAGTTAATCCGGATGAAGATGACTCGGTTAGTAAAGGAAGAAAGCAAATGAAGCTAAGTACGCATTACCCCTTCGTGGTAGGCATGGGCTTGAGCCGATTCGGCTTGGAGCCAGCCTTCTTGATTCTTTTGGCTTTAGGGGCATCAGATCCGGGCGCATCAGCGCGTTTCCGAGATGTCCCTTCAGCATCTGGTTTGGCTGGAACACAAGGTGGTGACCATGAAATCGGAATAGCGTCGATGGGATCTAAGATCTGGCAATCATCATCTTCCTCGTCGGAAAGGTCGTAAATAGTTGGTTGCTTACCCTTGCGGATTGGCTTGGCGCGCGGAATCGGCAGATAGTCATCCGTATCCGCATCCTCTTCGCCATCGCGCAACGGGCTGCGATCCGCTCCCCATACTTTGGTGGAGAGATCTCCATCTTCAGTAGCTTGGCGGTCAAACAGCTACATAAGAGTCAAGGTAAATCCGGGTTAGTCCGATGGCATTCTGATGAAGTATGGATGAATTCGGAAGGTGGTGAACGAACCTGTGGTGGAAGTGCATTCCGGTGAAACGGCTTTACGCCCCACCGCCACTTATCCGACATCTCCGTATAGGCAATCGCATTTACTCGTCTCCTGATGGAAGCTCGGTTAAGGTCATGCTTGCTGATCCGGGTAGGATCTAGCAGACCACTCATGTGGCATATCTTGTGTTCACGTCTTTGAAGAGGATTGACCCGGCGGGAGATAAAGGTCCGGAGGAGATCGTCCGAATCCAGGCCCTTCTTCAGAAAGCCTCCAGAGTTTCATGTATTGTCTGAAGCTCTGCAATAGTTTCAGCCGGATTATATCCGAAGTTTAATTCGGCTGTGGGTGGCTCGATCTTGAACTCGGGCAGATTGAGGGCATCATGGCCTTCAGCACTCTTCACATAAAGAAAGTCCTTTGCCACTTCCTGCAGTGTCCAGGCCAGTGATCCGGGGAAAGATGGATCCCACCCTCGGCGTAATGCTAACCGAACCGCAAGCGTCATCACCTTCGGCTTGGTGCCCGGAATAGTCTGTTTGCGGAGATGGAAATACTTTGCCCATGTCGACAGTCGGCCAGAGACCGAGATAGCCCTCCATGAAGGAAGTAAAGGCCGACAAGAAACAAAGGCGTTAGCCGGGAGGTGATGAGGCTGCAGGCCAAAGAAATCAAGGAAAGCCCGGAAGAAGTCACTAGCCGGCAATCCGAATCCGCGCTCAAAGTGCGCTAGAAACACCACACGTTCACCAGGTTCGGTGACCGGTGCGAGTTCCTTCCCCGGTTTGCGGCATATAACTTGAGAGGTTATACGCCGGGTGCTTAATAGCCATTCCAGATCGTCCTTTGTCACATCAGAACCCTCCCACCTGCCGGGAGGAAGCTTCGCCATATCCGGATCGATCCTGCAAGAAGTCGGGTAGGGCCGAGTCAGAATGAATCGGATAATGGTATAATCGAACCAGATCTAAAGTGATTCGGCTAAGATTATCCCGGATGAAACTAGCCGGGTTCAGCAGAGAAGGTGATTCGGATGGCAATCACAAACACCTTCCGCAAAAGTCTAGGGTTACACAAGATCTACCGCGGCAGTAAAAAAGAAAGGAAATCACGAATAAAAATGTGATTGAACTGCTCATACGGTGGCAAGCAAAACTAGGGCAATCTAGTGCAAAATCTAGAAAGGAGATCTACTGGATGCACTGAGGCTTGGCGATGGACTAATATGCGGATGAATCTACAAAAAACAGGCGTGAGTTCCCCGTGGAATATGAACTTGCTCGCGGTGGCCATGAACGGAAGAAAAAGAACTTACGGGTATGGCGCGGCGAGGAAGGAGCCCAGTGGAGAAACGGCGGTGCAGGGCGCAGTGCGCGGCTCCGGCGAGTCTTCTCAAGTGTTGAGGACGTCTCCGGCGCGGCAAGGATGCGAGGGCGAGATTGCGGCGGCGGCAGTGGCGCAGATGGAGGTTTTCGGAGTGGGGAACGAGCGGAGAAGAAGAGAAACCCCCGCACCCCTATTTATAGTGCTAAGTGGTAACTGACGCACTACTGCGCAGTTTTCGGGGCGTCGCAGGATAACTGCGCCCTGGAACTTTGTGGTCTCCGCTGTGACCGTGTATTTCAGACACATGGTGGGTCACAGAATGGGAAGCGGTCGTACGGATCAAATGTGCCTGTCAGCGAAGAATTCGAGGAGACACGGTCATTTGGTCAAATACACTCAAGTGCCCGGTGGATCCGGATATTGTGCTGACATTGGCATGTCAAATCAAAGACCCGGATAACACGGCTTTGCGCAGAGATTTCCGGCCAAAGTGTCCCGGGAAATTCGGAGACAAGTTTATGTGATTCGGTTAGTAATGCTTGTTTTTAACCTGCTACGGTTCTTCAGCCGAGGCTGTAGAACCGCACCAGCTTCGGGGACTACTGTCGGGGGGCTGCCCCCGGGTAGGGCAAAGATGTGGTATTATGGATGATAAAGAGCTGGCCGGGTCAGTGTCTAGCCGGGTCACTTGGGCCGGATCTCCTGGGAGAGTCGGTTAGCTCTCGGTCAAGCTGGAGTGCGGAAAGAGGTCAAGGAGGATCCGGTAAAGTCAAGCCGGATCGGATTAAAGAGTATCGGTTAAATTAGCCGGGTTGGTCAGGAAGGATCCGGATAAGGTAATCCGGATATTGCACAAGGGCCAAGAATTGTCAGTAAGGTCACGAGTCCTGCAGTTCTACTGACCGGGGCGCAGAGGACAGCGAGGTCGAGCCGCGGGTTTCCCGGATCGCAAGGCCCTAGGCGCTGACTCGGCCAATTCGGGAAAGGGGCTATGGCCTAGACCCGGTGGGCTACGCCTGCCATTGCCTGAAGAGGCAAGATAGACCTGCTGGGACTTGACAGCCAGGTCAAGCCACGGGATTCCTGGGAGCGCAGCGACCTAGGAGCTGACTCGGCCAATTCGGGAAAGAGGATGTGACCTAGACCCGATGGGCTACAGCTGCCATTGCCCAAAGGGGCAAGATAGGCCTGACAGTCCGGCCGTTGGATTGACAGGGGGCAGAGGCTTGTCCTTTTCCTCTTGGCAATGCCATTGTCTCATGGAGCCAGGGGCAAAAAGGTAATCCGG
Organism: Poa pratensis; assembly: GCA_947311845.1. Lineage (NCBI taxonomy): Eukaryota > Viridiplantae > Streptophyta > Magnoliopsida > Poales > Poaceae > Poa > Poa pratensis. The sequence goes on from CAMZMU010000102.1 coordinate 29,773,663, forward strand.
TTAGTGTATAAGTAAGCTACCACATCCTCCAGTGCAAGGACGGTCAATACAACGAGCATCATTTCCCCCCAAGCTCCACCTTCTTCCTAGAGCTTTCACCATTGTTCTTCATACAGCTCAAGGAGCGCTCTGTACTTGCAAACACTTGAAATAAAAAGAGAGTAGGCTAGTGCTGCAGTAGGGGTGTTACCTCCACAAGAGGGCCCCGAAGCAGGGTACATCGTGGTGTTCTTTGCTTCTTCTTGGTTCTGCTTGTTCTTGTTTGTTCTTGCGAGTTCTTGGTTGTTCTTCATGCGTGCTTCGTGAGCGCGCAAACCCTCCCCGGATCCCCCAACGTCCTAGCGAGCCCACAACTTAAGCCATCCTATGGCATCTGCCGTGACACCACCACGACAGGGAGTTTCACGCTTCCAATCTCTTTACTTTGTTATTGTCTTGCTTAGTTTATTTTTATTTAGTCTTGTTTACTTTATTTATCAAAAACACAAAAAAATTAATTACTTTTATTTTTTCGAATTGTTATTTTTCAGTCTCGTTATCATGTCTAGCTCTGCTCCTTTCTCCGTAGTGCCACCCGTGGGTGAAATTATTACCTTTAAACAAAAAAGTGGGGATTCCTTTAGGAATGCCTGGGAGAGAATTTCATAATTCCACAAGAAGGTGCAACATAAGATGGATTTGAGAGTTCTTATAAAAGTTTTCTACTATGGTTTATTTTATGTTTATCAGCATGCTCTTGATACCATGGTAGGGAAACCTTTTCTGAATTTGATACAACAAAAGCTCATAATATTTTGAGTGGTTTGTCAATCTTCCCAATGGTGGACGAAACAGGGATATTCACTAAGCTAGATAAAATAGAAAAGTCAATTGATAATTTAACTCTGAGCCATAATCTTAAAGAACAACCTTTAGTTGAGTTAAAAAATGATTGGGAACCATTCATTGAGATCAATATTGGTAATGAAAAGTTTAGTGCCTACTGTGACCTTGGTTCAACAATGTCCATCATGCCTAAAATGGTTTATGATCTATTAAAATTTGATAATATGGTTGATTACCATGTTTTTCATTTTCATGCTGATGCAACAATCACAAGAAGCATGGGATTATTAATGATATTATGGTCACTGTTCAAAATAAGACCATCCCTGTGAATTTCATGATCCTTGCGAAATCTCCCTACCATATTGTTTTAGGGAGATCCTTTTTAAAGAGTAATGGGGGTTTTATCAATGCAAAGTATGGGTTTATGAAATTTAATGCTCCTATCAATCGGAGGTTCTTCTTCCCGATCAAAAAAGATGACCCCACCGAAAGGTTGAGAGATTTTAATGTCTTTAGAAACACTTGATTCTTACTTTCTGCGCCTAGCTGAAAGGCGTTAAAGAAAAGCGCTTATGGGAGACAACCCATTATTTTATTTCTGCAAATTTTTTTTTTTAGTCAAGGAGTTGTTTACTTCTGTAACAATTCCTTTGTATCTTTATTTTATCGCATTGTTGTGCCAAGAATTGCCTCTAATAGGAAGATGATGCTAGATTTGGATTTCTGCGCAGGAACAGATTTCTGCTGTTCACCGTTTTAATTCTGTAAAATCACAGAAAAATTATTTAAATCTGAAATTTTTTTGTGCGTGATCCTCAGATATGTACGCATCTTTCGTTAGTTTAAAGTTTTTCGATCTGAGCAACGTAAGTGCCTCGAAAAAATTCGTCTTTGCGGACTGTTCTGTTTAGACAGATTCTGTCTTTTATTTTTCGCATTCTCTCTTTTACTAGTGTTGAGTGGAATTCTTTTTTAGGGTGAAGAGCTTCACATAACATCAGTGGCAGTAGCTAATGTTAAAAGTAACGTCATGTTTGTGTCCTTATAGAACATGTGAGTTTTTGATTGTGCACTAACCCTCTAATGAGAATTATTTTGAGTTTGGTGTGGCGGAAGTTTTCAAGGGTCAAGAGAGAAGGATGATATAATGTGATCAAGAAGAGTGAAGAGCTTAAGCTTGGGGATGCTCCCATGGATCACCCCAGCAAATTTCAAGAAGACTCAAGCGTCTTAGCTCATCAGCAACTTATCAGGTCATCTCTAGTGAAACTATATTTTAATTCTTTCACATCATATGTGCTTTACTTGGAGCGTCTGTGTGCTTTTATTTTTCAGTATTTTATTTTTCGTATGGTCAACTTGATTGGACCCCAGCATTCTTGATTGTGAGATAGACACACTCCGCTTTTTCATATGAATACTCCTATTCTTCACTTATACTTGTTGAGTATTCTTGTCTAGCTATTGCTATGCTTTTAGCTCCTGTTTTTCATGCATCTCTTATTCAGAGCTGTTAGTTCTTTTAAAGAAAGTACTCTCTTGCTTCACTTATAATTGTTTGGAGAGTTTATGTTGAAATAAATTGATTGGTGTTTGGTTGGAACAGAAAATGTTGCATGTGGTAGATGGTATAATGGAAAAAGCTTACATATTCTTGTAGATCGCTGTATTGGATAATTTGATACCTGTCAATTGTTTTGAGTTATTAAGTAGTTCATGATTAATCTTTTGTATCATGTAGTTAAAACCTATTAATGAAGAACTACCGTAAAGCTCGTTGAAATTTGGTTTGCATGTTTGGTATCTCTAAGGTCTAGATATTTTCTAGTAAAAGGGTTTGGTTAACAAGGAAGACAGTGTAGAGTCTTATAATGCTTTCAATATGTTTTCATATAAGCCTTGCTGTGTCGGTTGATATCCTGTGTTTGCTTCAAATAACCTTGCTAGCCTAAACTCTGTACTGAGAGGGAATGCTTTTCGTGCATCCAAAACCTTGAGCCAAATCCATGCCATCTGTGTCCACCATAACTACCTATATGTGGTATTTTCTTGCCATTCCAAGTAAATTTTTCATGTGCTACCTTTAAATTATTCAAAATTGTTATTATTCCATTTTGTGTCAATGTTTACTAGCTCACGAGGAAGTAGTGGGTTATTCTTTATTCGACTTGTCAAACAGACTTTACACCTGGACTAGTGGCATATACATCCGCTTATCCATTAATTTTGCAAAAAGAGCTAGCAAATGGGGTGCCTAGTCCCAATTAATTACAACTTTAATCGCTTAATTCTCTTCACATTTTTGCCCTGATTCATCAATAAGCAATGACAAACAGTGAAATACCTGCATGTGTAACAAAAGAGAAGAGGGATGATCTGCCTTGCTGGTAGAAATAACGTCCTTCATGGGAGCCGCTCATAAAAGTCTGTTTGATAGGGAGAATACTGTTTTCATTCGCTACCATTCGTTGAAAATTAACAAACACCTCTCAAAACTAGACACTCCTCCATGGTATGTGATTGATGGTAGGCACCGAGGATTCGGTTAGCCATGGCTTGTGTTAGCAAAGGTTGGGAAGAGTGTCAAATATTTTATGCAATCTCTATATGATTTCAAAAACTTAAAAATTTCTAGCACATGATTTAATCCCTACTTCCCTCTGCGAAGGGCCTTTCTTTTACTTTTATGTTGAGTCAGTTTACCTACTTCTTTCTATCTTAGAAGCAAACACTAGTGTCAACTTTGGTGCAACAGTTTTTATATGCTCATATATTGCACTTATTATATGCTTTGTGTTGACAAATATCCATGAGATATATATGTTGAAAGTTGAAAGTAATAGCTGAAACTTTAATCTTCCTGTGTGTTGGTTAAACACCTTTTGCTTAGAATCTATTGCTTTATGAGTTAACTCTTATGCAAAACTCTTTGATGCTTGTCTCGAAAGTACTATTCATGAAAAGTTTTTGCTTATATGATTCAGTTGTTTGCTCATTATCTACTTGCTAGCAAACTATAGACCATTGACCTGGATCACTTCATTCATAACATGTGCTTTACAATATTATTTGATCAAGATTATGATTGTAGCATGTCACCTCAGAAATTATTTTGTTTTTATCGTTTTACCTACTCGAGGACGAGTAGAATTAAGCTTGGGGATGCTTGATACGTCTCAAACGTATCTATAATTTCTGATGTTCCATGTTGATATTATACCAATTGTTACATGTTTTATATACACTTCATAGCATTTTTATGCATTTTCTAGGACTAACCTATTAACAAGATGCCACAGTGCCAGTTCCTGTTTTCTGCTGTTTTTGTATTCCAGAAAAGCTAGTCTGGAAATATTCTCGGAATTGGACGAAACTTGGACAGAACCTCCTATTTTTCCAACACGAAGACGGAGTCCAGAGGAAACACGGAGGGGGGCCGCGAGCCAGCCACACAATGGGGCTGCGCGGGCCCACCCCCTGGCGCGCCGTGGGGTGGTGTGGGGCCCTCGTGGCTCCGCAGCCGCCGCCCTTTCGCCTATTTATTCCTCCCGACGCGAAAACTCTAGATACCCGAGCCATTATCCATGAAAAGTTCCAGAGATGCTGCCGCCGTCAACCCTAGCTCGAGAGGGTTCAGAAGCTCTTCCCGGCACCCTGCCGGAGAGGGGAATCATCACCGGAGGGCTCTACATCACCATGCCTGCCTCCGGAGTGATGCGTGAGTAGTTCATCCTTGGACTACGGGTCCATGGCAGTAGCTAGATGGTTGTCTCTCCACTTTATGCTATCTTGTTTAGATCTTGTGAGCTGGCTATCATGATCAAGATCATCTTATTGTAATGCTACATGTTGTGTTTGCTGGGATCCGATGAATATTGAATACTATGTCAAGTTGATTATCAATCTATCTTATATGTTATTTATGATCTTGCATGCTTTCCGTTACTATTAGATGCTTTGGCCAAGTAGATGCTTGTAACTCCAAGAGTGAGTATTTATGCTAGATAGTGGGTTCATGCCTCCGGTAATCTGGGAGAGTGACAATAACTTCTAAGATTGTGGATGTGCTGTTGCCACTAGGGATAAAATAACCGATGCTTAGCTTAAGGGTATGCCGTTAGGTCTAATGCATTTGTTTACTTTACGCACATTACTTAATGCAATTATCCGTTGCTTGCACGGTATGACAACCTGGCGGTGGATTATTAGTCATAGACGATGTTGGATAACGGTCTATGTATTTTATCGTAATGCCCACATGAATATCATAGTAATTGATGACCCACAAGTATAGGGGGTGTATCGTAGTACTTTCGATAAATAAGAGTGTCGAACCCAACGAGGAGCAGAAGGTGCTGACAAGGAGTTTCGGTAAAGGTTTCACTGTAAATGCTAGCAGACAAGTTTTTAGGGGTTTTTGATATAGCAGGTAAATAAAATGCGAGTAAGTAAAAGACAGTAATAATAATTGCAGCAAGTGGCCCAATCCTTTTTAGAGCAAAGGACAAGCCGGTTGGTTTACTTATGATGACAAAATGTTCTTGAGGACACACGGGATTCTAGTCAAGTGCTTTCGCTTCACATAGTTGATTAATCTTTATTGTTTTGATAAGTGTTGTGTGGGTGAACCTATGCTAATGCACCGCCCTTACTTGGACTAATACATACTTGTGATTATACCTCTTGCAAGCATCCGCAGTTACAAGAAAGTAATTAAGATAAATCTAACCACAGCCTTAAACTCTGAGATCCTACGCTCCCTTGTGCACCGGTATACTAACGGGGGTTTAGGTTTCTGTCACTCCGGCAACCCCACAATTAGCAACCAAATACACAATGCACTCCTCTAGGCCCATAAAGGTGAAGTGTCATGTAGTCGACGTTCACACGACACCACTAGAAGAATAGCACCACAACTTAAATATCAAACCATTAAATATTACTCAACATAATTCCACTACTAACAGCGTGACTTCTCCCATGTCCTCAAGAACTAATCGAACTACTCACGAGACATCATATGGATCATGATCAGAGGTGATATAATGATGGATACGATCTGAACATATACTTTAATTCACCGATAAAACTCAATAGCATCAACCACAAGGAGTAATTAACACCGGGAGAGTTTCCCCTATGAACTAAACAAAGTATAGCCCTAGATGTTACAGCGGAACGAGATGGTGCAGCGGTGATGGTGGTGATGGCGGTGGAGATGATGATGATGATGATCCCGATGAAGTCCAGCGCGATGACGATGAGGATGGCGATGATCTCCCCCTCCGGGAAGGAATTTCCCCGGCAGATTTCTCCCTGCCGGAGAGCTTTTTCTCTCTGTGTGTTTCCGCCTCGTGGAGGCGGCGGAATATTTTCTCACGGACTCCCCGTGTCTTAGGGTTTCTGGGGGATGAAGTACGCGAAGGGGGAGCGCCTGAGGTGGGCCAGGGGCACCACACCTGGCCAGGGCGCGGCCAAGGTGGGCCCCGCGCCCAGGGGTGGTGTGGGCCCCTCCTGGCCCATCTCAGCCTCCCCTTTTGGCTTAGTCCATCTTCTGATAAAATAGGAACATCTGTCTTCTCGGAAATATTTTTAGTGCTCCAGAAATATAGTGCCTTGACGTTGCTTTTTCCAGCTGAAATCTGACTCCGGCAGTTAATTATCCAATGATCATCAAACATGCAAAATAAGACAAAATAACATAAGTAACTCCTCTTAATATGAAATATATCATTGAATAACAGTAAATTATGCTATAAAATAGTGATGCAAAATGGACGTATCAACCCCCCAAGCTTAGACCTCGCTTGTCCCCAAGCGAAAGCTGAGCTCAGTAAACTAGAACAAAAGTTTATGGAGTGAAGCGTCGATAATAAAGAATACGGACAAGAAGCATCAGTAATTACTAAACAACACACTCATTTTAAACAGCAACTACTCTTCATATAACCTAACTTGAACATGAGTAGTGAAACAACCACAATAAAAATACACGAAGGAAATTATAGATTAGTAATGGCACACTTCATTCTTGGTCATAGAACAATAAGCAATCAATACTTATCTTTCGAAAGGAGTCTTTATATTAGAGCTTATATTGCAGAATTCCACACTCAATTATCACACCTTCTTTACAGTCATTGATAACTTGCAAAGCTATATTCTTAGAGGCAAAAGTATTTGTGCTAAGACAAGAAAGGATAAAGACATGATTGACAATATTAATGATATATATGGTTGAATCACAACAACTCAAATGCTTGCTCAAGGAAGAAGGAAATAGGTGTACTGACTCAACATGAAAAGTAAAAGAAAGGCCCTTCGCAGAGGGAAGCAGGGATTAAGTCATGTGCTAGAGCTTTTAAGTTTTTGAAATCATATAGAGAGCAAAAATTAAGTTTTGAGGGTGTTTGTTAATTGTCAACGAATGGTAGCGGGTGAAAACAGTATTCTCCCTGTCAAACAGACTTTTAAGAGCGGCTCCCATGAAGGACGTTATTTCTACCAGCAAGGCAGATCATCCCTCTTTCTCTTTGGTTTACACACGCAGATATTTCACTGTTTGTCATGCTTACTGATAATTCAGGGCAAAAGTGTGAAGAGAATTAAGGTTAAAGTTGTAATTAATTGGGACTGGGCATCCCGTTGCCAGCTCTTTTTGCAAGTTATTGGATAAGCGGATGTATATGCCACTAGTCCAGGTGTAAAGTCTGTTTGACAAGTAGAATAAAGGATAACCACACTACTTCCTCATGAGCTAGTAAACATTGACACAAAAGGGAATAATAACATTTTGAATAATTTAAAGGTAGCACATGAAAAATTTACTTGGAGTGGCAAAGAAATACCACATATAGGAAGTTATGGTGGACACAAATGGCATGGGTTTGGTTCAAGGATTTGGATGCACGAGAAGCATTCCCTCTCAGTACGGTGGTTAAGGCTAGCAAGGTCATGTGCAAGCATAAAAGTTGGGGGATACACACAAATATATATGTAATAGAAGCAACCATGCTATCTTCCCTGTAAGCACAAATGTTTTAACTCAAAGAATACTAATCTTATTGGCTAGCAAGAAAGAAAGATAAAGGGATAATATTTTTGCATGTAATTCCCTCCTTCTACTTAAGTTTTCATGGTATTGCTACTAATGACCAATACTAAGTTTGCCACAACTAATATAATTTACTTAATGTACCCAAAAGTGGCGTCAATACTAATGGCAAGATCAGCACATAAAGAAGATTGCAGGCTAAAATAAAATGTACCGAAAGTAAAGGTGGAACTTCTCATTAATATTCTGAACAAAGACACACTCAAACCAACGGATACATGGATAACTAAAGGATTGACACTCCACATCGCAAACCATCTTATAAGATAACTTCTCTACTCATGATATGACCACGAAATTATAAAAACGAAAGGATAAAGATGATACTGGGCACTCCCCCAAGCTTGGAACAAGCCAAGGGAGTGCCATTACCCCTTGACGATTTAGGCTTGATCTCTTGGTGGCGACGGTGGTACTACGGCAATCGGGGTTAGGAAACGTTCGAGCATCCGGCGGAGCCTGTTATTCTCATCTTGAAGTATTTCCACCTCAGCTCTCAGGATACGAAATTGGTCACAAAACTCGTTCGTGGTTCGGAGAGCTTCAGCAGCTGCAGGGGAAAACCGCAAATCTGGAATTGGTGGGGTGACTCCCTGCACATTATGAGAAAAAGCACGTTGAGGATTAATTGATCCCACAAAGGTGGAGTTGCTCGGCCTTGATTCTCCTTGTTGGCGAGGCTGGCCAGCTTGCACCTCCTCTCTGATGCTTCGATCCATGTCAGCTCTCCTGCAGCAATCTCCTCCTCCGTCGCCCAACCGACGAAGGTTCCCTCTTCCACATCGCGTTCGAGTTCACGTCGGCGCCTTGCTGCATACTTCTCACCGCGCACTCCTCGCGACGCCATGTAGGGACTTGAAATTCCTGTCAGAACAGCTTGAAAACGAAACACGGCGAAAACACGATATACGGACCTCGGAGATCCGGGTGATTATATAGCAAAAAGTTTTACGACAAAAGGAAGGTACAGGACGAAACGGGGTCGGAGACGGGCTCCGAGGTGCCCACACGCACCCACGGCGCGGCCAGGGTGGGGCCCGCGCCCAGGGGTGGTGTGGTGCCCTCGGGCACCGTTTCCTACCCTTTTCCGACTCATAATTTTCCATATTATGTAAAAACAATAAATATTTAGGTTGAAAAGTAAATCGCGAACTTTTTCTTACCGAAACTGTTACCTATTCCAAATCAGCTTTTGCAGTTGTCTGAATTTGACTTTTTATAAAATCCTCTGGAGTTACCACTTTGATAAGATCAACATCTTCATTATAAGAATCTCCAGAAATGTAATGCTTGAGTCTTTGACCATTAACCACTTGTGGTCTGTCCCCATCTAGTGAATTGATTTTAATCGCACCTGAGCGATAGACCTCCTCAATGATATAAGGTCCTTCCCATTTTGAAAGTAATTTTCCTGCAAAAAATCTGAGACGAGACCTATACAATAAAACTTTTTCACCTACGTTAAATTCTCTCTTAAGAATTCTTCTATCATGCCATTGCTTAACTTTCTCTTTAAAGAGCCTAGCATTTTCATAAGCTGCATTTCTCCATTCATCTAAAGAATTCAAATTAAGCAATCTCTTTTTACCGGCAAGTTTAAAGTCTCTATTAAGTTCTTTCACCGCCCAATAGGCTTTATGTTCTAATTCTAAAGGCAAATGACAAGCTTTTCCATAAACCATTTTGTAAGGAGACATTCCCATAGGATTTTTATAAGCAGTTCTATAAGCCCACAAAGCATCGTTAAGCTTTTTAGACCAATTTTTTCTAGATTTATTAACAGTCTTTTGCAAAATAGACTTAATCTCTCTATTTGACAATTCTACTTGACCACTTGTTTGGGATGATATGGTGAAGCAATTCTATGATTAACATCATACTTAGCTAAGTTTTTCTAAAAGCACCATGAATAAAATGAGAACCCCATCAGTCATGAGATATCTAGGCACACCAAACCTAGGGAAGATAATATCTTTAAGCATTTTTAATGATGTCTCACCATCAGCACTAGAAGTTGGTATAGCTTCTACCCATTTAGTAACATAATCAACAGCAACAAGTATATGAGTATAACCATTTGAGGAAGGAAAAGGACCCATAAAGTCAAATCCCCAACAGTCGAAAGGTTCAATAACAAGAGAATAATTCATAGGCATTTCATTACGTCTACTAATGTTACCTACTCTTTGACATTCATCACATGATAAAACAAATTTTCTAGCATCTCTAAAAAGGGTAGGCCAATAAAAACCTGATTGTAGAACCTTTTGCGCAGTTCTATCTCCAGCGTGATGTCCTCCATAAGCACTTCCATGGCATTTGCTCAATATTTCTTTCTGTTCATACTCAGGAACACATCTTCGCATAATGCCATCTACTCCTTCTTTATACAAATGTGGGTCATCCCAAAAATAATGCCTCAAATCATAAAAGAACTTTCTTCTTTGCTGAGCTGTAAAGGTCGGAGGCAAATACTTGGCAACAATAAAATTAGCATAATCAGCATACCAAGGACTTTCGCGTGAGCTTACCTTTATCGCAGCCAATTGTTCATTTGGAAAACTATCATTAACAGGTATAGGATCATCTGAAATGTTTTCTAATCTAGACAAATTATCAGCAACAGGATTTTCAGCACCTTTCCTATCTACGATATGTAAATCAAATTCTTGCAGTAAAGTACCCATCTTATTAACCTAGGCTTAGCATCTTTCTTTTCCATAAGGTATCTAATAGCAGCATGATCAGTGTGAATAGTAACTTTTGAATCAACAATATAAGGTCTAAATTTATCACAAGCAAAAACAACTGCTAAAAATTCCTTTTCAGTAGTAGCATAATTCTTTTGAGCGGCATCAAGTGTTTTACTAGCATAATGAATAACATTTAACTTCTTGTCTACCCGCTGTCCAAGAACAGCTCCTACAGCAAAATCACTAGCATCACACATTATTTCAAAAGGTAAAGTCCAATCAGGAGGTTGAACAACAGGAGCTGTGATTAAAGCTTTTTTAGAGTTTCAAAAGCTTCCTTGCAATCATCATCAAAAACAAAAGGTACATCTTTTTGAAGAAGATTAGTGAGGGGTTTTGAAATTTTAGAGAAATCTTTAATAAACCTCCTATAAAAACCGGCATGACCGAGAATACTACGGATACCTTTCACATCCCTTGGACAGGGCATTTTCTCGATTGCTTCAACTTAGCTCTGTCCACTTCAATACCTCTTTCAGAAATTTTGTGCCCTAGGACAATTCCTTCATTAACCATGAAATGACATTTCTCCCAATTAAGAACAAGATTTGTCTCCTCACATCTCTGCAAAACTTTATCAAGATTGTGCAAGCAATTATCAAAGGAAGTTCCGTAGACGGAAAAATCGTCCATGAATACTTCCACAATTTCTTCACAAAAACCATGAAAAATAGCAGACATGCATCTTTGGAACGTAGCAGGAGCATTACACAAACCAAAAGGCATACGTCTATAAGCATAAGTTCCATAAGGACAAGTAAAAGTGTTTTCTCTTGATCTTGTGCTTTAACAGCAATTTGTGAGAATCCAGAATAACCATCAAGGAAACAAAAATGGGTTTTCTTAGACAACCTTTCTAACATTTGATCAATAAAAGGCAAAGGATAATGATCTTTCTTAGTTACTTTATTGACCTTTCTAAAATCAATGCACATCCTATATCCCACTACTACTCTTTGAGGAATAAGTTCATCATTTTCATTTGGTACAACAGTAACTCCTCCTTTCTTAGGGACACAATGCACAGGACTTACCCATCTACTATCAGCAATAGGATAAATTATACCAGCATCAAGAAGTTTTAATACCTCATTTCTTACCACTTCTTTCATCTTAGGGATCAAGCGACGCTGATGCTCAACAACAGGTTTTGCATCGGGTTCAATGTTGATGGCATGTTGACATATAGTAGGAGAAATCCCCTTTAAATCATCCAAAGTGTATCCCATAGCTCCTCGATGTTTCTTTAGTACTTCTAATAACCTTGCTTCTTCATTACCTGAAAGTTTAGAACTAATAATAGCAGGATATACTTTCCTTTCATCAAGATAAACATACTTAAGATTATCAGGTAACGGTTTTAAATCGAAGACAGGATCTTCCTTAGGAGGCGCTGAGGTACCCAAATCTTCCACAGGCAAATTATGCTTAAGTATTGGTGGTTGACGAAGAAAGGCATTGTCAATCTCATTCCTCTCCTCCATAAATACTTCACTTTCGTGTTCCTCCATGAATTGCTGCAAGGCATTGTTAGGAGCAACAGCAATAGAAGCAAGTTGTTCAACTTGAAAATTCTCATTAGGTAATTCAGTTTCATAAAGTTGTTTACCAAACTTAGAGAAATTAAACTCATAAGATTCTCCATTAAATTTAGTGTAAATTTTCTCTTTCTTACAATCTATAATGGCACCACATGTATTCAAGAAAGGCCTACCAAAAATAATGGGACACGCTTTACTAGCAACAGAACCAAGTACTAGAAAATCAGCAGGGTATTTAGTCTTACCACATAAAACTTCAACATCTCTCACAATACCAATTGGGAGATAGTTTCTCTATTAGCAAGCTGAATAACCACATCAATCTCCTCAAGTTCGCAAGGACCAATTTCATGCATAATTTCTTTATAAAGATCAAAAGGAATAGCGCTAGAACTTGCACCAATATCACATAAACCATAATAGCAATGTTCTCCTATTTTGACTGAAAGCACAGGAACACTTGTTTTCCTAGCTCTACGGGATGTGAAACAATATTAGAGGCATCTTCACAAAAGATAATATGTCCTCCTTCTACATTTTCAGTTACCAAATCCTTTACTATTGCTATTGTGGGTTCTACCGCTATTTGTTCAGCAGGTTCTAAAGCTTTCTTTGCACTTTTATTAACCACACTAGCTATGATAGAATGTTCCCTAATTTTAACAGGAAAAGGTGGTTTCTCAATATAAGGTTCTGGCAAGATACGATCAACTGTATGAACTTCAATGTTTTTAATATTGGCAGAATTAGTATTATCTTTGTAAGGCAAATGATACTTATTGCAACTTTCTTTAGGAACATCAAGATAAGAGGCAAAAGCCTTGTAACAGTTTGCAATAACTTGAGAATCAAGACCATACATATCATAGAGATTACGAAAATTATCAGTATTCATAAAAGTTTTAATGCATTCGTAATCATGCTTTATACCTTGTCGGGGGAGTATCCCCGGGTAGGGTCAAGGCTTGGCGTAAGGTGGTGTTCGAAGTTGTGCCGAGGTACGGAAAGGGCCGACCTGTTTGGGCCTGGGAAGGTCCGAGCTTCATCTTGACCTGGAGAGTACAGGCCGACCTATTTTGGCCCAAGGGATCCGAGGTATACTGTTGGCCAGGGCCGAGGTTCACTGTCCGAGCTATGTTCAGCCGACCTAACACCTCAGTGCAGTGGTTTGTGTTGTGAGTGCAGGAGAAGCTGTGGGGAGGAAGTAAGATCCGACCTGGTAAGGAGATTAAGCGCAAGACCCGAGGTACGGAGCCGTCACATCCGTGCGAGCTAACCGAGGTGGTGGGTGTAGGTCGGGCAGGAGTCAATGCTCCTGTCACTTCCAGCCGGTACAGAGCGCCTGACACGGGAGCGTCTGTCAAGGAGCATGGCAGAGGCGTGCTCCGGGTTCGGCGGGCCTGCACGTCTCTGATCCTGACTACGCGAGGTCTGGGAAAAGGCTACGAGGTAGCTCTGCCAGGCCACGTCCTGTCTCGGTCAGAGGGGACATGCTAGTTCTGCCGTTAGGCTACAGGAGATGGGCAAGCCACGTCTTGTCCCTGACCGAGGTACGGTGGTACGGTGGTGACCGTTGCAGAGGCATGGCAACAGTGTTCTGCGAGGGCACAATGGTAACCCGGCTGGCCTATATAGTGGGCTTCACCCCCTCCTCGCTGAGGAGACGGATCGATCAACAGAGGAAGAGAAAGAGATAAGAGAGAGAGGAAGCTCGGAACACCCCGGAAACACCTCGGATCAGCTCGGAGTGCCTTCTTCCTCCCGTAGCTCCATCTTTTACCTCAAGTTCTCACCATTGTATCATCATACAGCTCGAGGAGCAGCTTGTACTTGTCACTTGAGCTATACACTGACTAGGATAGTGCTGCAGTAGGGGTGTTACCTCCACAAGAGGGCCCCGAAGGCAGGGTACGTGGTGTGCTTTGTGTTCTTGCTTTCTTGGTTCTTCGTTCGTGTTCTTGCGTGTTCTTGCGTGTGCACTTCTTGAGTGCATAAACCCTCCCCGGATTCCCCCAACGACCATTCGGCCCCATCTTAGCCATACCTATGGCATCTGCCGTGATCCCACCACGACAGTTGGCGCCCACCGTGGGGCATTGAGGCGTTGGAGGGAGTTTTCATCCGGACGGGCTCAGGCGAGCGTGTTCTTTCCGGGCTTGTCGCCAAGATCGGAGTTCACCTTCATCAGCGACAACGCGGGGTGTTTCGCCGGCAAGCCCTTCCCCGAGCACGGCTTCACCATGATGCTCGGCAGCTTCGTCACGTACGTTGCTGTCGAGGTTGTTCGCGGGTACCCGGAGCAGGTGCTCGTGGACGACGAAACTCCTCTCCTCGCGGCTTTAGGTCGGCGTATCACTCGCCCCGAGAGCTGCGTAGAGGTGATGATGACAGGTCCGGTTGACGCCGTGGCAAAGTAGATGCCAGCCAGTCCAAGGCAGCCGAGGTTGCTAAGGTGAGATCTGCAAAGCCCAGGCTAGAGAAGGACTTGCCTGGCACCCCAGAGCTGCGGGCCGAGGTGCGACCCTGGTAGAGATAGTGGATACACTGGCAGACCCAGTAAATCCAGGAGTGGACATAGTAGTGACTGTGGCCGACCTAGAGGCAAAGCGTGTCCTGTTGCAGAAGGAGGCTGTAGCAATGATAACAGCTAGAGATGAGTTCAATAGAGATCTGCGCGAGTACAATGCAGCGAATGGCTTCACCCCGGTAGCGGTTGATACACATAGGGGAGCCGAGGTGCGGCAGAGAGGCAAGGGGCTCATGAATAAACAGGGAGGCTCGACCTACCACCTCGGCTAGGAGTGGAGTCGCGTGTCAACTGGAAGGCCGGTGTATAGTTCCCCTGCTAAGAACCTCAGAGCTGCCGAGGCAGGCAGGGCCGAGCTATCCGGATTATCTGGAGATGCATGGCGTGCGCAGCAGAAGCGAGTCAATGAGTTAGTATATGTGGCTAACCAGCAGAATGAGGCTCTCCGCAGAGCATATGCCGGGGCTGGTGATTCAGAGATGGTTTATTCAGCTAGGCCAGTCAGTCAGGTGTCCAAGGGGCAAGCCTCGTCTCCACTCGTCGGAGGAGCCGATCGAGCCCGGAGTGTCACCTCGGGTCAGAACCAGCAGCTGCAGATGTATGATCCAGTCCTAGCA
Organism: Poa pratensis; assembly: GCA_947311845.1. Lineage (NCBI taxonomy): Eukaryota > Viridiplantae > Streptophyta > Magnoliopsida > Poales > Poaceae > Poa > Poa pratensis. The sequence goes on from CAMZMU010000102.1 coordinate 29,789,043, forward strand.
GCAAAGCAGAAGGTGGGCCAGGGCAATGCTAGCCGAGCTAAGGGAAACCCCGGCCCAGGCAATGCGAGCCGAGCTAAGGGTAACTCCGGTCAGGGAAATCAGAACGGCGGTCAAGCAGCATCGGCTGGCCGAGGTAAACCACCTCCGCCCCCGAGGTATCAGCAACAACCTCGGCAGCAGGGGCAATATCAGCGAGAGCCGGAGTATGTTCAGCAACCTCAGAACGTCGGTCAAGGCGATGACCGATATGATGATGGAGACTCGGCCATGGCACGAGCTGGATACCACAGAGTGGATGGGGCGTTGGGACCTCGGATAGGAGGTCGGATGTTAGCTCCAGGCGATGTCCGTAACAAGCTGGATAGAATCTACTTGTCTGAGCAACTGGAGGAGGAAGGCCCTCCTGGTCCGGCGTGTTTTGGACCTCGGATCATGAAGGAGCCACCACCACCAGTATCTCAGTTCCAGTTAGGTCGGAACACCAAGCCATACAATGGGAGCACCAAGCCACAAGATTGGCTGACAGATTATGTATCCTCGGTGCACATTGCGGGGGGCAATCGCCGATGGGCGGTCCGGTATCTCCCGCACATGTTGGAAGGTCCAGCTCGGATCTGGCTGAATAATTTGCCGGTATAGTATCAACTCCTGGATAGACTTGGAGCTGGCGTTTAACAGCAACTTTGCTAGTACATACAAGAGGCCAAACCGACCTCAGCTCCTGGCGGCATGTAAGCAAGATGATCATGAAACTGACCGAGAATTCTTAACTCGGTGGAGCAATGTTCGGAATTCCTGTGAAGGAGTGGTAGAGGCACAGGCCATTTCCTGGTTTGCAGATGGTTGTCGACATGGCAGCATGCTGTGGCAGAGGCTCCAGAGAGATATGCCGAGATCCCTAGCAGAAACAATCCGGGTTGCAGATTCTTATGCCTGGGTGATCCGATGCAGCCCAGCAGAGGCAGGAGCACGTAACAGAAGGAGGGAGCCAATAAACAACCGGCTCGGACCAAGGTGTAATGACCGTCAGGAGTTCGGACAGAAGAGGAGGGAGCCGGACTATCCATACCCTCCAACCAAGTTGCAGCGGTGAACCCGGATCAGCCCGAGCTGGAGGTGTCCAGAGGCCAAAAATCAATGGTCCGGCATTTAGTCCGAACCCGGAGCCACCCATGACCTATGAATCAATGATAGATGGTCCTGCTGTTACCATACCGACTGACCCGCGCAAGCCAGCCAACCATTCAACCCGGCAGTGCAGCTGGAACCGCAGAATCAGAGAAGAGGGGCAAGGGCCGGAGGAATCAGAACAGGACCACCACCTCAGAGATTTCAGCCGAGGTCCCACCCTAATCTGTCCGGAGCAAATGTTACCCCGATAACCACTGCACCTCTTCCGAGGCCTGCAGCAGCAAGACCCGTGAATGTTGTGAATGTCCGAGGTAATAACAACAACAATGGTGCCGGACCAAGTCAGCAGTATGAATACCCCGGAAATGACTATAGAGAGGTTCATGCGAGCTATGTGGTCTTTGTGACCGAGCCAACTGACAAGAAGAGCGTGCAGAGGCGTGCCATGGAGGTGAATGCAGTAATGCCGGTGGTGCCGACCTATATGAACTGGTCTGAGCAGGAGATCACTTGGAGCAGAAAGGACACACCTCGGATCATGCCGAGCCCTGGAAAGTATGCCCTGGTGGTAGATCCAACGTTGTGTGGGCCTACCAACAATGTGAGGTTCACCCGAGTTCTGGTGGACAATGGCAGTGCCATCAACATCATGTACCGAGACACAATGGTGAAATTGGGCATATCGCCTAATCAGTTGATGCCAAGCAGTTGTACTTTTCATGGGATTGTGCCTGGCGTTTCCTGTGCACCCATGGGCAAGATATGGGTGGATGTAGCATTTGGAACCAAGGAAAATTGCCGAGTTGAGAGTATCGAGTTCGAGGTGGTGGACTTGGAGAGTGCATACCATGCATGCTTGGAAGGCCGGCTTGGCCAAGTTCATGATTTCCACCCATGTTGCATACCTGAAGATGAAAATGCCAGGGCCTAATGGGATCATATCCATCTCGGGTGACTACAAGCGAGCATTCAGTGTGCCTCGGCGGGTCTAATCTGCCGAGTCTTTGGTGATCGCAGCTGAGAAGAAGAAGCTGCATCAAGTGGTGGCAATGGCGCAGTCAACACAGCTCGGCCTGTCCGGACTGATGAGCCCGGACTCAACTGCGGCGTTCGAGGTACCCAAGGAGACCAAGAAGATCCCCATTGACCCGGAGCACCCAGAGCATGTGGCCATCATTGGGACCGGGCTAGGCGAGAAATAGGAAGGCGAGCTCTGTCACTTCCTCCGTGAGAATCGGGATATCTTTGCATGGTCGGCTAAGGACCTGCCAGGTGTTCCGAGGGAGTTGGCAGAGCACTCTTTATTTGTTAGGCCAGAGGTGAAACCGGTGAGGCAACCGACCCGTCGTCTCTCAGACGACCGGAGACAAGTGGTGCTGGACGAGCTGGCTAAGTTGCTTGCAGCCGGGTTCATAATGGAGGTACTGCATCCGGACTGGATATCCAATCCGGTCTTGGTGGAAAAGAAGAAAGACGAGCCAGCCGTGGTCAAGGTGTGGCGCATGTGCATTGACTTCACTAACCTCAACAAGGCGTGCCCAAAAGATCCTTTCCATTACCTCGGATTGATCAAGTGATCGATTCCACTGCTGGTTGTGAACTGTTATCTTTTATCGATGCGTACTCTGGTTTTCACCAGATACCACTGAACCCAAAGGATCAAATAAAGACCTTTTATTACCCCGTATGGGGCGTATTGCTATCGTGTCATGTGTTTTGGTCTGAGAAATGCCGGGGCAACTTATCAGAGGTGTATGCAGAAATGCCTGCACTCTCAGATGGGCAAAAATGTGCAAGTGTATGTCGATGATATTGTCATCAAAACTAAGGAGAAACATACTCTCCTCGAGGATCTCGAGGAGACATTTGTGAATTTGAGAAAGTATCGGTTGAAGCTTAACCCGGACAAGTGCACCTTTGGTGTCCCGGCTGGAAAGTTGCTCGGATTCCTGGTGTCTAGCCGAGGTATCGAGGTTAACCCGGCCAAAATCCGAGCTATTGAGAGCATGAAGTTACCGAAGTGTTTGAAAGATGTGCAGAAGTTCACAGGGTGCCTAGCCTCGTTGAGCCGATTTGTAGCTCGGCTAGGAGAAAAAGCCTTACCTTTGTACCAGCTCATGAAGAAAAGTACCGGGTTTACATGGACCCCGCAGGCCGACGTGGCGTTTGTGAGCTGAAAAAGATGTTGTCCACTGCCCCGGTGTTGGCGTCACCATTGCACAATGAGCCGATGTTACTTTACATTGCGGCCACAAACCGAGTTGTAAGTGTGGCAGTGGTGGTGGAGCGCGAAGAAGGTGGCAGGTCGGTGCAGAGACCGGTGTATTACTTGAGCGAGGTGATCTCTACCTCGAAGCAGAACTATCCTCACTACCAGAAGATGACGTATGGTGTTACCTGGCGGTCAAGAAGTTGAAGCATTATTTCCAGGAGCATCCCATGACGGTGGTGTGCGAAGCTCCAATCTCGGAGATCATCGGGTGCAAAGATGCAACTGGCCGAGTTGCCAAATGGGCGATTGAGGTGTCTCCATATGCACCACATTATGAGAGAAGAGACGCAATTAAATCCCAGGCGTTGCCGGACTTCTTTTGTGATTGGGCCGAGATGCAGTATGAGCCACCCAGGCCGGACTATAATTATTGGAAAATGCATTTTGATGGGTCCAAAACAAAGATCGGGCTGGGGGCTGGAATAGTCCTCACCTCGCCAAAGCGAATCAGCTGAAGTACGTGCTGCAGATTCATTTCTCAGCATCAAACAATGTGGCGGAGTATGAGGCCTTAATCCATGGCCTCAAGGTGGCAAAGGAGATCGGTATCCGGCGTGTAGAGTGCTTCGGCGATTCCGACCTGGTGGTGCAACAATCTTCTGGAACTTGGGATGCTCTGGATGCCAACATGGCGTTATATCGGTTCCATGTGCAAAAGATATCCGGGTTCTTTGAAGGGTGTGAGTACAGGCATATACCTCGGGCAGAAAATGATGCTGCCGACGTGTTGTCAAAGCTCGGTTCATCAAAGAGGCAGTACCACCAGGGTAGCCCTGAATCACTTGAGAACTCCTTCAATCAAACCTTCTCCTGAATCCGAATCTATTTTCATCCCGGCGGAGCAAGAGCCCGGACCTGTTCCAATGGAGGTAGACGTCGGATGCGTTTGGTCGGACCCGGGGACTGCGTGGCAGAGCTCGGGGACTGCGCACCAACCTCGGGGACTGCTCATCCAGACTCGGGGACTGGTCGCAGGATGGTGGAGGAAATAATGGAGGAGATTATGGTGGCCGAGCCAATGGAGGTGGATGAGGAACTTTTTCCTTTGCACCCGTGCCGGAGTGGGCGGAGCAAATCATGAAGTTCATAACGGAGGGAAGCACCAAGTGACACAACCGAGGCTAGGATTCAAAGGAGGGCCAAGGCGTACACCATCATCAACAAGGAGCTCTATAAAAGAAGCGTAACCGAGGTGTTGCAACGGTGTGTTGAGCCAGCTGAAGGCAAGGAGATGCTTTTGGAGATCCACCAAGGAGATGTGGTCATCATTGCAGCACAAGAGCTCTGGTGGCCAAGGTGTTTAGGCATGGGTTCTATTGGCCCACTGCTCTTGCTGATGCAGAGGCCATAGTCCGGAGATGTGAAGGATGCCAAAGGTTTGCCAAGCAAACGCATATGCCAGCCTCGGCGCTCAAAACAATTCCTATCACTTGGCCGTTTGCGGTATGGTGTTTGGATATGGTGGGAGAGTTCAAACCAGCCCGAGGTAACATGACACACATATTGGTGATGGTGGACAAGTTCACCAAGTGGATCGAGGTGAAACCAATCCGGAAGTTGGATGGTCATTCAGCAGTGACTTTCTTGAAGGAGATTATTCTGCGATATGGCTACCCCCATAGCATTATCTCGGACAACGGCACTAACTTTGCTGTTGGAGAGTTCGCTCGGTTTTGCATGAACAAGGGAATCCGGCTGGACATAGCCTCGGTGGCACACCCGGAGTCTAATGGACAAGTGGAAAGATCAAATGCTCTAGTGTTGT